>CM053597.1:142767682-142780367 GCA_028646575.1 Pseudocheirus occidentalis | reverse complement strand
AACAAGTATGTCTGATAAAGGTGTCATTTCTCAGATAGATAGAGAACTGAGTAAAATGTATAAAAATACAAATCATTTCCCAATTGATAAATGGAAAAAGGTATGAACAGCCAGTTTTCAGTCAAAGAAATTGAAGTTATGTATAGCCATATGAAAAACTTGCTTTAAATCACTACTGATTAGAAAAATGTAAATTAAAACAACTTTGATGTATCCCTTCACTCCTATCAGATTAGCTAACATGACAAGAAAGGAAAATGTTGGGGGGGGGGAGGAGTAGGAAAACCGGGACACTAAGGTACTATTGGTGAAGTTGTGAAATGATCCAACCATTCTGGAGAGCAATTTGGAACTATGCCCAAAGGCTATAAAATTCTGCATTCCCTTTGATCCAGCAATACCACTCCTAGATCTATATCCTAAAGATATCACCCCAAAGATGTCACCTTTTTGTACAAAAATATTTATAGCAGTTCTTTTTGTGTTGACTAAGAATTGGAAATCAAAGAGATTCCTATCATTTAGGGAATAACTAAACAAGCTGTGGTACATGATTGTAATGGAATATTATTGTGCTAAAAGAGGTGACAAGCAGGCTGATTTCAGAAAAAACCTCGAAAGACTTACATGAACTGATGCATTGTGAAGTGAACAGAACCAGGAAAACATTGTACACAGTAACAACCCTATTGTCTGATGAAGACCTGTGTATAACTTAGTCATTCTCAGCAATATACTAATCCAAGACAATCACAAAGGACTAATGATGAAGCATACTATATGGTCTCTAGAGAAAGAACTGATATTATTTGAATACAGACTGAAGCATACTATTTTTCACTTTCTCTCATTTTCTTCTCATACAAAATGACTCAAATGGAAAAGTTTTACATAATTGCACATGTATATCCTATATCTGATTGCTTATTGTTTCAAGGATGGGATTGAGGAGAGTGGGATAAAATTTGGAATTCAAAACTTTAAATGAGAATTTTTTTTAAAGGTACAATGTTATTATGAGATAATAAGCCCTTTAAACTCTTTATTTTGCAACAGTCCCTAAGGTGTTTCCCATGGCACATATTACATAGGCATCAACACATAATTAGAAAGCCAAAACACATAATACACACACACACACACACACACACACACACACACACAGCTAAAAAGAAGACTCACATCTTATAAATTGTCCTGTCAGTCTAGAAATCATAAATTTGATATTTAAGGAGCAATTTGTGTTTTCTAAATGTTGTAAAAAGATTTTGATTCATCTTCACATACATCTTTGTGATGTGGGCCAGTATTATTAGGCCTATTTTATGGAAGAAGTCTTTATCAAAATCATAGGTCCTATCTCTTCAGACTTACCAAAATTTCACTAAGTAGTAATTTTCTTCATATCATTGTGAACATTATTTTTTAAATGGTCGTTAGTAAGTGAATTTTTAGTCGCCTCCTAGTCACTTAGTTTCAGATGATAGGCACTATCAAATGTATCTTTTTGTAGTTCTGGAAAGGGAACCTAAATGAAACAGCATGTAATTTTTCATTTAGTGCATATAAGCAATGTTTTTTAAATTCCAGTTGCAATTTGTGGGTGTGACATATCAATATTTAGCTGTTCAAAAGTTGGGAGAGTGGGGCAGCTAGGTTGCACAGCGAATAGAGCACCAGCACTAAAGTAAGGAGGACCTGGGTTCAAATCTTGCCTCAGATGTTTAACACTTACTAGCCATGTGACCTTGGGCAAGTCACTTAACCCCAATTGCCCTGTCCTCCCCCAGTTGGGGAAGAGGAGGTTCTTGCATCATTTACTGAAATATGGTATTAAGTAGACTTCTTTACATTCACATTTGTTTTTCCTTATTGACCTATAGTTCTTAGATTATTCTTGTGTATTCTGTCTTTATTCGATTCTATACAATGGTGGCATAGAATTCGTTTGCTTTTAATCTTGCAACTTTTTCATTTTATTCCACGTTTTGACTACTATTTTGTAGAGATTCTCTAGCATGTTTTCATTTTTTTTACTTTGCTGTTTGTGTTTTTAATTGAGGACTTTGATTTCTGACCTAAGTACATTATTAACTTCTTAGTTTAAGAGTTTTATTTCTCTTTTGAATCATTCTGGAGCTTCTTTCCATGGAGCATTTTTCCATGATCTCTAGGGGAGCCCACAGGAAGATTATCTTTCATTTTTTTCATTCATTAGGTAATATTGATTAGTTTTCTTTCATATTCTATTTGTCCAAAGTGCTTTGGTACACTTTGAAGCTCTACTCATTTTTCATTCTTTTTTTATGAACCATTCTGTTTACATGCTTGTGGAGACAGAGAAAAATCTCTAACTAAGTGTCCTGAGAGCTGTACCTAGGTGAGTTGGTCTTAACTCCAAAGATGCTTAGTGAGGGCTTGATGCTTAATGAGGACTTGAACCCCATTTGTGAGATAGCTTTCCATTCCCCTTTACCTCAGACCTAATTTCTGCCCCCCGCTCTTGCCTATGGTTCTGCGTATTGTAGGCAACTTCTGTCCTGTAGAAATATAACCCACCCCCCATCCCAACCTATGGTCCCTGTGTCTCTCCTTAATATGGTTGAGCAGACTCAGTATCTACTGCTTCTTGAGGGGTATGTGGCATGCTCTAGGACAGTGGTTCTCAACCTTCCTAATGCTGTGACACTTTAATACAGTTCCTCGTGTTGTGGTGACCCCCAACCATAAAATTATTTTCATTTCTACTTCATAACTGTAATTTTGCTACTATTATGAATCATAATGTAAATATCTGATATGCAGGATGTATTTCCATTGTTACAAACTGAACACAACCCACAGGTTGAGAACCCCTGCTGTAGGATATCCCTATTAAGATGAAGCCTGATTTATCAACCAAAAAACCTGTTTGTTCACATCGTTTCAAGCACGTAAAATCATCAGGGGGTACGGTAGGAACAATGAATTAGAGCTCTAAGTATTAAAATATTTTAGTAGTCATTCAAGAAATGGACATATGAAAGCTGAAATTCATCTGTGTATCTCATATACTCACCTGCTTTAAAATCCTTTAACATTTACAAATAGATTGTAATTTAGTAGCCACAGCAGGAGAACATGAGGTACATAAAACTTAATATGTACTAATGGGGAAAGATCCAGGCTGAATTTTTAAGTGTGAATTTTTGAATATTTTAGGGAAAAAAATCCCACTTCATTACTTTTACATACCTGGAAAGGGTTTTCCTAGCTCTGCTGTAAAAAAGAGATCATTCAAATGTATACTATGATATACAAATAGGGACTTTTGAAGTACTTGAAGAATCTTAGTTTTATTCTTTCAACTGGTCTCTCTGTTGTCTTTTTAAAATGTGGCCTAGTGAGTAGAAAGCTGGTCTCAGATGTAGAAAGGTCTGGGTTCAACTCTTGCCTATGACACGTACTAACTGTGACGCTAGACCTATCATGTACCTTCCAGATGCTCTAAGTAACTAAGATTATATAATTACAGAGAACAAATTGATCAGCATTAGTGGAGGGAGTTTTCTCTACCAACAAGAGGTGTAATCATCGTCTCTATTAATTTATCAAAGTTTTTTTTAAGCATGAAATGTTTATTGGAAACTTTATCAGAATACTATTTTGAATAATCACAAATTTCAAATTACTCTAGCAATTGGTGGTGGTGGCATTTTCTATACATAGAAAGAAGTGTCATTATGATTAGTAAGGTTGTGCTAATGACATCAAATTATGATGGATCTTGATTCATTCAAATAATACATTTACTAGAAACATGATTAATTGACAGAACATTAACTTGTTTAGGTTAAAGGTTCAAGTTGACTTAAATCATTTTCTCTCACAAAAGTCAGGGCAGTTATTACAGGCCTGCCTGCACCCTCTTAGGTCAGGTTCAACATGGCAATGAAAGGAGCTCCTGTGAATCACTAAACACTTAACAAAGGAGGAAATGTAATTTGCCCTAATACAGCAAGGTTAGGTAGCAAGGATAAAGTGTGGGACTTACCTTTTCTTGACAGGGCTCCCCTCATCTCCATCTGGATATATCTCTGGTCAATTGGCCATTAGGGGACCAAGAGTCACAAGGCAACCAGTACCCACTGAAACCAGGAGGCTCCAAGCCTACCTGGTTTTACCTGCCTTGGGTGTTTTATTGGCTGTAAGCCAGGAAGTGCGTCAGTGAAGCTGGGGACAATCAGGTCTGGGGAAGGGAAAGAAAGTGTCACCAGGGAAGACTCAGGAAACTGAACAGGAAGGAATTTGTGTGTGGGGAGAGAGCTGTATCAGGCTAAAGGGAGCTGCACCAGGACACTTGTCCTATCACATCCCTGAGTGGCGTTGGCATCACCCTGCATGTCAGTACACTGGCTTCTGTGGCTCTGCTTCTATATCCAGTATCACCTTCACCTATAAATATCTTCATCTTCATCTATAAAGTAAGTTGGACTAGTTGGATCTATTTTTAAAAATCTGAAAACTATGTTTAAAACATTTTAAATTTAATTCAAATTTAAAATAAAAAATATTTTAAAACTATGAAAATTACATAGTTAGGGTTTGAGTTTCAATATAGGACTGTAGGTCCAGAGATGGAAATAAACTCTGAGGTCACTTTGTCCAACTCCTCATTCTCTATTTGTGAAAACTGAGGCTGAGAGACATGATTTTCTCAAGATCATATACATATTACGTGGCAGGGCAAGATCTTGAATCCATGCCCTCTGCTTTTACAATTCTTAGTTCTCTTTAAAAACATTCAGAAATATTCTGCTTTGTCTCCATGCTGTCTTGATAATTCTCCAGGTCCTCTGCCTTTCAAGCACTGGTTCATTTGTCTTTGTCTTGGAATATTCATTTATAGATTTCTGGACTCTTGTAGCTGATGTGGAGATCACATTCTCCTCTGTTCTTCATTTCTTCCTTGTTGGTTTATTCACTTCATTTCAAGGTCTTTAACTGAATTTTCTCCCTCCAATGATGTTTTGTGATTTCTGTCTTATTTTCCTTTCTTAAGTGTACTCATTTTCTGATTTCTGATTCCTTCCCATTTGAGGGAAGTCTCTCCAGGGCTAGGAATGAAATCCATCTCTGCTTCCTCCATGCTGGCAATTTACATGTCAGAGCCCTCAGTCTCTTCCCCAAGTGATCTGGTGGGTTTGGGCAGAACTGGCCCCAGCTGGATACTGAGCTCTTTCCCTGAGGCTTAGTGGAATATACACATACACACACACACACACAAACACACACACACACGCGTGCACACACACTCACTCACACACACATACCCCTTGACCCAGTTTCTTCATTTCCTCAGTTTTCTGCTTTGCCACTTAATGTACCCAAGTGACCTTAGACAAGTCATTGAATGACTGGATCTCAGTTTCCTTCACTGTAAAATGAGAGAATTGGATTAAATAGCCACTAAAGGCTCCCTCCACTCCAAGTTTCTGATTCTGTGATTCTATACAAGTGGATAAGAAAGTAGTAACTGAGTTTGGGAGGCAATGATAATAAATGGTAAAATGGAAATTTTAGTGGAATACACATCATCATACACACACACACACACACACACACACACACAAACACATGTACATGTCTTGCCCTAGTTCCTTCAGTTCCTCTGCTTCTCAGTGATCAGGGATCAAATCCTTCCCAAAATGTTTACTTTGCAAAGATCATTTAATCACTTTGAAGCTCAATATCTTCATCTACAAAAGGAGAGGGGGTATACTAGATAACCCATAAATAGTAAGAAGGAATAGCAGCCAGTGACATTTATGGAGAGGGGTAGAAGCAAGCATAGTCAGAAACAGTACTGTGAAGATAAAGGAGTGGCACCAAGGGAACACATAGAGAGGAACAAACCCTAAAAGATGCTGACTGTAATTGTGCCCTAGGTCTAACCCTAATTTATGTAGACATTTCATGAACTAGGAGATGTTGTTTCAAGAGCTCAGCTGTGTTCTATAGTTTATAATGACTTATAAATAAAACTATTCATATTCTTAGCCTGATGAAACTGCTTAATAGAATTGGTGCCCATACTTGAGGGGAGATGTCAGATATTAAAATTCCCAAGTCATTTGGATTGATTCAATAAGCCAAAGAACTGAGAAACCCTTAAATTTTTCCCAGGCTCTTGATATTTCAGGAGGAACCACTAAAGTTGCATGTACTTGAACCAGCTTGCTTTGCCCATAATGTAGGAAAATGCAGGGAAAAAAAATAAAGGACAATAAACTGAAGACAGCTAATGAGTTCATTAATCTCAGAAGGTCAAATGAAAGTGGCCTTATAGGAAAGACTATTTTTACTGAAAAAGGTAATATTTAGTTAAACAATATCACTTAATTTGTGTGTACCCGTTTTGTATGATGCTTAGTCTTTAATGAATATATCTCACTGTTCAGGGGATAACACTCCCACAGCATGTACTCGAAACCAGCATCTTAAGGAATTACTCTGTCTCCAGTGACTGCTGCATTAACTCAAAAATGTATTACACTCATAGGTAACCAAAAGGAGAGACTATCATGTAGATAAATAGTGAGCTAAATATCTTAAAAGCCCATTATTCCCAGTTGTATCAATATTTTCCAACTAATGCCCTTTTCTGCACAGTAGGCAACCTGACTAAAAGCATTCTTTTTTTAATAAAAAATCATTTTGAACTGAAGATATTTAGAAATGATTTTCTAATAGTATACACTGCATATTATAGCTTTCAAAATGTCAGAGTTTTTTCTATCAGTATTTATGTATAGACAAATGGTTGCACATAGATGTACTTGATATATTTTACTTATGACATATAGCAACATTGATTTAACTTTGGATTTCAGAGTTATACATGTTTAGAGGTCATGTAAATTCACACCAAGTCAGTTGAAGCAGATTTCACAACCTTAATAAGCTAATTGGAGAGGCTACTTAAAAATAACGGATGGAATTTCTGAAAGACCTACCTGCATTTAATTTAGTAAGGTTACATGGTCAAGTCAATGTAGGTGAGATTAAACAGGGGCTTCGGTAATTGCATTTGGTATTAAGCTCCAGCATTGTGGTCACTTTTTTTCTCTTCTCTGAAGCTTTTCTTCCACGTTATGTGCTTGCCCTTTCCTACTTTCTCCCCATAAAATTACAGACTTTAGAGTTGAAATAGAACTTAACGGCTACCTAGTTCAACCCCAACCCAGGAATCCCTAATGTAATATATCTGATAAATGGTCCTCTAGCTTCTGCATGAAGAAGACCTTTAATGAAAGACAGCTATTACTTCTCAAGGAAGTCCATTCCTCTTTGGGATAAGTCTAATTGTTTGGAATGTGTTTTGTTTGTTTTTACTGACATACCCCATCAATCATTTCTATTTCTGCCCTCTTCCCTGTTTCAATGAAAAGAGAAAAAAAATCACTTGAGTTTCAGATTTTCTCCCCTCCAGTCTTCCCTCCTCCCCCCATGGTGGCGTACAATGATGTATAGGATCTGCAAACACTTTCACATTGTAAAATAATCTGGTTGTATAGAAGCATTGTAACCAAATGGGAAAAAGGAAAAAAAAGAAAAGAAACAAAACCAAACATGGAAAAGAACAATAGCATGTGTTGCTTCAGTCTCCATTTAAACTCTGGTCTTTCTAGATCTTTCTCTGAGAGTAGATACCTCCTTCCATTCTGAGACTTGTAGAGCTGTCTTTTAACTGTGCATTGCTGAAAAAAGCCCATTTTATCAAGGTTGGTCGTCGCACATATGATATATCTGTGACTGTGTACAAATTTTTCCTGGTTCTGCTCTTCTCACTTAGCATCAATTCATATAAGCCTCTCCAGGTAATTATGAAGTTCATCTCCTTCACATTTCTTATAGCACAATAGTATTCCATTACATTCATATACCATAACTTGTTCAGCCATTCCCCAATTGATGGGCATCTCCTAAGTTTGCAGTTCTTTGCCACCACAAAGAGAGCTGCAACAAATATTTTTATACATATGAGTCCTTTTCCCACTTCTATGATCTCTTTGGGATATAACCCAAAAGTGGTATTACTGGGTCAAAAGGTATGCAATTATTTATAGCTCTTTGGGCATAGTTCCAGATTGCCCTGCAGAATGGTGATTCTGCAACTGAATCTTGTAAACTAAAAGTAAATAAACAAGTCAATAAATTTAAAAAAAAGAAAGAAAACAGAAAAAATCTAATCCTTCTACCACCTGATCACCATCCATGTATTTGAAGAAACCAAGCTATTCTCTTCTACCAATTTTTCTTAGTCATTAGCCCATGGTTGTTAGAGGAGGAAGAAGAGGAAGAGGAGGAACTTGCAGTATTGCCCAACTGGGACTGGCCAGTTGGGTCCCCAGGAGACACCTACTACTGATTAAAAAACTATGCAAATGTTAATTATCTATAATTTAGTTGGAGTCTAGCTTAAATCCTTTCTGGAATAGCATACCCATTCATCTGTGTCTTACTATCTTTAATATAAGGTGAGAATTATTGCTTCCAGTCACTTCTGCAGTCTTCCTGAAGACTTTGAGTAAGTATTCCACCTCTCTTTGATAAATCAGAGAAGTCATTTCTCTTGTGCTTCCACCCTTGTGCTCGCCCATGTATTAGACACAAACCATCTATTTATGAGCATACAAACTACAAAGCATCCTATTAGCATAATATTTCATGGTGGTATTGGATTTGCTGTCTTTTAGCCTCTTATTGTCACATGGCAGTATGACTACAGGTTGGCTCTACTGTACACATCAGTTCACTTTTAATCCTCAAAAGTTGGGTGTAAAGCAATTTTCTTCACATCAAATATTTTTTCTGGCTAATTCTCATTGTTACTTCTAAGATGTCTCCTCAGAACTTCAGCCCAAATACATAATTAAAATTATAGTTAGGAATACTAACATCTTATTTTAAGAGATAGCAAATTTTTTCACGTAAAAACATTTTCAGTAAATCTCTTTATAATTTCAAACAATATTTTTAAAGTCTCCAACATGTAAATGAGTATTATATTTAAGGTTCTTAGCATTCTACTCTGATTGACAACTTAGTATAGAAGGAAGAACCCAGAGAAGAGTCAGTCAGGGTACTTGAGTTTTATTTCTAGTTCTGTCACTAACGCATGACTTTGGATCATTCACAATCAATTCAAACCTTGGTTTATTCATCTGTAATATAAGATTTGATTCAGTGATCTCAAAATTTCCCTTGAATTTTGAAATTCAATGATCCAAGGGGCAGTCTGCCATTCCCAGGGTACAATGTAAGCTCGTTGAATCAATCTCCTATGCAAACTCTACAAGAGAAACAAAAACAGCCAAATTCAAAAGTACTTCGTATTGCCTGTCCGAAGTCAAATATACTCATTTGAAATAGGTCACATATGCAGCATAATTTTATTGGTGATTGTCCCTGACTGAACAAGACTTGAATTCACTAGACAAGCCATTTCTATAAGCATGTGGTACAACTAGGCTTATTAGACACCATGAAAAAACAGCAACCCCCAAAATAAAGCATACAACCATCCTCACTACAGTTCTTTCCAATGTAATGATGCTATAGTAAAGGCCTAGGTTTGACTTGTGACATTGGAGAATATCTGAAACTGCCTGTTAGAAATTGCAACAAGGCAGAACTATTTTTTTTTACCTAGCCTTCCCATATTTACCATTGCATTATTGAATTTTCTGGTCCATCAAGAAATATAGGAGCAGTAGTAATTGGCTTTGAGCAAGAGAGCTGTGGATTTTACTGCTCCTCTTCCTGCTTCACAAAACTTGAGTTAACCCATATGTTTTAACTGGTCTGAGTAGTACATGATATAAGCCACACTTCCCTGGGACAAGCATTTGCTATTACACCTCAATCAGTAAGTCAGGCAGCAACTATTAAGCACTTTCCTAACCACGAAGAATAAAAAGAAAGCAAGTTAGTCCCTGTCTTCAAAGAGCTTACAATCTAATGGGAGACAAAATGCAAATAACTTAATATATAAAAAAATAGATGGAAGACAATCTGTGAGAGAAAGGCATTAGTGCCTGGGAAAGGTCTCCCAGCAGAAGATGGTATTTAAACTGAATCTTCAAGAAACATAGAGAAATCAAGAAACAGAGGTGATGGGGCAGTGCATTCTAGAAACAGGAAATAGGCGGTGCAAATTCATGGAGATGGGAGATGGAAATTCACCTTTAAGCAACTGCAAGTTGGCCAAAACCACTGGATTATGGAGGGCACATAGGTGAGTAAATTATAAGAAGACTGGAAGTTAGGAAGGTGTCAAGTTTTGAAGAGTTAAAAATTCCCAATGGAGTTTATTTGTTTAAATCTTTTCTTTTTTCTAATTATGTGTAAAAACATTTTTTTTTACATTCATTTTTATTTAGTTTGGAATTCCAAATTCTCTCCCAACCTGCCTCTCTCCTCACTCCTCATTGAGAAGGCAAGCAATTTGATATAGGTTATACATGTATACATGAGAAACATCTTGTCATATTCGTTATGTCAAAGAAAACACAGATTACTGCTCATACCCCGCAACCCCCCGCACACAAAAAAAAGACTAGGAAAATTTTTTAAAAGTTAGAAAAGTATATTTAAATCTAAACTCATACTCTATCAGTTATTTTCCTCTGGATGTAGATAGTATTTTTCATGAGTCCTTCAGAATTATCTTGGTTCTTTCTATTGCTGAGAATAGTTAAATCATTCACAGTTGTTCATCGAACAGTATTGCTATTACTAGGTGCAAAGTTCCTCTGGTTTTGCTCATTTCATTTTAAATAAGTTCATTTAAGCAAATAAGTTCATTTAAGTCTTCCCAGGTATTCTGGAAAGTATTATGTTCATCATTTCTTATAGCACAATAGTATTCCATCACAATTATATACCAAAATCTGTTCAGCCATTCCCCAATCAATGGACATGCCTACAACTTCTCATATTTAACCACCACACACACACACACACACACACACACACACACAACACTGCTACAAATATCTTTGTGTATATAGGTTCTTTTTTTTTTTAAAAAATTTCTTGGGTACAGAGCCAAGATGGTGGCATAGAAGCAGAAAAGCTCTGCAGCTCCCACATAGCCACCTCAAATACCCATAAAATATGACTCTAAATGAATGTTAGAGGTCCAGAACTCACAAAATTATAGAGGAGCACATCTCTTGCTGAAGGCAGCTGGGCAGGAAGGTCTCATCTCAGCATGGTGGGAGCTGAAACCAGCTCAGCCTGAAACAGTGGCTTAGTCTCAGAGTGGCCAGGACAAGCCACAGCTGGAGCCTTCAGGAGAGTGGATCAACAGCAGCTGTGGAAGTTTCCAGAACTATCAAGACATAATAAACAAGGACTAAGTGAAGGTCAGTGGAATTCAGCTAAATTAGGGGAAGAAAAGTGATATAGCCAAACTGCTTCCAGGGCAAGGAAGCAGCAGAAGCGATGGCCCTGCAGCTGGCTCTGTGTGGCTGCTTCAGAGCTCTCAGCCTGCAGACTGCAGGTGGGCCAAGCAATCATTTAGAGGCTAAGTGCTCTTGTGTTGAAGAGCCTGGATCAGGATCTTGGTCTTGGGTGGTGGTCCTGAGGTGTATTTTCAGTGAGCCAAAGCTGGTGGGAGCTTCAGCAGCCTCCTAACAGCCCCAGCAGCTGTGAAAAGCCCAGCAATTTGGGACAAAGCTTTCACCTCTGGAAGTAGATTCCACAGAGCTAAAAAGTCAAGTAATTGACTGACAATGTGAGCAGGCAAAGCAAGCAAAGTAAGAACAGCAATCCAACTTTAGATTCCTTTTTCGGGGACAAAAAGGATCAAAGCATGGAACAGGAGGAAGACAACACAGTCAGAACACCCACACCAGAAGCTACCAAGAAACACGTGGACTGCCTACAAGCCATGGAGCAGCTTAAGAAGGATTTTGAAACCCAAATAAGAAAAGTGGAGGAAAATTGGGAAGAGAAATGAGAATGATGCAAGAAAATCATGAAAAGAGATTCAACAATCTGACTGAAGAAAATAACACCTTAAAAAATAGACCTACTCAAATGGCAAAAAAGGCCCAAAAAGCCAATGAGGTGAAAAATGCCTTAAAAAGCCAAATTTTCCAGATGGAAAAAGAATCTCAAAAGCATACTGAAGAGAATAATTCCTTCGGAGTTAGAGTGGATCAAAAGGAAGAAAATTACTTTATGAGAAATCAAGATACTATTAAACAGATCCAAACAAATGAAAAAAAATAGGAAGCAATGTGAAATATCTCCTTGAAAAAACCACTGACCTGGAAAATAGATCTAGGAGAGACAATTTAAAAATTATTGGACTACCTGAAAGCCATGATCAAAAAAAAGTACTTAGAAAGCATCCTTCAAAAAATTCTCAAGAAAATTGCCCTGATGTTTTAGAACCAGAGGGCAAAATAGAACTTGAAAGAATTCACCAATCACTTCTTGCAAAAGATCCCCAAAAGAAAACTCCTAGGAATGTTATAGCCAGGTTCTGGAGTCCCCAGATCAGGGAAAAAATATTACAAGCTGCCAAGAAGAAACAATTTGAATACTGTGGAAACACAATTAGGATAATCCAGGATCTAGCAGCTTCTACATTGAGGGATCGAAGGGCCTGGAATATGATTCCAGAGATCAA
>CM053597.1:142740493-142767182 GCA_028646575.1 Pseudocheirus occidentalis | reverse complement strand
GATGGAGAGACAGAATGGGGTTAATCATCTCATATAGAAAAGGCAAGGGATCATTGTTACAATGGAGGGGAAGAACAGGAAGGCAAAAGGGTCAACCTTACTCTCATTGAATTTGGCTTAGGGACTGAATGACATAAACTCTAAACTGGGTATCTTGCCACACAGGAGAGTAGGCAGGATGGGGATGAGAGGTAGGATGATGGAGGGGAGGGGAGGGGAAGGTGGGGGGGAGGGTTGCTGGAAGTACACACTTCTGTAAAGGGACAGGGACAGGGTAGAGAACAGAACAAGGGAGAAGGGGAGGGGGATAGGAAGGAGAGACATACAAATCACAATATGTCCACTGTGGAGATGTTCTGCATAATTATACATGCACAGCCTGTATTGAACTGCTAGTCCTTCCAGTGGGGGTGGGTGATGAGGGAGGAAGGGAAAGAATCTAGAATTTAAAGTTCTATAATCACATGTTAAATATATATATAATTATTATTATTACCTACATGCAACTGGGAATTAAGATATGCAGGCACTGGAGAAGGGAGATCCATCCTGCCCTACTGTAAAGTCAGAGGGGTAATGGGGGAGGACATAGGAGAGAGCAGGTTGGGTGAGGAGTGATACAGTGGGATAGCTGTTTTGAGGTGGTGGGTAGAGGAAAGATGGGGGAAAATTTTGTAACTCAAAATCTCATGGAAATGAACAATGTAAACAAGAAAATAAGTTAATTTATTTATTGGAAAAAAATTTCTTTGAGATACAGACCTAGTATTGGTATTGCTGCGTCAAATGGTATGCAGTTTTTAGCCCTTTTTGGCATAGTTCCAAATTGCTCTCCAGAATGGTTGGATCAGTGCACGATTCTACCAATTGCTCATTAGTATTCTGATTTTCCTACATTCCCTCCAACATTTATTATTTTTTCTTTTCTGTCATATTAACCAACCTGATAGGTTTAAGATGGTACTTCAGAGTTGTTTTTATTTTCATTTCCTTAACCAATAATGATTTAGAGCAGTGGTTCTCAACTTTCCTTATGCTGTGACCCTTTAATACAGTTCTTCATGTCGTGGTGACCCCCAACCATAAAATTATTTTCATTGCGACTTCATAACTGTGATTTTGCTAGTGTTATGAATTGTAATATAAATATATGATATACAGGGTGCATTTTCATTGTCACAAATTTAACATAACCCACAGGTTGAGAACTGCTGATTTAGAGCATTTGTTCACGTGATAATAGGTAGCTTTTATTTCTTCATCTGAAAACATAAATTAGATTATAGATCAAACTATTTGGAGTGCTCACAATAGACTAATTTTGAGAAGGGTAGATTTGAATGTCAGCAAAGTAACTAGAAAAAAACTTAAAAATAAACACCATAGAACAAAAAGTCAAAGCAAAATAATAATAATCATTAATATTAACCAACATCATCTCCTTGTAAACTAATAACTCCCTCCCAATGTCCATTTAAATAACACCTTTTGAGTCCTAGATATCTCATATAATTATCTGGTCCCTGGACATCTTTTCTTGTACATTCTGGTCTTGTGCTCAGGACAGGTTGGAAGACGGCTATGCTTCTCTGGTTCCAAATCACTTATAAAGATTCCTAGATAATTCTGCTAGCAAAAAGACAATAGTCTCTTTAATTTGGTTCTCAAATCCTGAAACTTCAGAGAATTTGAGTTTTTTGTATGCCATTTGCAAGTTTTATCTTAACCTAAACCCTGTACCTGGTATAAGAATCTAAAATTTTTTTTAAAACTTTGTGAGGGTCTAACTATAAAATAAAGTTCTGTCTTTTAATATTACAGAAAGATACCTTAAAATGAGAAAATAATTTCACTTTCTTTACAATTATCAATACAATTTTGTATGCAAAATCTTCGATCTAATTTTGAGAATTTATTAAAAAATATAATGAAAGGAATTTCTGTGTTAGATACATTCAGAAGCTAATCATATACACACATATATAGTTCCAGAGGAAACCATCCAATCCTATTGCTTTCTCAAATTTTGATATTCCATTTAGTTAGAAATATTTCACATTACATTTTTGTCTTATTACTTTGTCTAATTATCCCTTTATGAGGAAATCATCTGTATATCATTATTTAACCACAAGTATAGATTAAAATTTTAAGATGTTCATATTTGCATCCTATTATAGCAACCCAGAGATGTCCAAGTATCAATCAATTAATAAAGTTACTATTGTATTTGTAAAACTTCTAGTGCTTGCCTCCCCTAATTATAAAAATTTGCTCTAAAAAGAAAAGAAGGAACATAGTTTTGTCAATGCCAAGCAAGACTTGTCTCTTCAATGATACAGAATGACCTAGCATATACTCTAATGGGATTCAAAGCTCCCTTAGCTCTGTTTGATTCTAGGCACATATTTGACAGTTAATCATGTAGTCAAAGGGTATCAAAAGCAAGGTTCAGGATTAACCAGGTGGCAAAATTTCCTATTTAAAAACAAAATAGTACAATAGAGAAACTAAGGATCAAGACGACCTGCCTTAGCCCTTTCCAAGGTCATCCCCTCAACTTTTTCCCAGGTACAAACATCTACTTGTCACAGTTCTCAGACTGCAGCCCATGACATTTTCTACTATTGGCTTTATGACATTTCAGACAACCATCCCTGTAATTAAAAGTCAAAACAATAGTGAATTATAGTCTTTGTTCCTAAAATAGCAAAATTAAATAACTACAGCTTAGGGCTTGGATATATTTGTTTATATTTACCTAAAAGTTAATGTTTCATGAGTCTTTTACTTGTAAATTAAAACTAACCACATTCTATAGTTTTAAAAATACAGAAAATTCCTGATAGTTGACTCATTAAAATACTAAAGTTTGGGAAAGTGCTCCTTCCACCCAAGTTGCAGAGCACAACTTTGACATAAAGTTAAAAGTCAAGAAATAGCCTGGATTTTTTCATGATTTTTATAGGTTAGGTTATAGCCAAAATTTCAAATGAATACTCACTGTTATTCTATGCTTATTATTATTGTCTGTCACAAAACAAAATATACCCCATTATATATTGAACAGTTTTCAAATACCTATTTTACCACATTGTTTTAAAAGCTCAATTCATAATCTGTTATCGAGATTTTTAAAGTATTTTTCTAATAACATTTATGATATAGTGATTTTCCAAATTTTATAATCTAAGATAATTTTCAAATACAATAACATAGACAATACCATGCATTTAAAATGTGAACCAAAATTTTTCAGTAAGATAACATCAATTCAGTTGAATGCACTTCCAAATTATCCTATATAAAAGATAATTAATCCTATCACTTTTTCATTTTATGCCAACCACATCTATAATCCATTATAGAGTTATCAAGTATGGGGTAATTATATTCAATTAAGGAAATAATAGTAATAAATTAAAACTGGCATATGTTAAGTGATATATAACAGTATTCAACATTTACATATTGCTTAACATATTAAGTCATATTAAGCACTTTATAATTATTAATCATTTTGATCCTCACAACAACTCTTGGAGGTGAGTATCATTTTTCCCCTTTACAGATCAGGAAACTGAGGCAAACAGAGATGAGATAACTTGCTTAAGATCACACAGCTAATAAATTTCTGAGACCAGACTCAGGTTTCCCTGCATTTTGTTGTCATTCAACACCTTTATTTGGGAACCTGATCTGAACTAAGAGGGGTCAACAGGTCAGAGTGGGGGAGGTTCTTTGAACTGGGGAGATCACAAGGGGTCTCTGAATTTGTGGTCAGAGGGGCTCAAAGGGTCTCTGATTTAAACAAGCTTCTCTCTTTTATGGTCAAGGACAGGTTAACAAGAGTCATTAATAAAGTACAAACCATATACCTATTTTTTTTTCTCTCTTCACTCTGGGATTACTTTCAAACTAGCTGCCTTCCTTTATTACACTAAAACAATAGGGCTCTCTATCTTCAAAGGATGGGGAGGGGAATGATCTAAGTGTTAATTACTCCTAAAACTTTTACTGAATTCAATTCACATTTTTCCCTAAAACAAATTCTATAGAATAGTACTGCTAAACTCACTAACATATTTCAGAAGGGAATCAGATCCTGAAATTACTCAAAATCCCAGGAGTTCTTCCCTGCCATCTTAAAATGATTAGTCTCCAAACCTCCAAAATTTACTGAGTATTTTTTAGCAGTTCTCCATCTGTATTCTGATTTTATTTCTGTAATTAAAATGTGGCCAAGGCTAAAATGACAAGAAAAAAAAGTATTTTGCAGGGTGCTTTTTTTTTTGTCTTATAACCTAATCACCTGCTAAAAGTCTTGGGAGTTAGTCCTACTTACTGGGAAAACTGCTTCAAATATGAAACTTCATTAATTTCCAACATTTGAAACTTCAACTGCAACCTTTTAGCAATTTTTCTGGCTGGCTGCATTTTCTCTCCAAAAAATCCTTTTTTTTTTTTTTTTACTGAGACAAAAAAATCACATTCAAAATGATAAGATAGAAAAAGTTGATGTGCAAATTTTTCAAAAAATTACAGTAATTGAAAGTCTCTTCAGGCTAATTTTGGGATCCAAATGAATTTTTACATATTTTAGCATAATTTGAGAGCTCTATATTTTAGATAGATACCCTTACACTAGTATAAGGGAATCTACACCTGTTTACAAGCCAATAGGAATTTTCCTAAGAGATAGTCAATTTAAGAACATGCTTCTAGCTTATCCCCATTACATACAATGCTTGCTGATCGTCTTAAATAGATACCACTTATCATTTTAAGGAAAACTCCATTTTTCTGTGCTTTCTAATGTTTTTCATAGGAAATTAGTGCTGTCTTTTGTCAAAAGCTTTTTCAGTATCGACTGAGATAATCATATTTCTGGTTGATTTCATTACTGATATGGTCAATTATGCTGACCATTTTCCTAATTTTAGACAAACCCAGCATTGCCCATATGAATGGTGTATGACCGTTGGTCATTTTGTATGATCTTTGTGATATATTGTTATAAATTCCTTGTTAGTATTTTATTTAAATTTTTGTTTCAATATCCATTAAGAAATCAGTCTGTTATTTTCTTTTTCTGTTTTTTATCTTCCTGGTTTAGGTATCAGTAAAATTTTTATGTCATAAAAAGAATTTAATAGGACTCTTTCTTTCCTTATTTTTCCAAATAGCTTATATAGTACTGGAATTAGTTTGGTAGAAAACACTTGTGAACCCATCTGGTCCTGGGGATTTTTCTATGAGAACTCATTGATGGTTTATTCAATTTCTTTTTCTAAGATGAGTTTATTTCAGTACTCTGTTCTCTCTTCCATTAATATATGCAATTTATATTTTTGTAATTATTTAATCCATTTCACTTAGATTGTTAGATATATTGGCATATAAATGGGAAAATAGCTCATAATAGTTGGTTTAACTTCCTCTTCATTGGTGGTGAATTCAACCATTTCATTTTTGATACTGGGAATTTGATTTTCTTTTTTTTAACTCAATTGACCAGTGCTTTATCTATTTTATTGTATGTTGTTTTATATCCATGCACTGCTTCTAAGTATATGTCTTTTAAGTGCCTTTATAATGATAAACTTCTTAGAAGTTACAATTATTGTCTTTGCATGTAGGAATGTAAAAAATTTAGCCTTATTGAATCTCTTATAATTTTTTCCTCTATTTATCTTTTTATCTGTCTCTTGAGTCCTGCATTTGAAAGTCAAATTTTCTATTTAGCTCCAGTCTTTCATCAGGAGTGCTATTTCATTAAATACCTATGTTTTCCCCTGACAGATTATACTCAGTTTTGCTGGGTCGGTGATTCTTGTTATAATCCTAGTTCCTTAGCCCTCTGGAATATCATTTCAAGCAATCATCCTTTCATGTGGAAGCTGCTATATCCTGACTGTGATTCCATTATATTTGAATGGTTTATTTGTAGCTACTTAAAATATTTTCTACTTGAACTGGTAGCTCTAGAATTTGGTTGTAATATTCCTGGGAGTTTTCATTTTGGAATTCCTTTCAGGAGGTAATCAGTAGATTTTTCAACTTCTATTTTACCCTCTACTTCTAGGTTTTTCGGGCAGCCCTTGAAATTTGTCATTTTCCATATGATAAATTCTATTTTCTAAGTTCACTTCAGTGAATTTTTGTATATATTTTACCATTTGGTCTATAATGTTGTTGTCATTTTTTCTAATAATTTTTGTACCTTCTTTATTAAGCTGTTTACTCTTTCATGATTTTCTTGCATCACTTGCATTTTTCCCGTTTTTCTTCTCTCTCTCTCTCATTTGGTTTTCAAGGTCCATTTTGAGCTCTTCCTGGTATTCTTTTTTGGTATTGAGTTTATGTTTTAATCTTCCCTGTCATCATAGTAACTTTCTATGGTCAGGCTCTTTTTTCTTCATGTTGTTTGCTCATTTCCCCAGCCTATTTCTTGACTTTTGACCTTTATGTTAAATTTGTGCTCTGCTACCTAGATGGAGGCAGAACATTCTCAAGCTTCATGCCTTTGTTGATGCTACTCTCAGAGCTAGTTCTGAGAATCTGTAAGTTTTCATTTCTTTCAGTATGGTATGATCTAATGATAAGTGTGGTCACTGCTGCCCTAGATTGTGATCTGCTCTCTAAGAGTCCACAAGCACTATTTTGCCCCCGGGAATTGTGGCCAGGGTCCCCAATTCCTGCTAGTAATCCAGAACTGGGTATGAGCAATGCAACAGAGTCCTGCTCACAGTTGCAGTAAATGGCCCTATGTAATGTTCTTCTGATCAGTTGTCTGACTCCCTTGCTGTCTTGGGGCAGAGAACTCTGTGGAAACTGCCACTGTGGTAGGTTTGATCACTTTTCAGGTCTGCTACTGGCTTCCAGGCCATGACCTACACTGGACTGTGCGTTCATTGTGTATTCAAATCCCAGTGAGACAGACATTTCCTGCCAAAATCTTTCATTCAAATCTTTTCTTGGTTCCAGAATTCATTTTGGGATTATTTAAAGTTATTTAGAGGGAAATTTGGTAGAACTCAAGTGAATCCTATTTTTATTTCACTCTCATGACTCCCACAATGTATTTTATATTTAATACTATAGAGATGTTGTGAAGGTAGAAACAAGAAGATTTGGCAACTGATTATATTTGTGGACCAAGTGACATGGAAGAGTTGAGGATGATTCTCAATATTCAAAGGAGCATAGTAATGTGGGACTAGAGTTCAAGGGAGAGAATAGGACTAAAAAAATAGACTTTGGAACCAACTGAATAAGATATTAATGGAACCAACATAAGCTGATTAGATCACCACGTGGGATAGTATAAAGGGAAAAGTGACAGGCAGCGCAGGACAGAGCCTTGAAGGATACTCATGGTAAGTGGGCATAACAAAGATGGAACAAAAGTGATGGATAAGAAGCAATTGCATAGAAAGAAAAATACAAGAGAAAAGTTTCATAAAAGCCTAGAAAGGAGAGAAGATCCAGGAAGAGAAAATGATCAACAGTGTCAAATATTGCAGAGAAGTAAAGAAGGATGAAAAATGAGGGAAGACCATAAGATTTTTGAATTAAGAGATCTTTGGCAAGTTTGGAAAGACAAATTTCAATTGAATGGGATTGCAAGCCAGATTACAGATGATTTAGAAACAAAAGGGAAAGAGGAGAAGTAGAAGTGCATCATAGATGCTTTTCTCAAGGAATTTAGTCACAAAGATGAGAGATTTACAAAGATAGATGACTAGGATAGTGGGATCAAGTGAGGGTCTTTTTTTATTTTTTCAAGGTGGGAAGACATAGATCTGTTTGTAGGCAATAGAAAAAGAGATAGTAGGTAGGAATAGATGGCAAGATAAGAGAGGGAATATGATAGTGGGAGAAATTTCTTAGAGAAGATCTCCGTGGTAAGGAGAAAAGCTACCTTTATCAAAGACAGGAAGATTTCAGAGAGACATGAGATGGGGAAGAGAGGAGTAAAGGGAGCTCTCAGCAGATTCTATCATTTTTTCTGATAAAGCATAAGATGAGGTCATTAGCTAAGAGAATGGAGAGAAATGTAATAGGAATGTTTGGGAAAAGCAAGAAAGCATAAAATAGATACTGTGGAGAATGGGGCAGGAATTTGATTAATGAGAGAGTATTTTTCTTGATGCAATGAGATCTCAGTTGAGATTAAATAACATAGATTCATACTGGACCCAGTCAGCACAGTTTCATGATTTCTTATAGTTCTATTCAGCAGTATGTTCTGGAGCTAACGGGGAAGATGATAGGAATAATATAGGATCTGAATTTGGCAAGGGGTCATTGGTCAGAGGATAAGGGGGCAAGGATTTGAGAACAAAAGATCATGTAGAATTGGTTCGCCAATCTAATTATCTAGTCAAGATAGAAAAGGAAGGAGAATATAGCCAATTTATAGATGATGATGAAGGATAAAAAGAAAAAATGGGGGTTATGATGAGTCAAAAAACAATGTTTCGAGGCATATGGAAAGATGGAATGATCAAAAATTAATGATAAGGTAAAGGAATTTCAAAGTTCATCAACAAGGAAGTAGAACATTGTGGGTGACAGGAAAAACAAAGGCATGGCCCTATGTTTGGCCATGGTGTAGAAAAAGAGTAGCCAAAGGAAGTGAATATATTGAGGAAGCCACACTCATATTCACATTTTTGCTTCTTCTAATACACTCAAGTGTCCTCTTGTGTTATATAAAATATGGCCCCCCAATAGGACAGCCATGTGAGCTTTATTCTTTTTTTTAAGTGTGATTACTATTTTAAGTTACTACAGGATGTTTTTGTTGACCTTCACTGAAAATTGACAGGGAAAAAAAAGTTTGTCTTACCTGATTAAAAAAAATCTTTTTATGGGTAGTAGAATCATAATTTTTTAACTGAAAGACATCACAAATGTCAAATAATCTAACTTCACTCCATTTTCATGCGAGAAAACAGGCTGACAAATGTTAAGTGACTTGTCCAGCCAAAGTCACACATATAGTAAGTGGCAGAATAGAGATTTGAATCAATGAGTTCTAGAACTTTTAATTGTTCTAGCCAATGGACAATAGCGTATTTGTTATGCTAAGAAGGAACTCATGGTACCCAAGCAGACAATTACTGTTCAGTGATTGGATTCTGGCAAATTATATCTCTGCCCTGGTTTATCAAACACATAAATCAAACCTGTGCCAATTGAATATATTCAAAGTGGAGTTTTCTTCTATGTCACAGAAGCCTGATGAATTACAGTGGTGCCCCTTTACCTGAAACTCTCTGAGCATTGCTTTGTCACCAGCATCAAATCAGCTTGAAATAACAATGGAAATAAAGTCTAATGCTGTTTGTTAATTTCTGACAAGAGGTTGCATTATGTCATTAATATCCAATTATCATTCTACCTACAATTAAGCACTAACTATACCATTGCTCCACTTGACAAGTGTTTTTCATTTCTTATACAAATTACAATTGTTAGGGCTTTAATGAGCTGCTTTTATCTGTCTTTACCTAACAATTTTAAAATACTCTCCTTCGTGTGATATTTAACAGATGCGATTTTTCTTCTCTGTTATCCTGGAGAAGACAGGAACTGGCTTGCTTTCAATACACAGAGAGGTTGATTATCTCGAACAGTTTCTAACCTCACCTCTACATCTCTCCTAGCTCTTTGTGCTACTTATATTTTGATGTATATTAGGTATTTATCTTATCACTACCACTAGAGTGTAAATTCCTTGTCACATGTATGTATCCTCCAGTCCCTGATAATACAAATAGTAGAAGCCTAATATATGTTTGCTAAGTTTTCCTAAGAAGTTAATTTTGATTTACCTGAAGTCTTTTTACCAATAGCAGGAGAAGTCAATATAGTTTCCCATCACCTTCAGGGCATTTCTGGTCATTCTGCTTTCTTTCCATGGGAGGAATTAACTATGATAGAAATAGATGCTTTCTAACAGTAGATGTCTCACAGGGTTCTGTGTTAGACTGTCTTCTCCTTCTATATCTTGGACACTCTTCTGTTATCCCTTCCTTCACTTGATGATCTTCTCAGCTCCCGTTCCTATGCTGACATTTCTCAATTCTATTTATTCTGCCTTAATCTTTTCGGCTGACCTCCCATCTTGTGTCTTCAATCGCCTTTCAAACTTTTCAAGCTAGCTGTCCAGTAGATGTCTTAAACTCAGCATTTCCAAAACTGAACTCATTATTTTTCCCCCTAAACTCTCTTCCTCTCCTACCTTCCTTACTACAGTCATGAGCAAAATTACCCTGCCAGTCCCTCAGGCTCACAGTGCTGGTGTCATCATTTTTGATTCATTACCATCTCTCACTTCCCATACTCAATCCATTGTCAAGGCCTGTTGATTTCACCTTTGCAACATCTCTCAAATATTCCTCCTTTCCTCTGACAGTCATCACTCTGGCATAGACCCTCATGACCCAAGATCAAACTATTGCAATAGCTGGTGTGTCTGACTGCCTCAAGCCTCTCCCCACTCTAATTCATCCACCATTCAGCCATTAAAGTCATTTTCCTACAGCACAGGTTTTATGCTGTCACCTCTCTACTCAATAACCTCCAGTGGCTCCCTATTGCCTCTAGGATCAAATACAAAATCCTCTGACATTCAAAACCCTTCATAATCTAGCTGTCTCTTAGCTTTTCAGCTTTCTTATACCTTACTTCCTCCTGTGTACTTGTGGATTCAGTGACACTAGTCTCCTTTCCCACAAATAAATCTCTTCAGATATTTTCTCTGTCTGTCTCCCATACCTGGAATGTTATCCCTCCTCATCTTTACCTACTAGCTTACTTTAAGTCTCAACTAAAATTCCATCTTCTACAGAAAATCTTTCCCAACTCCTCTCAATTCTAATGCCTTCCCTCTTTTAAGTAGTTCCTATGTTTGTGTGTGTGTGTGTGTGTGTGTGTGTGTGTGTGTTTGTCTCCCCTATTACACAGTGATCTCCTTGAGGGTAAGGCGTGTCTTTTACCTCATTTTTTATCTGTATACTTGTGTCATCCTTTTGCTATACTTTAAGCTGCATGAAGGCAGAAACAGGGTTTATTTGAAATAGTCTGGCTTCCCCAGCACTTCACATCTATAATTGTTTGGTTGTTTCGGTTCTGTCTGACTCTTGACTTGTTGGGGTTTTCTTGACAAAGATACTGGAATATTTGTATTTCCTTCTCCACCTCATTTTGCAGATGAGGAATTGAGGCAAACAGGGTTAAGTGACTTGTCCAGGGTCATGCAGTTAGAACATGTTTGAGGTCAGATTTGAACTCAGGAAGATGAGTCTTTCTGACTTCAGTCCTATCACTGTATCCTCTGTTCCACCTAGATGCCCAGCACCTTTCAATCCTTAAAAAAAATTGACTAAAAGAGGAACAATTTGTAGAGTGAGTGAATAAATGAACTGCCTCAAGAGACTGTGAGATCTCCATCTTAAGAGCTCTTCAAATAGAGTCAGATGATGATTTGTTGGGGATATAGAGGAAATTCCTACTTGAAATTGGAATGAACTAGATAACCTCTGTGGTCTCTTAAAACTCTCAGATTTTCTCATCATGTGATTCTATGAACTTATCCCATGAGTCAACAGCTCATCTCCTGGCTTAGCTAACAACCAAAATGGCTTAGAAATCACCCCTATTTGTTATTACCTGGTCTAGAATGTCAACACAGTTTTGATGATTCCTGGTCATTTCCCACTTCCTATTTGACTAACATTAACAAGTCCTTACATTTAATGGGTGGAGGGGAGGAGGAGAGATAGTTGATGATTGCTGTCTTCAAATATTTAAAGAACTAGTCTATCAAAGAGGGTAAATTAGATTTATTCAGTCTAGCCCCACAGGGAAGAATTAAGAGAAATGAATGGATATAAGTCCCAGAGAGGCAACTTTAGATTTAAAGTAAAAAAAATCCTATCACTTAGCCCCTATAAAAAATGAAGTGAGCTGCCTCAGGAGGTTTTCCCCTCACTGTAGATTTCAAGCAAGGATTGGGAGAGGGGGGTATTTGGAAATGATTTTATAGAGGGTATTCTTGGTCAGGTAAGTGCTGAGCAGAGAGCCTTTAAATTCTCTTCCAGTTTAGATTCTGTGATTCTGTAGATTCTGGCTCTGCTAATTACTACCTATACAATTCGAGGCATATCAATTAACCTCCCTGGGCCTCAGTTTTTTTTATCTGTTAAACTAAAGGGTAGACTAGGTGATTTCTAATATTTCTTTTAACTCTAAAGCCTATACTCCTAATATTTCAAGCATTTTAAAGAATCACCCTTATGGTTTCACCTTTAACTGCTAACAGACCCAGTCAGTCAATGCTTTTTTTTCAAAATCTCAAGGACAACATTGACTTAATACCTAGAGATAAGGTACAAAATCATATTCTTCCCTACAAAGCCCGTGACTGCTTGTGCATGGATGAGTATTTGTGGAATCATAATTTCTTTCGTTCCTTCTCATCTTTTCCCATCTCTCCACTCCAAAGTATGGCATGTGTTCATTTAAATAGTGAGTATTTTCATGTCAGATTGCTGGGCCTTGAGAATCGGGGGGAAGCCAGATCGTCCTAAGTTCAAAATCAATTTGGTTGCTATTAACAGCACTGCTCTTGTTCCAGATTCTGACGCCCATCTGCTGAAGCTCAGAGCTTTTTCATCTGCAGATGCTTATGCTGCCTCATAGTATGGTGACAGTCTACAAGAAATGACCCAGAATCAAATGCTGGGGAGGTACTGAACTTGTGTTGTCTGAGACTGAACATAAACTTGAAAGTAAATTTCATCATTAAAGCAAGAAGAAATGAAAATAGGATTCCTGCTTCCTTTAAGAACCAACATCAAGACACCCACTGTCACTGAATGCCAGGTATTGAAGATTCTTTTCCCCTTTTAACAAAGGTCATCTTCTTTATTCAGCTACCTTTTTGTGTGGTAAGACAAAAATTGACTCAGCTCACAGAAGATTTACTTTATTTTTATCTTGAATAATGGGATTTAATGTTCATGATAAAGGACCTCTTTTAGCATTCTTGGAAACAAATTACTGTTTGTGATTTTTTACCCATTTCTTATACTGTTCTAATTAAATCTGTATGAATGATAGAATAGACAGATTTTGAGGTTTTATGGAACATTTTACTGAGCGAGCTGGGCATTCTTGACTTAATGAAATCACAAGACTTCTATGATATCATTATTATTGTGTCCTATAGATAATTATTAGAGGTGGGTAAATTGAGGCAGAGGAAATTGAATATTTTGCTGAATATCATGTAAATCATCATTGGCAGAGACAGAAATAGAAATTAGATTATAGAGCTAGAATGTAAAGTGATCTCAAAGGACATTTAGACCAATGCCTTCATTTTATAAATTATAGAATCATAAATCTAGAACTGAAGGGACCACAGAGTTAAATCCCCTAATTTTACAGATGAGGAAACCAAGGCATCGAAAGATTAAGTGACTTATCCAACATCACACTGATAATGAGCATCTGAGGTAAGATTAGAACTTTGGTCTTATAGGCACCTGTGTGGCACAGTAGTAGATGCAGGGCCTAGAATTAGAAAGACCAGAATTCAAATTTGGCCTCGGACACTTACTAACTATGTGAATATGGGCAAGTCACTTAACCTCTGCTTGCCTCAACTATAAAACAAGGATAATAAACGCACCTCTCTCTTAGGGTTGTTGTGAGGATTAAGGGGTTTAATATAGTGTGCACCACATAGTAGGTGCCATATAAATGCTTATTCCCTTGCCCCATTCACTTTCTTTACCTTCCCCCTCTAGAGCATGCTATACCAACAAAGGAAGAGCTTTGTCCACTATACTGTAATGCCTGTTGTCTTCAGTAGTGTGGACATCCTCAATGAAAATATGAAGGAGTTAGAAAATAAGGTCTCTAAAGAAAAGTAGACTTGGAGTTGTTTGTGCTGGAAAAGAGGAAGAGAGAGTTAATATGTATATATTGAACATATGGTAATAAGCAGATGTTATCTACTTCTAAGGACAGAATGAGGGTTGGGCATGATAGAGAACTTTCTGACTGGTATCTGCTATTGCTACTAAGAGTCAGTCAGTGTCTTAAAATCTGAAGGAGTTAGCAGTTCTCTGATTGAAAGTACTTCATAAAAACTATAGGATGGAGTCATTAGCACAAGGCCAGACATATAAATATGAATTTCCCTTGGAACAAGTGAGTGGCCCAAATTGAGATAATAACTCTTTGTCTATGTAGAACCATGCTATTTATCCCACTACTGAACCAGTGAGGCCCGAAACCCTGACATGACTTCCCTCTATTCTCCACTTGGTCATGTGATCATGATTTTTTTATCTTCTTGCTCCATCAGAAACTTTTCCTTGCTTTTGGTCCTTTTAGCTCCATGACCTATATCCTTGGCTTTTGCTTCCTTAAAATATGGTTCACCCCACAGGTGTCCAGGACCTTCTCAGCTGCCACTTTGTCTTCCTTGTATTCCCTCACTCCCAACAAAGGAGGCTTCAATCAAAGTCTTGGAACCCTCTCTGTAACTTGAGCCTTCCTCTACCTAGGAACATTATAGCAAAGTTATTATTAGTAGTTCTAGCACCTGAGAGCCAAGGGGTAGGTGAGAGGAAAAGATGCCTACCTTAGCAGAATACATTTGCACTCAGTAATCCCTGGGAAGAAGTAGGGATAGGAAGAGGTGGCAGGTAGGAGATATGATAAAGAAGTGGAAAGATGCAGAGTTATCATGGTACTATCAAGTATGAGGCCAACAGAAGACCATGAATCCAGGGAGATTGCAAAGTAGAAAATGGGGGCTTCAGATGATGGGGGCAGGAGCAATGCCTTTGTCTCACAACTCAGTATAATCAGTAAGTATAATTGGGAAGAGTATAAGATAATTCTAAATGTTCTTAATAGAAATTGCAATTGTCTCTTCTCTGAATAATTTGAACAATAACAGTAGACAGTTATCTCTACAAAATAGCTTAAAAGTGAAATGCTTAAATGTAGACATGCGGAAAAGAACAGCAAGA
The DNA here is from genome assembly GCA_028646575.1 of Pseudocheirus occidentalis. Lineage (NCBI taxonomy): Eukaryota > Metazoa > Chordata > Mammalia > Diprotodontia > Pseudocheiridae > Pseudocheirus > Pseudocheirus occidentalis. The sequence goes on along the minus strand of CM053597.1, from coordinate 142,752,120 downwards.
GGAATAAAGAAAGGAATAACAAAAGAAGAAATAAAGAAAGTTAGCTAAAATGGGACTAGGACTTCCCAATGCTAAAATGTTCTATAGAGCAATAATTATGAAAAATTTTCCATGTCTGGAAACATAATAGAGACTAATCAATAGAACAGAAAAAAGAACCTGGAAGAAGAACCTGATGAATTTAAAAGAATAGCATTGATAAAACTCACTTCCAGTGACTACTAAGGATAGATTGAAAACAAGTTGTTGAAAAAAACAGGGTGAATGCATGGCAACCAAGGTGTTTAGAATCATTCCTCACACCTTTAACCTAAGGAAGATGCAATAAAAAAGCAAAAAAAAATTCATAAAGCAACTTGTCTTAGAAAAAGAGCAACATCATATATAAATAAGAATTCCCAAGATAAATAGAGTATTAATGAACAGTAAGAGAGGGGTTAGCAATAGTATATCTGTGAGGGCAATGGGAAGAGAGTGTAGAAACCATATGAGTCCTCCTGGTGGCACTTGAGGAGAATCTTAAAGGAAGCCCAGGATTCTAAAAGTTGAGGTTGGGAGGGAGAGCATTCCAGGTATGGGGAGGAGCCAACAGTAAGGCATGGAGACAAGAGATGGATGTTGTGGACATGAAATAGCAAGTTGACCTTGACAAGCAGAAAGGTCTCATTATTAGAGGTTACCTTGAAAGAGTGTACAGTGAAAGATGATATCAGAGAGATATGAGATAAGGAAAAGGATAAAAGAGGGAACTCTCTTCAAATAGCCTTATTTGTTTTTCAAGTATGAGGTAAGGTCTTAGCAGAAGGGGGGAGGGGAAATAGACATATGGAAAGCTTAAGAAAAGAAGAAAAGGTTTAGAACAATTGCTATGGTAGATGGGATGGAGAAGTAATTCAAGAATAGTGGGATCGTTTTGCTGTAGAGAAGGCACAGTTGATACTAGCTAACATAAATTTATACCTGACCCAGTCAGCATGATTTTGTAATTACCTACAGCTCCTTTCTGGAGCTTGTGAGTGAAGAGGAAAGGAAGTATATGTGAGAACTAATACTGAGTTGGAGTTTGGCAAAGCATGATTCATGATAGGAAAGGGGAGCAAGGGATATGAGCGTGAAGGATAGTATAGAACTGTTTTTTTTAAACAAGTAATCAAGATGGGGGAACAAAGAAGAGGGTAGCCAGAATTGAGATAAAATCCTGGCATAGTACTAAGGGATGGAGGGCTTGTAGGTAACAATGGTACTGAAGAGTAAACTTAGAAGGAGAAGAATATAGGATTATGATTGGATGAAGGACATTCAGGATCCCTTCCACCCCAGAGCACAGCTCAAATTTTAAAAAAAAGGAAAAAGGCCAAAAAAGATGAGCAAAAACCAACAACAAAAAAGAATATGACCATAGAAAATCATTATAATGATAAGGAAGATTAAGACACAGACTCAGAAAAGGACAACATTGTCAAAATACCTATGGATAAAACCCCGACAAAAAAAAATGGGAAGTGGTATTAAGTCCAGAAAAAAACTCATAGAAGAGCTCAAAAGGTAGATTAGAAATCATATAAGAGAGGCAGAAGAAAAAATGGGGAAAGAAATGAGAATAATGCAAAAGAATTTTGCAAAAGAAATTCAACAGCTTGGAAAAAGAAAACAATCACTTAAAAAGTAGAACTGACCAAATGGAAATGGAGATAGAAAGATCCAATGAAGAAAACAACTCCTTAGAAAGTGCAATTAACCAAACAGAAAAAGAACTAAAGCTAACTGAGGAAAACAACTCATTAAAATTTAGAAGTAGGCAAGTGGAAACTAATGACCCTATGAGACATTAAGAATCAATCAAACAGGGGCGGCTAGGTGGCGCAGTGAATAGAGCACCAGCCCTGGAGTCAGGAGGACCTGAGTTCAAATTCGGCCTCAGACACTTAACACAAAAACTAGCCATGTGACCTTGGGCAAGTCACTTAACCCCAACTGCCCTCCAAAAAAAAGCAAAAAAAAAAAAGGAAAAAAAAGAATTAATCAAACAAATTCAAAAGAATGGAAAAATAGAAACAAATGAAAAATACCTAATTGTAAAAACAACTGACCTGGAAATAGGATCCAAGAGAGACAATGCCAGAATCATTGAACTACCTGAAAGCCATATTCAAAAGGAATTCCTGGGCAGCATCTTTCAAGAAATTATTAAGGAAAACTGTCTTGATATACTGGAGCCAGGAGGCAAAATAGACATGTAAGGAATCCACCATTCACCTCAGGAAAGAGATCCTAAAATAAAAGCTCCAAGTTACATTATGGCCAAATTACAAAACTATTAGGTCAAGGAAAGATTACTGCAAGTGGCCAGAAAAAAATTCAAATATTGGGGAGCCTCAATCAGGACTACATAGGCCTTAGCAGCTGTACATTAAGGAATTGGAGATCATGGAACATGATATTCTGGAAGGCAAAGGAGGCTAAGACTACAACTAAAAATCACTGTTGAATTAAACATAATACTTCAAATGGAAAAATGGTCATTTAGTAAAATAGAAGGATTTCAAGTTTTCATAAGGAAAAGACCAGAATTGAAGAAAAAATTTGATCTCCAGTTTCAAGACCCAAGAAGCATAAACAGGTAAAAAGAGAAAAGAAGACAAAAGTGATTCAATAGAACTGAATTGTTCATGTCCCTACATGGGAAGGTGATACTTGCAATTCTTAAAAATGGTAGCACTAATAGCACAGCTAGAAGGAATATACATAGAGAAAGGATATGGATATAAGGTGAATTTGAGGGGATGACATAAAAAATAATTAAGGGATGAGAAAGAAGTGTACAGTAGGTGCAGAAGGAAGAAGAGGTAGGATAGGGTCAATTATTTCACACCAAGAGGCACACAAAACCTATTACAGTGGAAGGAAAGATGGGAAGGTAGACAACTGGCATCACTTGAACATTACTCATATCAGTATTGACTCAAAGAAGGAATAATATCCATGATCAGATAAATATAGAACCCTCTTTTAGCCTATAGAAACTTAGGAGGGGAGAAGATTAAGTAAGGAGGGGAGTGATGACAGAATAGATAGCAGACCAGAGGAGGTGGTAGACAGAAGCAAAACACTGTTGAGGAGCAAAACAGTGAAGGGAGAGAGAGGACAGGAGAAAAAATAGGATGAAGGAAAATACACAGTAACCATAACTGTGAATGTGAATGGGATTAACTCTCCCATAAAATGGAAGTGGATAGCAGAGTGGATCAGAAACCAGAATTCTACAAAATATGTAGTTTGCAAGAAGCATACATGAAGCAGAGAGATATACACATAATAAAAGTAGGGGACTGAAGCAGAATCTATTATGCTTCAGCTGAATTTAAAAAAAAAGCAGAAGTAGCTATCCTGATCTCAGACAAAGCAAAAGCAAAAGTAGACCTAATTAAAAGAGATAGGGCAGGGAACTACATTTTACTAAAAAGAACTATAGTTAAGTAATACCAATACTAAACATATATGCACCAAGTGGTATAGCATCCACATTCTTAGAGGAGAAATTGAGTTGCATGTTCATGGCCAAACAAGAGATAGAGAACATTTTAAAATGTAAAATAGATCATTTTTTATATTAAATTAAAAGACTTTTCTTCAAACAAAACCAGTGCAACCAAGATTAGAAGAAAGACAGAAAGCCAGAAAACAATATTGCAGCAAGTGTCTCTGATAAAGGCCTCAATTCTCAAATATGTGGAGAACTGAATCAAATTTATATGAAAATAAGCCATTCCCCAATTGATAAATAGTCAAAGAATATAAACAAGCAGTTTTCAGATAAAGAAATCAAAGCTATCTATAGGTATAATAAGAAGTGTTCTAATTCCAGGAGCCAAGATGGCAGAATAAACAGTAAGTAGCTCTCACACTTTCTTATTGACCTTGAAAAAAACAGAAAATACCACCCCTAGAAAAATCCTGGAACAGTAGTGCCAACAGAAAGATGAGGTACAGCAGTCTTTTAGCTCATGAGGTTAGGGGAATTAATGGGATTATTCTTGTTGGGGCTGAAGGTGATCATAACAGGATGGGAAGTATCCTGGAAAACCAGCATAAGCCCCACCTAAGCAGACAAGTGGGAGATCCTGAAGCCCATTTCAATGGAGTGGGCAAGCACTAATACCAGGACCCCTGTGTACCTCAATTCAGCCAGGAGAACTGACAGATGCCAGCACAGAGAAACACCACTTGCACCTATGGATATGTATCCACCAGCAGCTGAGCCTACCTATGCTCTAGACAAATTCCAGGTGAGGAGGCAACCTACAGTGGCCAAACCACCCTTACTCCCATTCCCACCCCCACCCTGTGAGCTTCAATGTAACTCTTGTGAAATGCAAAAAAAAAAACAACAACAACAACAACCTGGGCTCTGTACACACCAGCCACTACCACCAGCTCTGGCTCAGCACCAGGTAAACTACAGCCTCTATTTCCTATTTCCTGAGGCCCCAGCACACAAAACCAGTAACCAGGCCCTAACCCTCAGCAGAAGAAGCATGGGATAGTGCCCCCTATTCACCAGAAGCACAGATCAACTTTAAAAGCCAGGAAAAAGGCAAACACCATGAGCAAAAAGCAACATAAAATAAAACCAGAGACTCTTACTATTGGTACAGGGAAGATCAAAACACAAATTCAGGAGAGAACAGCATTGTCAATATACCCACATGTAAAACTTCAAAAGGGGAGTATGAAGTGGTCTCAAGCCCAAAAAGTCTTTTTGGAAGAGCTCAAGAAAGATTTTAAATGTCAAATTACAGAAGTAGAAGAAAAATTGAATGATGCCTTACAAAATGGAAAGAAGTATACTGCAGAAAGCCAACTCATTAAAAAAGAAGAAATGGCAAAACAGAAAAGGAGGTACAAAACCTAACTGAAGAAAACAGTTCATTTTAAAAAAAGAAGTGCTCAGGGCGTCTAGGTGGCACAGTGAATAGAGCACTGGCCCTGGAGTCAGGAGGACCTGCATTCAAATCCGGCCTCAGACACTTAACACAAAAACTAGCCGTGTGACCTTGGGCAAGTCACTTAACCCCCAACTGCCCTCCACAAAGCAAAAAAAAAAAAGAAGAATTGTTCTAAATCACTTTTGATTAAAGAAATGCAAATTAAAACAACTTTGAGGTACCACCTCACACTTATCTGATTGGTCAATATGACAAAAAAGGAAAATGATAAATGTTGGAGAGGGTGTGGGAAAATTTGGACATTAATACATTGCTAGTAGAGTCATGAATTTATCCAGCCATTTGTGAGTACACAGAAGGTGGGATTTTTGTTGTTGTTTTTCCTTGGAATTCAGTTTCCCAGACTCATTCTAAATTGTAAACATCTGAAGGATCAATCTCCTTTCAACCTTGACAGTTCACAGCTGTAACAGATCACATAGGCTTTGGTGTCTCCTCACTCTAAGCCTATTAGTTGAAAGTTTACATATATATATATATATATATATATATATATATTCTGAGGTGAGATGTTGCCTTGGGGCTCACTCATGGAAGGATGTTCAGCCACTATCAAGGGGCTCCCTTGGCTGTGAATATGAATCTCTCATCAAGGATTAGAGAGGAGAACTCTGATAGAGAGAGAAGACCTCTGATACCATTCTGTATCAATAATGCAATATTCACAACACCCACGGTGGTTATGAATATGCTGGCATAGTTGTGAATCACAAAATGTAGCAAACTCTCCACATGGAGGGCAGAAACAAAGTCTTTATTCAGATACCAGAAAAATGAGTCTCAGAACGAGAAAACCAAGTCATTACAGTAGTCACAAAGTTGATACACATGGTTAATGCAGTGAACACCCACATTCCCAAGCCTTCACAATAGAACAGGCTCCATCAAGCAGGGATCCCTCTCTCATTCAAGATAGCTCCTCAGACTGGTTCTTGGAAGTTCTTGGTAAATGTTGCAGAAGGAGGATCTCAGCAAAAAGGTGCAGTCTCCAGGTAGTGACTGAGAGAAAATCTGACTGTCCTGCTGATTCTCTTCCTTATATACAGTATAGCTCCTCCCTGTTCTGCCCCTTCCTGTTAAGGGAAGTTACCTACTCCCAAGGTATTAACTTGAAGTAAGCTGCTAAGAGCCTGTTTACTAAGTGCCAATAGAAAGGGGCATGGAAGATCTTCAGATTCCATTAACATTACACATTCTGAAGAACAATTTGGAACTATGCCCAAAGGACCACCAAATTGTGATTCTTTGATCCAGCAATATTACTATTAGGTCTGCATCCAAAAGAGATCTTTAAAAAGGGGAAAGGACCTACATGTGCAGAAATATTTAGAGCAACCCTTTTGTGGCAGCAAAATATTGGAGACTGAGAGGATGCCTTTCAATTCAGGCATGGCTAAACAAGCTGTAGTGAATGAATGCAATGGAATACCATTGTGTAATAAGAAATTATGAAAAAAGCAAATTTCAGAAAAACTTGGAAGGACTTGTATGAACTGATGCAAAGTAAAATTAGCAGAACCAGGAAAATATTGTATACAGTATCAGCAACACTGTGTGGTGATCAACTACGTATGATTCAGCTCTTCTCAGCAATGCAATGCTGTAGAGAAGTAAAAAGGACTCAGGAAAATGCTTTCCACACCCAGATAAAGAACTAATGGACTCTGCATGTAGGTCAAAGCATACTTTTTTTTTTACTTTATTCTTTTTTGTGTTTTTTTTATTGTTTCTTCTTTCACAACTAATATGGAAATTTAAATAATAGCACATGTATAAACTGTATCAAATTGTCCACCATTTTAGGAAGAAGGGAGAGAAGGGCGAAACACAGAAAAAATTTGGAACTCAAAAGCTTGTAAAAATAAATACTAAATATTGTCTTGGCATATATTTGGGGAAAAAATAAAATACTGTTAAAAACAAAGAAAATCAGAGTACTTGAAAAGAAAGTCAACACTTGTGGGTGATGGCAAGATGAAAGTAATGACCACACTTATGTGTTGCTGAGGTTGAGGAGAGGTCATGGAAGTAGAATAGATGGAGGAACTTGGAAAATAGGACATACATGTTAAGTTTCCTTAAAATGAGGGAAAGATATGGGATGAAGAGGAAGATTATGAGCCAGGCACTGAACTCATTGAAAAATGAGGGAAATGTCCTGAGGATCAGTTAATAATAATAAAAATATTTTTAAAAAAATAAAGTTTAGCATTTATTGGTATTTGGAGAAACAGGCACTCATAAATTATTGGCAGGAGTGTAAAGAACTATATACATTTTGGAAAGTAATATGACAATATTCAATGAGCCAAAAAAGAATATTTTTGACTCAAAAATTCTCTTCCAAGGACTTTATCCTAAAAATAACATAAAGAAAGAAGAGGAAAGGAACCTTTCTAGACAAAGACATTCATGTGGTCCTTATTCTTTGTCTGTTTGTAACAGAAAAAAAGAAACAAACTATATATCCAATAGTTGGAAAATTTCTGAATAAATTAAGGAGATGGATAACTATGAAAATGAATAATTATAAAGATTCTTCTGTATTATATCCCCTGCCTCTTTGTACTTTCACCTCTTATTATTTTCTGCACCTGAATCTTATAATATACCATCTGACTTCTCAACTTTTACATACATGCTGCTGAGAGGGCATGAAGTCATAATCATGCTGAGCTAGAGTCTCCAGGCTTAATCACAATCTTTGAAGAATTAAAGTTTAAAATCACCCAAAGTTTCAATGGTGGACATGAGCAGGAAAGAACACACTGCAAATTAAGTCATAGGCAGGACAAGTGACACAGAGGCTGTCATCAGAGATGTGTATGGCCAGAGAAAAGATGGATCAGTTAAATAGTGAGACTGGGATAATGAAAGGGTAGCTGTTGTAGTCCACTGGTATGTACATATTATCAAATGTCCAAGAAGAAGGCCCCCAACAGAGTGGGTGGAACCCCTGTGGTTATTTTATTTATTGGAGGGATTGATTGCAGGGCATGGATGGGATTTTTAAAGGATGGGGAGGCATGGACAACTTGTGATTTGCATAATTGGAGAAAGTATACACATTAATGAGATCATGGACCCATTCAGGTATATTGATTTAATGGCCTTACAAAAATTATAACTATCAAATACAAATATAAATATGGAAAATATGGATAAGCCTTTAGAAGTTAATTTAGAATAAATCCAACAGAACCAAAATTATGTATACATTGACTACAGTCATTTTTTTTTAAGAAGAAGGCCAAAGGTAATGTAATTCCATAAAAGTCTGAAGAGAGACCCAGGACAAAATAATCTTGTTTGCTTTGTTGATTCTTTTTTCTTCTGCCTTTCTATAAAATCAGGAATTTAAGTATAATTTAACCCCTTATTTTATTGTGTTTTATTGTACTGATGATTTTTTTAAGTAGACACATGGAGTCAATAGCATGAGAAAATTTTTTCAAATATATCAGGTCAGTTTTTACCTTCCAACTGAAATATCCCCAAAGCAACAAGACACCTTCCAGTCCCATCCCATATTCTTTGTTGTGACAGATAAAGAATTGTTCAGGTAATAGCTGAAGTTGTGCTTCCAGTCATATAATTCTGAACAGTGTATTTAAAACCACAGCTTGTATGGACACAGCCTGAGTTCAGGCACCAGCCAGTGTTGCACTTACTGAGGCTGATTAATATTCCAGATAATGCTGACATGCTGGCTATTTATTTAATTCTATATTCTTTTCTATTTCCATGAAAATATCTGTAAAAATGAGGACCAGTCAGTCAATAAATATTTATATGCAGTGCCAAGTACTTTTCTAAGCACCCAGACTACAAACATGAGTAAAAGCATAGTCCCTGACCCCAAGGAGTTTACAATATAATGGAAAAGTTTATAATCTAATGAGGATGTTGGACTACATAACTTTTAAGGTCTTGTCCAAATCAAAAACTATAAATTTATGATCTCCCTATTTCCTACCCAAAGACAAGTGTAAAATGCTAAGCCATAGTAGCTTACTGTTTATTTTTAGAAAGGAATGAATGGATGCCTTGTATACACTATACTATACTTGAGGAGGAAGTATAAAAGCAAGTGTAAGTGTAAGTTGAAGAGGAAGAAATGGATTTCTCTCTTCTATAAAGTAATTTAATTTTTAAAAACACTAAAAAACTGAAATAAAAATAAAATGCAGTGACCAGGTCCTGTATCAGGTTTCTCATCTGTAAAATGAAGGCTGTAAACTTACACAGAAAAGCATAGTGTATAGAAAACTTAGAAAACTGGCCTCAGAGACAGGAGGATCTGAGTTCAAGTCCCAACTCTGACATACTGGGCACAGGACCATAGACAAGTCATTTAGAAGTCATGACCCACAGGTTAAGAAGTGCTGAATGAATCGTAGTTCAAAAACATTTAGGAAGTCCTGCTCTAGGAAATTCTCTAAGACTGAAAGTTGTAGAGAAATGCCTTAACTATATTGGTAGAGGGAGATTCCTCACCTGAGATTTCCTTTACCACTGGAATCACAGATTCTCTCTCTCTCTCTCTCTCTCTCTCTCTCTCTCTCTCTCTCTCTCTCTCTCTCTCTCTCTCTGTCTCTGTCTCTGTCTCTCTCTCTCTCTTTCTCTCTCTCTCTCTCTCTCTGTCTCTCTGTCTCTCTCTCTCCCTCTCTCCTTAGTCTATCTTTTGCTAGCTGCTACAGAGAATATTATTTTTTGGGAAAACAAGAGGATTCCTTCATAAAACATACATTAAGCCAGATACTATGCTAGATGCTGAGGTGTTCTACAATTAGAATAGTGAATACTATAGTGCAATGGATAAAAGAGCTGGATGTGGAGTCAGTAAGACCTGAGATCAAATCCTGACTCATAGACATTTGCACATTTTGTGCAAAAAACATGAATACTCAATTGTGAGAAGATGACAGAACATAGGAGAGCCTACATACCCCACAAACATTTTAGCAAAACTCTAATAATGCACCAGCTTTTTTGTTTACTATAACTGCCTCCATCCAGTATAGAACTACCCACAAAAGATAAACAGGATCCTACAAGAGTTCTGAGTGTAAACAAGCCAGGGCACGGCAGACTACAGAGACCCAAAGAAAGAAACAGGGTGAGACTAATACTCAGGACATGAAACAGAGATTTGCTCAGTTGCAGGCAGCTCTATGGCACCATGGCCCAGGCAGTACAACAGCATCCAGGCTCACATCCAGGTAGCCCCCTATGAGGTACAGCTTCAGAACTGTGCATAGAAGAGACATAAAGGGACCTAGGGCCAAAATCTAACTGGGGCTCCCGGGAGACTGAGCTAAAACCCAAGAATTTCTGCACAACTTCGAGTCTAGTCTTATTCACTGCCTCCAGTACCAAGCAAGGCATACCTACACCTTCCAAAAGTACAGAAGACAGCAGAATAGGACCTAAAGACAAAGCTTCCCAGTCCAGAAAATGAGACTGTAAGCTGAAGAAAATGCTGAACACAATAAAAATTGTACCCTTAGAGAATCCCAAGAGGTAAACTCAGATAAAAAGAATAATTATAACTTGACAAAAATATCAAAGTAGAGTCTCAGAGAAAAGAATTTCCTGGTCACAAGACATCTGGAAGAAATGAAGCAAGAGATACAAAATGCAAAGTTGAAGGGAACAAGAGCTAGGGAAGAAAAAAATGTCAAAGGCAAATAATTACTTTTAAAAGATTGTAACTAACCTTAATCAAGAATCTAAATTCTCTAAAAATTCAAATGGGTGAAATAGAAAGCAATAACTCCATGAGACAACAAGAAATATTAAAATATCACTAAAAGATTGAAAAAAGAGGGGTAAATGACATTAACCACTATCAAAAACAATTGACCTGGAAATACATCAAGAGGGGGAGAATATAAGAATTATCCATTTATCTGAAAGTCACAATTGGAGAGCCTAGATACAATATTTCAAGACATCATAAACAGTTTATTCAGGAATACTAGAACAAGAGCACATAGTGAATATTTTTTTAAAAATACTATGATGGGGGATTCTGGGAAGAGAGTAGTGTGCTAGGACCTAATCTCCCACAAACACCCTAATAAAATCTATAAAAACACCATTAACTGACAAAAAAAGAAAAATAAAAAAATGAACCCAGGATCTATCAGCTTCTATATTAAAGGATCAAAGGGCCTGGAATATGATATTCCAGAGGTCAAGGGAGCTAGGATTAAAACCAAGAATCACCTACCCAACAAAACAATATAATGTTTCAGGGGAAAATACGGTCATTCAATGAGGTGGAGAACTTTCAAGCATTCTTGAGGAAAAAACCACAACTGAATAAAAAATTTGACATTCAAACACAAGAAGCATGAGAAGGTAAACATGGAAAAGAAATCATAAGGAACTTTTCAAATTTGAACTATTTACATGCCAACATGGAAAAATGAGAACTGTAACTTATGTATGAAACTTTTCTCAGTATGAGGATAGATGAAGGGAATATAAATGTGTGTGTGTATATATATATACATGTGTGTATATATGTATATGTATGTATGTATACATACACACGTGTCTATATAGAAGAGTATATATGCATATGAATACATATGGGAGTGTGTGTATATATGT
>CM053597.1:142694069-142740393 GCA_028646575.1 Pseudocheirus occidentalis | reverse complement strand
AGGGATAACTGTTACAATGGAGGGAAAGAACAGGGAGGCAAAAAGGGAATGGGACAATGTTACTCTCATTGAATTTGGCTTAGGGAGGGAATGACATGCACTCTAAAATGAATATCTTGCCCTGCAGGAGAATAGGGGAGAAGGGGATGAGACGGGGGAAGATCAAGGGGAGGGCAGGTAGTGGAGGGAGAGTTGTTAGAAGCACACACTTCTGTAAGGGACAGGGACTAACTAGAGAATGGAACAAGGAGAGGGCAGGATAGAAAGGAGGGAAATACAGTCAGCGTTTCACAATATGTCCATTGTGGAGATGTTCTGTATAACTACATACGTAGGGCCTATATTGAATTGCTTGTCTTTCCAGTAGTGGTGGGTGACAAGAGAGGAAGGGAAAGAATTTAGAATTTAAAGTTTTAAAATCATATGTTAAAAAATGTATATGTATTATACATATATAATTATTATTATTTACATGCAACTGGGAAATAAGATATGCAGGCACTGGGATAGGGAGATCCATCTTGCTCTACCAGAAAGTCACAGGGGTGATGAGGGAGGATAAAGGAGAGAGCATATTGGGGGAGGGGTTATACAGCGGGATCACTGTTTTGGAGGGGGTGGGTAGGGGAAAAACAGGGAGAAAATTTGTAACTCAAAATCTTGTGGAAATCAATAATGTAAACTAAAAATAAACAAAAGTTAATTAAAAAAAAAGAAAAATGTAGAATCATCTGTCAACTCCTTCACTCAGTGCAGTGGTACATAGAAGGAAGGATCTAGGAATCCTGCAGGAATTTTAAGAAGAAAAGCTATGGTATGTAGAAAGTGTGGTTAAGGGACATCAAGGGATAGTGTAAAGGTCTAGCATGACCTGGAGGCATGAACGAGACATACATTTTCAGTAATAGCCAGTATTTGGATTTGTTTTGCTTGACTTTGCTTATTAGTATTAAGGGAGGGCTTATAGGGGATGAGAGAGAACTTGAGGGAAAAGGAAGGGGATGTTAATGAAAATGCAACAAAAAAGGAAGGAAACAAGGAAGGGAGAAAAAAAAGAAGGAAGAAAAGAAAGATGATGAAATTTTTTTTTAATGTACAAAAGATAACAGTAGAAAATTCCAAGGGTGTCATTGATAAGAAGGATAGAACTAACATATTGAATTTACTATATACTTAAAAAAAACCTGAGCTGTAATACACATTTATGCTTTCATATGAAATCTTCTATTATCGTCTTCCTTGTATATAGAAATGTTCATGTTTGTTGATGTTTGTCAAGTTCAGAACAATAAAAAAATTAAAAACCCAAAAAAAATTTCTTCCATTGTTGGTTGCGTATCATGACATCCAATATTCAAGCTTAAGTTTCATCATTCTCTTAACTACTTTATCATTCATAAATAAATATAAATTGTATTGCAAATAACTTCACCTAACAAATTCACCATTGGTTATACCCATCACATGGTTATTACTACAACCCTCAACTCCTACCACTCCTTTTATATATTGAGTAAAAACTGCACATAGCTTATTTTTTTCACAGCCTCTAGATATCCAGGCTGTTGATGCAATCAATAGTGAGGATGCTATAATCTCCTTAAGGGCAGAGACCATGCATTCTACTTGTTTGTTATTAAGATCTAGGCAGATAGCAGGTATTCAATGTATACTTGATGACTGATTAATTAGAATTTTTCTTGTGGTATAAAGGGAAACTTGGGAGGTGGCAGAGGAAGACTTTGCTTCTCTTTTCCCAAGAAAGTACACTGTCCATGCAAATAGAGAAATTATGCCTCTTATGAAATCTAAGTAGAATGTGAAATGTGGTGAAAAGAGCAATGAAAATGGGGAATTAAAGGCCCGTGTTATTTTCCTGGCAAATGAATTGGGGACAATAGTGCAAGGTGCTGTCTCAGGGTCACTGTGCTGCAGTTTCTCTGTCTGTAAAATAAAGCACTGTTTAGTACATTGTAGATGCTCAATAAATACTAAGTCATTATAAATAAAGCTAATAAAACTTGTCGACTTCCTAAGTCACTAGAGTGAAGAATGAGCCTTAATATCCTTTTGTAGAGAGGAGGGATTGAAGAATAGTAAGAGATAAGGTCATATGATCTGCCCTTTCACTCAGGGAAATTGCATGTGACTAATGTAATGTGTCATTGTGCAGAACATGTATAATCCTTCCTATATAAATGTGACCCCACCTAACCCAGCTCCAAAGAAAATACATTAGGTGAAATGATGGCACAAGGTGTAGCTAATCCATGCCAATGGACTCCTACTGAAACAGACTAACGCAGTGACAAACGAAGTCAACTGACCCAAGACCCTCAAGTTTGAGGGGAACTAAATCTCTGTTTCAAATTATAAATTGCATTGCAAATAATACCTCATTATTAGACTCCCTTCTGCGACTGTTAAGCCATTCTACTCTTCATCATCTGGCCAGTGTTTCACTACAGTCTATACTGGCCAGGTTGCCTCTCACAGAGTTGCTGCAAAAATCAAATGAGATAATGTAAACTACTTTGAAATCCTAAAGCAGAGGCTCTTAGCATTTTTTCTTGCTGACTTGATGTGCTAACTTTGTGTCATGAGCACCTTTGAGTAGTCTGGTAAAGTCTAATGAAGAATCTTCTCAGAATAATGTTCCTAAATACATACATAGGATTACAAAGAACAACTATACTGAAATACAATTAGGAAAATATAAAAAAAACACAAGATCATGGAACCACTACAGGTTATATATATAAATATATATATACATTTATATATATACATACAGGTCTAGTATGGATCACTACCATGATCCATACTAAAGTATGACTGATGTCTAGAATCTTGTGGGCCCTACATTTCTTTCTCTTTTTGAAGGGGGGAAGGTAGAGGAATTGGGGTTAAGTGACTGCCCGAGGTCACATGGTTATTACATGTTAAGTGTCTGAGGCCAGATTTGAATTTGAATTCAGGTCCTCCTGACTCCAGAGCCAGTGTTCTATTCACTGTTCCACCTAGCTGCCCCTGAGGACCCTACATTTTAAGAGGGCCACTGACAAACTAAAGTAGGTTCAAAGGATGATGACCAATATGGTGAACGGGTCTAGAAAATATCTATGTGGAATGGCTTTAAAAAAAAACAACTAAATTTTTTAGCACAGAGAAGAGAACTATTATGTAGACACTATGACTATTTCCAATTATACCCAAAGATATTATGCAGAAAAGACGCAATTCCACTTATTCTTTGCGTCTCTAAAGGTGGACCCTTTATGCCTTCCACAATTGGTGCCAGAAGGCAATTAAAAGTTCAGAATGGCTGAAACAAAAACAGGAATAATAAAATTTAGCAATCAGTCCTCTGGAACCCTGCTCTAGTAGTATGATTTGTGTTTATCCACTTCATGTTTTCAGACTAGTTCATAAGAGAAAGCTTTGATGTTCACATCTTCTCATCTCCTCCATGACATAGATTCCTTTGCCAGGGCTGTACTTATAATTTTTCTTGATAGTAGGAGAGGTACAGTTAACACAGCAGTTCTCAACTTGTGGGTCGTGACCCCTTTGGAGGTAGAATGACCCTTTCATAGGGGTCACAAGGGTCGCCTTGGACCATTGGAAAACACATATTTCCCATGGTTTTAGGACCTCTCTTCTGTCTCCAGTTGAGTGCGCCCACATGCAGATATGCCCACATACAAGTATTCAAGGGTCACGGCATTAGAAGATTAAGAACCACTGAGTTAAAGGAAACTGTAGGGAGACAGATTCCAGGGTCATATTAGGAAGCACATTTTATCAATTGAGCTAGATGTCCAAAAATGTAATGGGTTACATCAAGTGGTAGTGAGTTCTTTACTACCAGTGGTATTATAGAGAGTAAAAATACTTCAGGTAGTTTTTCCATTAGATGACCTTTAGAATTCCTTCTAACTCTAATATTCAATTATATCTATAACCTCAACTATATTATGCATATATAGTATTACTTTGTTCACCTGTGTTGGAATAGCTTTATTTTAAATACCATCATACCATTCATTATCATGGCGTTAATCTGATGTCAAATTCAGTTTGCTCTCCATTGTCACTTTGGGGCTTTCTTAGTATAGTATTAATACCTTATTATTATTATTATTATCATCATCATCATCATCATCATCATCATCATCTGGCTCTCACTTAATGATTTTTGCAGGTGGTAGGATTAGGTTTTCCCCTGGTATACAATTGAGTCTAAATTTTATTTCCTGACTTTATAGCTGATCTCCCTAAGTTCCTTTGTAGTATTTCTCTGTCTTAACTGGTGCTTTCAACACCTTCCAGTTTTGTATCATTTGGGAATTGAATAAATGTGAGAGTGGTAGACCACCGGCAGCTGTGTATGTTTTAACTACAAGGCTGGATACCCTTCTCATGGACTGCTTGTGTACCCATTAGGAGAGGTATGAAACAGAAAATCAGCAAAGCTTCAAGCATATATTATTAATGACTAGGCTGATACCATAACCCACATCAGGGAGATGAGGACCTAATTAATTAGGCATAATACTACTTAGCACTTAACGTTTTCAATGAATTTTACTAACGTGAATGAATGAATCCTCAAAAGACCCCTGTGAAGCCAGTATTATTCTTTCAATATTACAGCTGGTAGAACACAAGCAGGGAGCTTCTGTGATTCATCCAAGGCCACAAATAAAATTGGCAACAGATTGGGATTCAAGCTCTTTCAGAGCTGTCACCCAAGATCGTCACTTTGAGCCACATTCAATAGTGGAGTCTTTAAATTGACCATCACCCCTGCTCATGTGATATAATTGTTGAGGTCATGAGAGGCGAAGTTGAGCCAAAGATATGATTAAAGTAGTCACCACTACAGACTAGAAGTCACCACCATGGCAATGGGAATTGTCAAAATATTATTAAAACTTTTTCTGAGGCCCCAAGAGTTCCATATCAAAATTTCTTCAAACCATGAGACAAAGGTCTAAGTACCATACATGATGAACATGAGTGGAGGTGAAGTGTTGAAAGCCATCAGTAACTCAGAATTCTTCTTCACTGTATCTATTCACTTGGGGCTGAACAAGCTTACTCATATATATGTGTGCATGTATGTGCACACAACACACACGCACACTCTTAACTGCTATCTTTCATTCTCTCCTACTCCCCTGAAGCTTCCTTCACTTCTAATTTTTAACTAGTGTGTGGGAGACTGGGCAGTGGGGAAGAAACTTATTTAGCCTTTCCTGATAAGATTCTCAGAATTCTGATGTTGGTAAGGATAGAACAGTAAGGGAAGCAAAAGGACCAGACATATCCTGACAGAATGTAGAGAAGCTGGAAGTTAGAATTTATTGTTGTTGTTATAATAATTATAATAATAGTGACTATTATTATTTGGGGGAGGTACATAATTATTGTTCATAGTCTGAGAGCTAGAACATCAACCTTCCTTCCAGTGCCCTCATTACTCATTGACTATATGTAAAGTACAACACCAATATTTGGTGCAAGAAGAGAACAAAGTGCTATATCTCTATATATAACCTATGTCTTTGACTTTATTTATTATGCATAGAATTATACAACTGGGAGAGGCCTTGGAGATTATCTCACCTAGTATTTCATTTTTACTTCATGAAACCTAGGTACAGGAAAGGTTAGTTCCTTGTCTAAGGTTACCTAGGTAGTTTGATCTCCTGACTTCCAGGACCACATTTTTTAACTCCTCCTGTATTTATTTTCTCTCGTTGCACAATGCAAGCCTGCTTACTGACAGCTTGTTTCTGTGTTCTCAAGATGGTCATTTCTCAGAAGTGCAGACAGACCCTGAGAAACAGAACTAGAACAGTTTTCATTTGCAACATCACCCCAGTTGTCACCCCAGTCAGTAACTTCACAGAGGGAGCTCTAGCAAAGGACCAAGACTCCCTTTTTTCTCTGTTTTGTTTTTGGTCTGTCCCTCTTAGCTTCCCTTCCTTTTACAAACAGTGGTATTTATGGGTTTCTGTGTGGTCTTAGCAAACAAAATAGGAATATCAAGAGTCACATAAGGCCTTGGTCCTTTTTTAAAGCTCTTCCTTACAGTACGGGTCCATCACTTCTGGATAACAATTTTGTATTTTGCAAGAAATGTGACTGGACTCTTCCTATCCTTGACCCAGTATAAAAATGATTCTTAAGAGCAGTGACTTTTTTAAAAATTGTATTCTTAAAGCTTTGAATGGTATTTACAATATTGTTAGTACTTAATAAGTGCTTGGTGATTGATTGATTACCATTGCTACTGGAAAGGATGTGTCAACCTAATTTCATATGGCCCTATCCACCATCCTTATAACTTTCCAGATCAAAATACATTCCTTTGACTATATTCGTGGATATGTTTTGGTGCTCCATTAGAATGTCAGTTTTTCTTTTTGCTTTTGTATTTGTCTCTATGTCATTTAACTGTGTTTGACATATAAGAAGTATTAACTGTTTTTCTTCATTCTTTCACTCACTCATTCATTCATGCTTTTGCAATCTTCCCCTCTGAAATATTCCAACATTGTATTAACTCTAGTATAGATTTCTGTCATATATATTGATGAACTGTGGCACATCTAGACCAGACTGACTAGGATAGTGAAATGACTGATGACCATGTCACATAAGAATTAGCTAAAGGAACTGAAGATATTTAAAGTGAAGAAGACGAAGCTTAAGGAGGCTATTATGTCTGTTTAGGTCAGTGGTTCTCAACCTTCCTAATGCCCTGACCCTTTAAAACTCTTATGTGGGTGTATCTGCATGTGGGTGGACCCGCCTGGAGACAGATAGAAGAGTGGTGTCTCGGTTCCTAAGACCATCAGAAATATGTGTTTTCTGATGGTTTTAGGCAACCCCTGTGAAAGGGTCTTTTGACCCCCAAAGGGGTCATGATCCACAGGTTGAGAACCACTGATCTACATATTTAAAGGGCTATCCATTAGAGGAATGATTAGCTTTGTCCTACTTGTTCCTGGAGAGTAGAAATAGAAGCTCTGAGTCCAAGTTGCATAGGAATTAACTTGACCTGGATATAAAGATAAACTTCCTAACCTTTAAAACTATTTTTAAAAAGTGAAAGTCTATTAGTTACATGAATAGGAAGCAGATGGAAAAGAAGAATACAGTCATTGAAGGAACAATGACAGAATTGATTGTCTTTTTGGTGGTAAGATAGCCTGATAAGTGAAGTATAGCTAGAACCAGGCCTAGATGTGGTCAATTTAAGGATTCATGGATGAAGACAGTGGGACCCCAAAGCAGGTGTTTTGGAGGAAATTCCAGATGGTCTGTCCTAGGCAACCAGGAGTAAAATGGACAAGTAAACCTTTACCTTCATCACCCACATCCCATATAACCTGGGTACTCTGGGAATTAAGCATTTCTCTGTCTGATTCAGTCAGTTTTCTAAGACTTTCCCAGTGGACTTGGAAGTACTTTGAGGGTAAAAATCTTTGTATTTTATTTTGACCCTTTTTCAGGGTCTAGTTAAATTTTTTCAATAAATACATTTAAAACTCAAAAAAAAGTGAAAGCCTAAACAAATATTTATCAGGGATGTTATAGAGGAGATTCTTATTCAATTATATATTTGACTGGATAAATTCTGAAATCCCTTTCAAATGTGATATTCTTTTTTGTCTTTTGGGAGGGGAGAAGGCAAGGCAACTGGGGTTAAATGACTTGCCCAGGATCACACAGTTAGTTAAGTGTGTCAAGTGTCTGAGGTCATATTTGAACTGCAGTCCTCCTGACTCCAGGACCAGTGCTCTATTCACTGCACCACCTACCTGCCTGGTAAATGTGATATTCTTTATCACCTCACTTGGAATGTTATGTCTGGAAAGCTGGGAAATCTTGATCAAACATCAAATTCAGAGTAAGATTCATTCTCCCTTTCTTTGAATTTCTTCAGTTTTACTCTTATACTTTTGCTTCCCCCATCTCAAAATAAGAGTCCATGGGCTCCAGGGCTTCAATTGAAAGAGGGTACTTAGCATGTTTTTCTACCCATTCTGTACCAGCTACACTGCTTTTGGACTTCTTTGGAATTCTCCATCATATCTTTCCCCAGGAAACTCATCATTGGGATGCCTCATTATACTATAAGATTTAATCTGCCTGGTACCCCATCAGTGTCTTCTGCAACTCTGATTGGACTATATAAGTGGAGAGTAGGGTTATGAACGCCAGGGCCTCTGTTTAAAGATGGGACTCAGAAGAGTTCACTAATTTTCATCAGTTATACTGCTTGCAACTCCTGCTTTTTTGTGTTCACTTGATGCATAGTAAATTTTTTCCATCCCCTCAGCTTTATTTAATATGTGTATGTCTTTGTTTTTTAAATGTTTCTTGTAAGTAACAGATTGTAAAGTTTTGTTTTCTTGTCCAATCTGTAACTTTTTTCATTTCATTGGATTGTTTAATCCATTCACATCTGAAGTTATGAGTTGTGTTTATATTTTCCTGCATCTATCTCTAATGTTGCATTTTCTCCTGTTTATTATTTTTCTTTTTTCTGCAATAAACACAGTATTATATTCCTTTGGTTACTTTAATTTTTTTTAAAGTGGCATGGTTTTCACTGGTTCTTCTCCTGTCACTCCTAATATGCTCTGCTTGATTGTTATTCCTTTCCCTTTAGGGTTTTGTTTAATAGTTCCTTTTTCTCTCCTGCCTTGATCTGGTTATATAATACTCCCCCCCCTCCACTTTTTCCTCTTAGTTAATCAAATAGATTGCCACTTTTTCTTTCCCTCTTCAACTAGTTCCATTTTTAGCTGTTAAAAATTTCATTATTGTACTCCCTTCCAAAAAGAATTTCTCTTGCTTTCTTCATTATCCATCCTTTTTCCCCCTGCCTAATCTAGATGCTTGTTCTCTGATTCACAACCCCTATAATTATCTAGTCTCTCTCTTTTCTCTGTATTTATTTTACAATTGAAGTTTGTATCCATTGTAAACTCTCTCTTTTAAGCTCTTTCTGTCACTTTTAAGGCTTGCTCCACAGTTTACCCTTTTCTACTGTCTCTCACTCCCACAACAATGCCATTTATTCCAGGTATTAGAGAGGACCCTGTCCCATGATAGGTAGGGCTCCTCCCCTACTTTGCCCTTGATTATCCATGGCTGATCTACAACCTCTTCAACATTTTTTCCCAACATTTCCCTCAAAATCTCCATGTGTTCATACTCTCATCCACTAGGTGTTTGTTACCCCCTAGGAATTTCAACTCCCTTCTCAGTGTAAGATCGGTAGGCTTTTCAAGAACCAGATCTCCCAGTCTTCCCCCAGCATAAAGTTCTAATCTCCTTTCATAGATTATCTCTCTTCATCCATAAGAATATGCATCAGTCTAACCCCTCTTCCTCTACCTAACTTCTTTCCCCCTCCCTTTTCAGTCTTTGTCGCTCCTCATTTAATCACCTGTGGACTCTTCTCTTTTTGACATTGCTTTTATCTCATTGCCAGCCCTTTACACATACACACACACACACACACACACACACACACACACATACACACACACCTCACACACTTCTCTCTGTCTCCACCATCCTTTAATATAACCTTTCATATTCCAGTGTAGGCTTACAAAAATAAAATCAATTCACCTATATTCAGAGTCTCATCAGGTTCTGTCCACATTGCCCATCTGCTTCTTCACTGTTACTTCTACGATTACTTTGCCTTCACCTATCTCCTTCTCTACTTTTAGAAAGAAATCTCTTATTGTTCTCTGTTGTCACTTTGCTGTCATTACTGTCCTTGCCTGCTGCATATATTCTTGTTGTTTGGAGTATTCAAGAAGAAAATAATCCCTTTATAGGGGTTTCTTTCTAAAGAAAGTGGTTTTCTTTCTAAAAAAATATTTTAAAGTATTCTTTATTATTGAACATCCATCTTTTTTCATGTATGGTTAAGCTCATATTTGCAGAGTAGGTTACCCTGAGCTATATCCTGAGCTCCATTGCTCTTCAGATACATTATTTAATTCCATCTTAAGTTTTCTAGTGGGTATAGAACAGTCTATTGTTGATTGAATGCCCTTTCCTTTGTATGTGAAGGTCTTTCTCCTGATCAGTTGTAGAATTTGTTGTTTCTGAATTGAATTGTTAAATTTAACTCCTATGTGTCTTGGAGTTTGTAGTCTTTAGGGTTTTTTTCCCCTATAGGCAATCTGTGAAGCCTTTCAATTGGAATTTTATTATTTATATTTGGAAATTTCAAACAGTTCTCTTCTATTATTTCTTTCATTGTGGTGTTAAGGCTTTTTGTCTTGTCATGTTCTTCTGGGAGATCAATGACCCTTAGATTGTATCTACACATCCTATTTTCAACATCAGTATGTTTTGCTAGCATAGTGAGCCTATTATCTTTTAACTCAGATTACTCTTCAATTCTTTGTATATGTATTTCCAATCTATTATTCTCTCTTTGTTTTCTTTGGTGAAGCTTACCATTGTAGATTCCAATTTTTTTATTTTGCCCATTATTTTTGCTGTGCAGACCATAAATTCTGCTCTTATAAGTCTTATTTCTCTTTTGAATCACTAAGGAACAGCATGTTGTGGTTCCATGTTCTAGTCACATTCCACAGGATTCTATGTCTCACCAAATGTCAGATCATTTTTCTTTATTTTGCATCATCTATTCATAGATGCCTAAACTCATTTACTATATGGAAATCATATTTCTTTCTTTTGATAATGTTTCCCTTATTGACTTACCTGTTTATGTTCAAGTTCTTGGGTTTTCTTCTTTCTAAAATATTTGGTAATCTCAGCCTTTTTTTGTTTTTATTTTCTCTGTCTCTCCCTTTCTAACTCCCTCCCCTATGATCATGATTTCCTTGGAGGCTGGATCCAAAAGTTTCTCAGCCTCCTCCCATACTAAGGAATTTACTATTGACCAGCCTGGGTGTCAGCCCCAAATGACTTTTGGGTAGTCAGAACATGCCCCAGGTAGATGCTGAACTTCTTCCCTCAGGTTTGGTGTTGCATAGCACTCCCCCCCTACACACACACACACTGTCTTGTCCTGGTGTCCTGTTCCCTCTGTCCCTTATTCCTTTGGCTGGACACTAGCTTTTCCAAGCTTTGCAGCTCTGGTTCTATAGGACTCTATTGTTGCTAGAGAATTCTATGCCCTGGCACCAGTAATTTACAGCTTTATCACATTGGTAATACAGGAGTCTAACAAAAGCAAGCTTTTGCTCCAGAGGTGCTGTGGCCACTTCTCTGTCATAGCCAGCACAAATTTCCACAACCTAAAACTGGGGCCTCCATGATACTACAAAGAGAGATGGAGGGCCAAAGTATGGAGGTGTAAAACCAAGCATGAGCTGCTTTCCAGAGGACTGTGGCTTTGAATAGCAATAAGGTTCTGATCACATTGTATAATGAACTCTCTATTTATTCAGCAGTAAACTAAAGCAAAA
This sequence comes from Pseudocheirus occidentalis, assembly GCA_028646575.1. Lineage (NCBI taxonomy): Eukaryota > Metazoa > Chordata > Mammalia > Diprotodontia > Pseudocheiridae > Pseudocheirus > Pseudocheirus occidentalis. The sequence continues at coordinate 142,728,907 of CM053597.1, read as the reverse complement.
CATTCACAGAAACCAAAGTACAGTATTCACAATGTTATAACATAACAATTTATCACTAAAGTGGCTACATAGTTTTGAACAAAAGATATCATTCAGCAAGTCCTTAACTCAGTCATCCTTAAGGAGCAAGCCTCTTTAGTGGACACAAAGTACAAAGGTCAACATTCTCCACCCCTAGGTCAGATTGTCTTAATTCTCAGTCAAAAAGTCTTCTTTCTTCTTGATTGGAGATTAGTTTTCAATCATCCTTAACTCAATCATCCTTAAGAGGTGCAAGGTACAGTGTACAAAGTTCTCCCACCCCTAGGCCACAGTAAATCATTCTCTTCTCAGTCAGCACTGAGTACTCAAGGAGAGGTTTTTTCATTTTGACTTGAAGCTGGCTCCCAAAGTCCATGGTTCCTCTTCCATGGTCCCAGGTTTTGCCCAAATTTACCCAACTGTCATCTAGATTCAAAGGTAGGCAGCTCTCAACTCCTCATGCAGTTCCTTATCCAGTTGCTTCTCTAGTTCCCACTCTATATTGAAGATCACAGTGTCCATTCCACCTCAAATCCTTCACAGTTTCTGTTTCTGGGAAGAGCCAAAACAACATTCATACACATTGCCAGCACCATCATCAATTCACTTTCTGCCTGTGAAATCAACACAGACCCACAATCAAAGTCTGAGAACATGACACAAATGACCAGTATAGTCCTAGAACCTCTGAAACCCTCCTCTAAGACTTCTGTCAACAGACAACAAGAGCTTCCAGTAAGGTCCCAGGATTTCTGTATAAGGTATCACAGACAAAAATCAACACAGACAGAACAGGCAGAGTACCTGGCCTCAAGTGTTCCCCTTCTCAGTTCTGCTGTCTCCCAACTTGGGCTTCTCCTTATATATGTTCATTAGCTACTCCCTGTTCTTGTCTTTGGCAAGTCTCTCCCACTGTGGGTTTCACAAATCCTATTTCTTAACAAAGACTTGGTATACTCAAGAGCAAGACTCGAAAGAAACTTGAACCAAAACAAGGTGCTAAATAATTAAAAAGCTGAAACAAGGTACTAATCCCTTCTTTTCTTGCCATTGCAAGAGGGTAGCTTTTGCTGTAAATCTTTGTAGTGTCCTTGGGCCTGCTAATGCAGCATTGATGCTGGTAGCTGGGAAGTAGGAGAGAGGTGTTGAGTGAGTCCAAGATCAATGAACATAAGTTCATGTTTTGTTTTGGTTTTTTCATTCTTTTGGATTCTGGGTGTCCTAAACCATGAAGACAGCTGACGTTGCTTTATCACTGGGGCATAATTTCTGTTTTGGAGAGATTTGAGAGGTCATAGTATCAGAGAAAATACCTAGTCCATCTTGTTGCTCATATGACCCAGAACAAGCTACATTAATTTTTATTGCTTTGGAACTTTCTTTCCATCGTGCCTTTATTCCCCAGGAAACTTATCATTAAGAAATATCATTCTGATGTAAGATTGAATCTGCCTGGTACTCATATCTCATCAGTACTCTCTGATTCTGACCTCTAACTGAAGAGAGCTGAGAACAGTTTTCCTCCCAATTTTCTACCAGTTACAATGCTTTTGGACATTTATGGAACTCTCCATAACGCCCCCGTGCAGGTACCTTCCTCGCCTTTCACCCTCTCTGGCTATTCAGTTTCCTGCTGCATGTTAGCTTCTCTCCTCCCCTACCCCCCATTACATTATTAACTCCTTGAAGGTAAGGATTATCCTTTTTTAAAATTTGTATTTATATCCCCTCCCTCCATTTATCACAGAGCTAGGTGCATAATAGACACTGAATAAATGCTTGTTGACTGACTAATGGACAGCTCCACCTTTATCCCTTGACTCTGCCATCCCTGTTCACTTTCTTAATAGGACTAGTAGAAAGCTACAGTCTGAAGATAGAGGAACTAATCCAATTTTTTTTAATTACCTGATTATGGGCTCATCACATCATCCTTGCCTAACCCTTTCCTTTCCTCTTGGGCAAAAAATATCAACATTCAAGAAAATTGTATCTATCCTGCTTGTATCAAAAAAGGGATAAGGAAACTTACTGAATCAATATATTTTGAAAGGGACACCTTAAATATGAAAGAGTCTCAGTGACCTTAAAAGTCCAATCTAGCAAGGGTTTACATTTTTGCACAAATCTCCAAATCAGAGAGCTTTGAAATCAACAGCTCAATCTATTTTTTGTTACTTTGCCTTGACTTTACCCTTTTTTCACCCAGCATTCTCTCTTGGCAGGAAATACAAGTCTTAGAATTCTAAGTCTATGCATAAATATACTTTTTTTCCAGTTACTATGGCAATGGAGAAGGAATCTGTCATGGCCATAACAGATCACAAAGGGATCACTTATTTTTATTCCTAGTGTTTACCCTATACTAGAAAAAGGCAAAAACAAAAACAAAAAACTACAACTAGCCAGAAATACACTTGATTTTTTGAAAAATATGTCCTAAAGGTGAACCTTTTACCTTCTCTTACCCAACTATATCCTTGTCCATTGTATAGATAGCTTCTCTAGTTATTTAAAGTAAAATCATCAATAAGATTCAGTAGACTTTGCATCTTCAAACTCAGACACTGCTCTAATAATACTTTTCTTAGAATGTTAAAAGTGAAAAGTACCTTACAGATCATCTATAATTCCTTTATTTTATAAAGGAAGAAGAGGTTATTTACCTAGAGAGGTAAAAGTGGATTGCTAAAGATTAGGGAGTTAGTAGAATAGCAGAGACTAGAACTTGGTCTTCTCTTTCAGTTTTAACTGGTGTGAGTAAAGAGTACATAAAGTCAGCATGATACCCCTGGATTATGGTATGAGATATCATTTAATGGAAAAAATGGGTTATAGCCTTCTTGTCTCTGTTTTAGACAATCACCATACAGTAGAGCAGGCTTGTACTCTGATTCTTCATTTTCTTCATCTATATTTGTCAATGACCTTTAGAATATTCAGTTAGTAAGCAAGCACCTTTTGCCCTATCTTTTGGATGGGGCCAAAAGAGTTGAACTTGACAGCAAGCTCAACAGATGAGCATTCAGCCACTTTTGCAGTCAATGCTTCCATATGGATCAGCTACATGCAGCAGCAGCAGCAGCAGCAGTAGCACATTTGTTGGTGAACAACCTACAGTCTGTCAAATTCCATAGCAGTTTCCAAGGCAATGATATACTCTCAGTCTTTTATGTGTTGCCTAAGACTTCAGAAATTGCACAATAAAGAAGAGGAAACCCTTTTGAACCTAGTGGGAAGAGATCTAATTACCAGAAATAAGTTTCTTTTCCAATTGAGTCTAATTTCCCCTTTGTTTTACAGAAGGCATTCTTAACATAATGTCTTAGGAAAACTAGGATGGGTAGCACGTAGCCTTCCAGGCCTCCAACTCTGACTCAGTTCTCCTAGAAATTTTAGAGATTTGTATTGCAGAGTCACTTGAAATTGGATGGAAAGCACTGTCCTGTCTTCAGAGAGGAGGATAGAAGTTAAAGATTATGGTAGAGTAGGTTCACAAATGTTTTCAAATATTTGATGGGTTGTTGTGGAAAAGAGAGATTACAATTTGTTTCATAAAATTTCGTCTCCTCAGACAGAGAGGGGTGAACTAGGATCAAAGGGTAGAGGTTACAAGCAAACAAATTTGAGGCTCAATGTAAGAAGAAGGATCTGGAAGGGAATACAAATTTATATGTGTCAGGCACTGTCCTAAGTGCTTTTACAAATATTATATCATTTGTTCATCACAAAACCTTGAGAGGGAGGTACTATTGTTATCTTCATTTTACAGCTTAGGAAACTGAAGCAAATGGTGTCTTGTTCAAGGTCACACAGCTAATAAGTATTCTAGGTTGGATTTGCAATTTTCTGGTTTTCAAGGTCTTGCTGACTTCAGACCCAGAGCACTACCCATTGAGTCACCACCAACTGCCTCAAGAAAGCTCCTAAGAATGAGAGCTGAAGCAAATTGGGAGAGATTGTGCTATGTGCTGGTTACCTTTCACTGAATGTCTTCAAGTGGAGGTTGGAAAAGCATTGGAGGGGATGTTGTAGAGATGAAATCATTTTTCAGATAAGGGTTAGCCTAACTGTTTTTTGAACTCCCACTTTCTCTAAGAGTCTATGATTCTATTTTTCCTGGCCCTGGAGTCTCTATTGAAGAGCAAACTGTGAAGGAGAATCTCAGTTGTATCCCATTAGTTTTTTCATACCTAGCAGAATAATGGAATAGATGGAGCACTGCATTTAGAATCACAGAACCTTGGTCAAAATCCTGGCTGTGTTGTGATGAAATCATTTGATTACACCTAGCCATCCAAGCCCAGGTCTCCTCATCCACAAAATGAGGTCATTGGATTAGGTTACCTTCAACCTCAGAATCTATAATCCTTGACTTCCTTTCAGCATGGTGCCTTCCTACTACTGCTCTTCCCTTTCATAGGTAAATGCAAACAAATATAGTATGTGCTGTGTGGATATATACATATGTACATATATACATGTGTGTATATTCACATATACATGTGTATATGTATATATACATGTGTATATACATATGTATATGCATATGTGTATGTATATAAATATATAACTGCTACTCTGCCCTTCCATGTATGTGTATATATGTACATGCACACACATGTATATATGTATGTGTGTATATGTATTTGCTGAGGTATGTATATGCACACATATCCCTCAACAAATCACAAGTAGCTTGGTATATTCTGAAGAAAGGAAAAATAATTCTTTTTACCTTCACCAGAAAATCATCTGCTAAAACCAGCTCAAATATCTGATTATTTAATTTTCACTGTGAACTTTTACACCTCAGAAATCAGCAAATGCTACAAATCAGGGCTTCATTTACTGTTTTGCTGTTGGTTTGGACTTCAGAAAGTGGTAGACAAAATATTACTAATGCACATTAAACTTAAGAGTATGTTATACATGCTTCCCCACACACACAACTCCCAGAGAGGCAGTTGTTAAACATTTACCAGCATACCCTTATACCCACCAGGTCCATCTCAAAAACATATGAGATACATATAGTTGTATGCAGTTAAAGTTTTTTTTTAATCTGGGTCTATGATTCTATGGGATCAAGACCTTCCAGTAAATAAGCTTCTTCTATAACTACAGATCATAAAAACTCTACTATAACTTGTATTGCTTAGAAAGCCACCTAAGCTTTTGAGAACTACAGTGTCCCAGAATACAGCTAGCATATGGCAGGGTTTGGACTTGAACTCAGATATTCCTAACTCTGAGACAAGCTCTCTATCCACTAGACCATACTAATCTTATGCATATTTCCAGCTAAATCTCAGAAATAGTGAATGGAAAAGTTAGCCTTGAACTAATCAAGACAAGTTCAAATCCAGCTTCTGACATTTACTAAGCATATGACCATAGAAAAGTCACTTAACTTTGAAATCTCCAAGGCAGCCCTTTAAGAGTAAATTAGAGATAAATTACATATCTTCATTGGTATTAGGATGTTCCATATTAAGAATTCACCACACTGATTAAATGACATGTCAAGATTTAAAAAAAAAGCCTACGTACAGAAACATCAAGAAAATCAAGACAAGTATTTCAGACCTACCTTATTTTTCACCACCCTGGTAACTGTAACCTGATTTTGCCAACCTATAAAATATAAATTTCATGAATATCTAAAACATCTTACAGAAGGCTAATAGAATATTAGCTTATTGGATCTGAGTTTTTTATAGTCACTATATGAAATTATTTGTATACATTAAAATATTTTATGTTTTTTCTTTAGGATTATAAACTACTTTGCAACATGACTATTGTGCACAACAGAAATCCACCATTTGGCATATACCTAGATGGCATACATAGAGATTCCATCTGAGGAATACTTTTAAAAAAAAAGAGATGACTAATAATAGTAACTCATAGTTTCCTCAAGTGAAAACTGAAGGGATTTGTCAAGATGATTTTTAAGATCTTTTCCAGCTCAAACCATACAGTCCCATGATATATCATTTTTTCTTTTTTTTTAATATTTTTTCCCGATTATATGTAAAGACAAGGTTTTTTTTATTTTTTTAAATTTAGAATTCCAAATTCTCTACTTCTCTGCCTCCCTCCCTGAGATGGTAAGAAATTTTACATAGATTACACATGTGCAATCATGTAAAACATATTTCCTCATTGATCTTGTGAAAAAAGACACAGAATGAAAAAAAAATTAAAAATAGGGAAAGTAAAAAGGAGTATGCTTCAATCTGCATCCAGACTCCAGCAGGGTTTTCCCTGAGTGTGGTTAGGTTTTTTCATCATGAATCCTTTGGAACTCTTTTGGATTGCTGCATTGCTAAGAATAGCTTAATTTGATCATCATGGAATAGTGTTGTTACTGTGTACAGTGTTCTACCAGTTCTGTATGCTCTGCATCAGTTTGTGTAAGTTTTTCTGGGTTTTTCTGAAATACATGATAGGGCATTTTAAGACTTTTGCACATGACAGCTCTATGAGGCAAGTAGTAAAAATATTCTTCATTTTATAAGTGAGAAAAGTAAACTCCAATTATTTGAATGATTTGTGCAAGAGTTATTATTAGAGCCTAGGATATAAACCCAGATATAGTTCAGAAGCAAATCAGTTCTGAGGGTAGCTTTTTATTTTTTTAATATCAGCTGTTAAGTGGAAAATAATAAGACTGTGACAGATGTCATAGACTAGGTGTATACTTGTGTAGACAGTTCTATTCCCAGTACGGTACTATAGCAATAGCTGCCCACAACAGGCTCATTTCCCTGCTTTCTGCTACTTACAAAAAACAGGCTGTTGTTTAATTAATTAACCATCTGGGATGTAATATATATTCTGGAAAAGGTGGCACCACTATCAGGCCATTAAGTAAGTAACTTCTCCAGAGACTAGTCATCATGCATATGATTGCTTTCCTAAAGCACAATGTATTCCCACTGGTTACCAATCAATCCAAATAAACCATTATTAAGCACCTACTGAGCATTGGGGAACTTGCTAGCCAGACACTCTTATCATACTTTGATCTCAACCCCAAACATACATCCAAACTTGTCTACTTGTGACACTTGGTACAATAGGACCAGGGTTCTCTCCATTTCCCTGTAAGAAGGATGAATTTTCCATAAAATGTAATATTTCTGTCCTGAGACCCAGCCTTGACACAGTTTCCTGGTCACCTCATATGTTGTAAAAGTGGTTGTGGTGGGGACAGGAGGATGCTGATAAATGTTGAATAACTGGCTCTCGGGAGGGGCAGGAGTGGCAGAAGTATGTACAATACATTCTTAAGTTTAACATGCATTAGTGATATTTTGTCCATCACTTTCTGAAGTCTAAACAATCAGTCAAACAATCGATGAAGCCCTAATTTGTAGCATTTGCTGATTTCTGAGACATGAAAGTTTAGAGTGAAAATTAGACAATCAGTTCATTTGATCTGGCTTCCTAAAGTAAGAAAGAAATCAAGTTGACTTTGCAGCACTTTAGCATCTTCATTTGGGATTGTACACTATTCAGGCAACTCTATGACAGATTAATTTGGAAGAACTCTAAAAAGGGGATGGTCCTTTCAGATATAATGCATTTAAAGTCATTTTAACAACTGGAAAGCTGGAACCTTTAAGTCAGGTAATAGAATGTTAGATATGTGAGAAATTATCTGGTGTGACTATTTTCACAAATAAGGAAACCAAGGCCTTCCTAAATTAAGTGATTTGCCCTAGGTCACATATCTAATGTCAGAGTAATAGATATGCTCAAGAAAGGTACAGAGTATTTATAGGAACTTAGGACCTTTTTAATTTTAATTCTTTCAATTAGGAATTGTTGTCACTGCCAACTGGATCTTGAGATATTCAGGAAGGAGAAATGCTTTTTTCCCTTATAAAGATATTACATAAAACAAGAGTTCACATCCTCTTTTTTTTAGTGAAATTTGAATTATACTCTTTTATTTAGCACCACTTTACAGAGGTTTCATATTAAAATATTTTTATCTTATGTGTGATGACTTAGGAAAAGTCAAGGCTGGTTTGTGTTTAACATGAGATCTAAAGGCTTCCAACTTATAAGACTAGAAACAAATCAAAGACCATTGGCTTAGATGATAGTTTGCAAGCCTAGATATTTTACGACCTTTGGCTACCTGGACTAAAAAGCCTACATGGTTTAAATGAAATTATACATGATTTCTCACGAGCCCCTGGGTCAGAAATTCCTCCACATTAAAGTTCATAGAACTCTAGAACTAAACATGAATGAAAAAAAATGGGATTCCAGTGACAGATTTCAGTCTTATCTCGTGCTTCTCCCCTCCATACCCTTTCCATTTCAATGTAAAGAAGAAATGCATTCTAATCACTTGGACACATTTATTTTCTCAGGGTTAAATGGGAGTTATAAGCCCTTTCCAAGTCAGATGGTGGTTTGAGATAGAAATTGATCTTGAAAGCAGTAGGATGCAGTTCAAAAGACAGAATAAGAGCCTGTGGACGTTAATTAGGTAGTCCATTCTTCAAAAGAACTCAGCCCCTATGGTGTCACTTTCTACAAGAAACCTTTATAAATCCTCCTTAATCTTACTGCCTTCTCTCTGAGATTATTTTCTGTTTACTCCTCATATAGTTGTTTGCACATTGTCTTCACCATTAGATTGTCAATTCCTTAAGATCAGGGACTGTTTTTTGCTTTTCATTCTATTCCCAGTATTTAGTTTAATCCCTAGTACGTAGTAGGTACTTAAATCTTTTTTGTTTAATTTGTCTTCTAACTCTCTGGCTGCTGACTAAAATCTCTCCTTATATAAGTCACTTTTCCCTGGTCTGATGTCTCTGAGTTCTAAGCTAAAAGGACAGAGACCATAGCTTTTCTTAAGAGCAAGAAGTAGGGCCTCAGCTAAAAGCTATTAGTATGCAGAATTGAAGGAGGAACCAGTTCTAGAATAGGTACCAAAAAATGTAACCTCCAGCTGTCTGAGATGATGATTGTAACATTTGGGTTCCTAAACTTTAGATAAGATTGAAACAATCCTGTAAGGATCTTTCTCTCTTTCATGACAATTTTCATTTTGATTTTATGATACCTTAGTCCACATTAGGGCTGACGTCAGAGCATTAGAGCTGTAAAACATAAATTACTCAGGAACAAATAAAAAGTATCTTGATTTTCATCTTTATTAAAACTAGCACAGTACATTGCATCAAATACTTAATAAATTACTATTGGAATGGAAAATGAGGTCTGGAGATAAAGACATAGCTAGCATTGGGTCAACAGGATTCAATCTCAACATACCAGCCTGAGGTATATGTGAGGGGAAGGGAGTTTGTGCCCCATCTGCAGGTGAGCTAACTTCCTCTCCACAATTACTTCAGGATTCTCAGTGGCCAAATCATAATTGGAACCCTGATCTCTTGACTCCTGGTCAAGGTTTATTCCACTATGCCCTACTGACTTCCAAAATAAGGAATTAAAAATCTGAAGTTAAAAAAGAAAACTTGCTGAGGAAATTTGTGCAGAAACATATTTTAATGATTAAGGTATTTGAAGAAATGTGTGTCTCAGCAATATATGTAACAGAATTAGTATTATGTAGGATGGTTACAATGAGCTCAGGCTTTGTCAGGAAACAAAGAACAATTATATATTATATTACTACTTTCAGAATTTCCTTAGAAATTATCCGAGTAAATAATGTTATGTTTATAAGAATATTTTTCTTTCCTTTTTGTTAGGGTTTCAAATAACAGTCAAACAACTTAATAAAGTATGTGTTAATGAAAAATCTTTTGTCTAATTTATGTGCATCACTTTACTACAGATCTATGGAATTTAGGTTACACTTGTATAATTCCATAAGGGGGTTTGATTGCTTAAGCGCCACCTGTTCTTTATAAATGCTGTGACTGACATCCAGTTTTTCTCCATATGGTGATGACATTTTTGATTACTATTTGTCTTCTTACATTTTAAGAGTGATCTGTGTTAAAATAATTTAAAGTCTGTTCCCCAATAGCTTCATATAATAGTACTGTTTATGAGTTTTGTCTTTCTTTTGAGTCTATATTATTTCAAAAGGAGCTTAAACTAGCTACAGAATCCAGTTTTATTGGCCTAAATGAGTAATTTTTCAGCTGTGAGTTAAAATCAAGAGTAGAATCAATATGGGCATCTCTGTAATTGAAAACCAGTGGGTGATAATTCTGCACAGAAAACAAGATAATAAGAATAAAGATGCACCATTGGCAGGAAAAAAAAAGATTAAAGATATGATCTCAATTAAATATCAACTATTATTAAAATTGTATCTAAACTCTTGTTTCTTAATTTCTTCTGAAGATTTCCTCTTTTGGAATATGATGACTATATGAAAAATAGCTTAAGCAAATTGTAGTAGCATCAATTACATCCATCTTCTGGTAATTTAGTATTTGCATCATTGTTAGTAAGCAAATATTTTGGTGTGCAAGGATAATTATTTTTTCCCTTTGCTAGTATATATTGGTGGGCTTACTCAATATGAATGAATTGTAAATGTGAAACAATAGGCTGAGCTATTCTTGTTGTAGGAAGATTGCAGAGAAGGCAAATTCAAATAGTGATGCTTTTATCACCTGCAGTGACAGCATTTAAAAACTAGGTAGGGTCAAAGGTTTACTAATTTCTACAAAAAAAAAAATTTCAAGATGATGAATAATGAATTGGTTGGTTATCACTTCCTATTTGCAGAAGAAACATTTTAATTAGCATTAACAGCCCTCATTTCTTGGGAAGCTAATATATTTTCCTGAATTTGTTCCATATAAATACATGAATGCCTCTCACATATAGCCAGCTTTTTACTTGGAGTTTTCTCCATGCATCAGATCTCTTCTTAGTATCAGATTTCATCTACTTTATTGGTAATCTGATTATAAATGAATAGACTGTTAATATCTGAAATCCAGTATGACATAATTTTTTGTTTTAGCCTGCTGCTTTAGCAGTTATCTAGGAAAATAATAATTAGCAAGCATTTAACCTTGACTCATTTTTTCTATTTTGATAAATTCCTAGCAGAGGAATTAACAGCAACAATAATAATAATAATAGCTAATATTTATATAGTATTTTAAAGTTCACCATGCCTTTTGAAAACATTTTATCCTCTCAACAATCCTAGTTGCTGTTACTGTCCTCATTCTACTGTTTAAAAAAAACCCTTTGCAAAGGAGAAGTGACTTATCCAGAGACACATGGCTATTTTTTAAAAATGGGTTTTAACTCATGTCTTCCTCTATGAGAAGCAGTACCTTTCACATAAAATAGGCATATCATAAAGCAGATAGAACACAGGACCTGTAGTCAGAAAAACCCGAATTCAAATTCAACTTAGATGCTTACCAGCTGTGTCTCTGGAAAAGGCATTTCACCTCTACTTGCCTCAGTTTCTTAATCTGCAAAATGGGGACAATCATAGCACCTACCTCCCAGGGGTTTTGTGATAAAAGAAAACAAAACAATATGTGTTTGTTTGTAAGAATAAAACAAAATAATATTTTTAAGACTTGGCAAACCTTAAAGCACCATATAAAATATTATCATTAATTATTACATAAGTCACTTTGTAGACCATGGTCACCTAAACTTTCTATGACTCAATTTCATCATTGTAAAATATGAAATTTTGGTTAGGTGACCAATTCTAGGCCCTTTCAACTCTAAAATTCTCATATTCCCCCAAGCAATGGATATTTAGCTTTTCTGATATGAGGATAAAGACCAATATATTTCTACTTTATTAAAGATCCATATATTTCTACTTTATTAATGATATAGCATCTAAAAGTTTTTAAAAGATATAAAGTAATTTTAAAAATTGAGATGTGGTAACATGTGGTTGAGAGAAAATAAAATATTGTATTAAATTTAAAATTTTAGATGTGGCCAAACAAATTTGGCTGATGAGACATGGAAGTTAGTTATGAGAAGATTGGAAGAGGACATCAGAACTGGGTTACTTTGGAAACATTAAACTTTTAACTAGTTGTTCAGATGGAGTCAACCACAGTATAGTAACTAATCATAGTTACAAACAATTGTAACAGATAGACCTAAAATTGAAGACAAGTATTTATTTTTAAGTTTGAGGAGACTAGCCCTCATTAAATTCCCTGTCCTTTCTGATGCAAGGGACTCTGATTCTGAAGCTCACTTTACAAAAATCAGTTTTTTCTTTTAAAAAATTGGCATTTTAAAAATAATGACTATTTATAGCTTTGATTTCTTCTTCTGAAAATTACCTGTTCATAGCCTTTGACTGCTGATAAATTGTGGAATGGCTCATATTTTTACAAATTTGATTCATTTTTTTCTTTATTTTAGAAATGGGGCCTTTATCAGAAAAATTTCCTGCAATTTTTTTTTTATGTTTCCTGTTTTCCCTTCTGATTTTGGCTACATTGGTTTTGTTTGTGCAAAACATTTAATGTCATGTAAGCAAAATTATTCATTTTAGTTCCTGTGATCCTCTCTATGTCTTGTTTGGTCTCAAATTGTTCCCTTATCCATGGGTCTGGCAGGTAAGTTTTTATATGTTTCCCTGATTTATTTATGATATCACTCTTTATGTATAAATCATTTACCCATTTTGACCTTATTAGGCATACGGTGTGAGATTTGCATCTCTACCTAGTTTCTGCTAAACTGCTTTCCAGTTTTTGCAGTAATTTTTCTCAAACAGTAAGTTTATTAAATATTAGATTGTTATAAGTATTTACTGCTGTGTATTATATATCTAATCTACTCCACTGATCCATCACTTTATATCTTCAACAATACAAGATTGCTTTGGTGATTACTACTTTGTAATATAGTTTGAAATCTGGTACTGCTAGGTAACCTACCTTCACATTTTTTTTCATTGATTCCCTTAATATTACTGATTTCTGATACATCCAGATGAATTTTGTTATTTTTTTTCTATCTCTGTAAAACAATTCTTTGCTAGTTTGATTGGTAGGACAATTAATAAGTAAAGAAATTTAGTATGTTTTGCTTCTGACCACTGCCTTCCTTCATCTGCCCTTCCTTTTATCATTCCCTTCTCTTTCTTCTTTCACTCATACTTCTCTGTTGGGTTAAGATCAATTTTTATAAGCAATTATCTGTGCATATATATTTTCCTTCTTTGAAACAATTTATATGAGAGTGAGGTTCAAGCATTGCCTGCCACCTCCTCCCATTTCTCCTTCTGCTGTAAAAGTTCTGCTTTGCACACCTCTTTTATGTGGTATAATTTATGCCATTCTGTCTTTTCCTTTCCTCCTCCAAAGGCAACCTTCTTTCTCACCCATATATTTTTTTACATTATCCCAGTCTAATCAACTTGCTATCATGCCCTCTACCTATGTGGAATCCTTCAAATTACTCAAATACTGTTAAAGTTCTTAGATGTTATATATGTCAAATTCATATATAGAAATGTAAACATTTTAAACTTATTGAGTCCCTTCTGATTTAGAAATGGGGCCTTTATCAGAAAAATTTCCTGCAATTTTTTTTTTATGTTTCCTGTTTTCCCTTCTGATTTTGGCTACATTGGTTTTGTTTGTGCAAAACATTTAATGTCATGTAAGCAAAATTCTGATTTCACTTTAATATTTACCTTATTATCCTTCTTCTGAGACTTATAATTGAAAGTCATATTTTCTGTTCAGCTCTGATCTTTTCATCAGAAATGCTTGAAAGTCCTTTATTTCATTAAATAGGTTTATTTTTGTTTGCTTTACTCACCCCTGAAGTATTATGCTAAGTTTTGCTGGGTAGGTTATTCTTTGTTGTAATACTAGCTCTTTCTCCATCCTGAAATGCTGAATTCCAGTCACTCTACTCTTTTAATGTGGCAGCTCCTAAATCTTGAGTAATCCTGACTGTGGGGTCACAATATTTGAATGATTTCTTTCTGCTCGCTTGAAGTATGTTCTCTTTAACCTGAGAGTTCTGGATTTGGCTATAATATACCTGGAAATTTTCATTTTGGAATCTCTTTCAAGTAATGATTGGTAGATTATTTTTTCTTCTATTTTTTGTATAGGCAAATTATTTGTATTTATATTTTATACTCTATTTCTAGGATATTGAAACAGTTTTCCTTGATATTTTTCTTGAAATCTGCTGTCTAAGCTCTTTTTTAAAATATGGCTTTCAGGTAGTTTAGCATTCTTAACTTATCTCATTTAAGTCTATTTTCTAGGTCACTTATTATTCTGATAGTATATTTCATGCTTTCTTTTTTTGTCATTCTTTGGACTTTGTTTTATTATTTCTTCATTTCTCATGGAGTCATTAGTTTTCACTTGTCTAATTCTAGTTTTTAAGGAATTGTTTTCTTTAGTGAACTTTTGTGTCTCCTTTTCAATTTGGCTAATTCTGCTTTTTAAGAACTTTTATCATCAGTGAGTTTTTGTACTTCTTTTTCCATTTGGCCAGTTCTGTTTTCAAGATGTTATTTTCTTTAGTACTTTTTGTACCTCTTTTACCAAGCTGTTAATTGTCTTTTCACATTTTTATCCCCTCACTCTCATTTCTTTACCTAATTTTTCCTTTATTACTCTGATTTGAAATTCATTTTTTAGCTCCTCCAGAAATTCTTGTTGGGCTTTTGTCCAATTCACTTTTTTCTTTATAGTTTTTGTTGTAACTTTTGACTTCATTTTCATATTCTGAGTTTGTGTTTTGATCTTCCACATCTCCATAGTAACTTTATATGGTCAATTTATTTTTTTGTTGCTTTTTGCCCATTCTCATTTTTCTTGACTTTAAATTTATGTTAAAGTTGAGATCTGTGATTTTTTTTTGTTTTACTGCTTTCAGATCTAGTTCTGGGAGGTTGGACATTTTAAGTGCTTCCAAGGTGGTGTGATCTGGAGAAGTGTGTAGTCACTGCTCTCCTGGGCTGTACTCGGACCCTTACCTAGGAAGGGCCCCTGATATCTTGTGGTTACAAAATGTTCCTCAGATCCCTTCCCCTAAAGTGCTCCTCTCCACCCATGAACTCTGACCCAGAAAAGGTAAGAGAGTTGTCAAACATCTTCTAATTCTGTGTCCATTGCTAACACAAGGGTCCCATTTAATCTCTTCTTGACCAGTTTGCAGATCCCCTTATCCTCTCTGGATTGAGAACTCCCAAAGCTGTTGTTGCTTCTGTTGTCTCCACTCAGTCCCACCACTGATGGTTTTGAAATCTGTGTGGTTCCTAAGCCAACTTCCACTCCCATGCCACAGATCTCTCCTCCTAACTTCCTAAGTTCTCTTGGATAGGAATAATATCTGCCCCTAAACTGTTTTGGGCTCTGTCACTCTACATTTTGATTCAAGGTGTTATTTTAAAGTTATTATGAAGGGAATGTCGAGACATGTCAAATGATTGCTTTCTCTACCATCTTGGCTTGTGTTTTTCTAGTTATTCAGACTATACCACTTAAACCGAAATCGCAAAATGAAGTAGCATAATAAGTAGCAACAAAACATCCCTTTCAGAGAACTTCACACTCATCCCAGCATCATCAAAAAGAGCATCCATTTTTTGCTGATGTAACTACTTGGGGGGAATGGGCAAGGTATACTTAATGTAGGCGCAACTCATATCTCCAGTACTGTAGGACTGCTGATGTCTTTGCCATGCTCCTACTGAATCAGAAATAACTTACTTCAACTTCTTGCTGAATGATTGCTCTCTACCTCATTATTCCTGGTTTCACTGTATCAGAAGAAAGGAGAACTATTATTCAGCTTATATTTTTCTTCTATGTGGCATGTTCTTTACCCTTCAACTTCTTGATACTGTTCCTTAATACCCTTCAAATTATTTTCTTTATTTTTACTTTTTAGCTTTCCTCACATTAAAAAAAGACAATTTAGCACTTCATTCTGTCTGAGAACTCCATACTTAGCACAAGTCTAGCATGTAGTAAGTACTTTAAAAATGGTTTTTGATTGACTGGTTCTAAGAGAGAGGATTACTTGATCATGGCGAAACAAAGAGACATTGTTCACTGAGAGGTCCCTGAACATTTTCCCTTGCTCTTCATATTTGATAGAAACATGATCCTCTTCTTCATTTTCCTCCATTATTGGTAGCTTTTTTGGTAAACTGCTGAACTGCACTGGTCAGCTTTCCAGTAACTTCACTAGGGGCTAATTTTTAGTGAGGTTTTATTTATAGCAATCTTCCTACATTTTCTCCACATATTTAGATAACTAAACAACCTTTTTCTGGGGATTAACAGCCTTCTGCCCAAAGATCAATGAAAAGAGCACAGGGAATCTGGCTAGTTTCACACTTCTCCCTTCTCTTTCCTCTCCCTATGATCAGCTTTCAGAAGTTAAGATAAACCTTATCTTTCTGCTTTTCTCTCCCCTTTTGCTATTTCTCTGCTGCTCTTGGGTCTTCTTCCCACCCCCACCTCTCTGCCAAGGCAAAAAACAGAACTGGGTCTTTGACATCATTGGCACTGGAAACTTCCAGAGAAGGAAACTGTATATCAATACAGGGTAGTATCTTCTCAGCAACTCTGTAAATAACTGGCTTGTTGGTCTCGCTGCCACAAGGCTCTCCTTATTCAATTGTTATAATGACCTTCATAAAGCACAGGTCTGACCATCTGTCTCTCTCTCTCTCTCTTTCACACACACACACACACACACACACACACACACACACACACACCCCATTATTTAATAAACTTCAAAGTCTCCCTAAAACTTCTAGGATTAAATATTAAATCTTCTGTTAAGGTTCCAAGCCCTTCATAATTAGTCCCCACCACCATCTTTCCAGTGTACTACCCTCTTTCCCCAACAACTCTGAGATCCAATGACACTGGTATCCTTGCTGTTCTTGGAGGGGGAAAAAGTCCCTCTCCCAACTCTGGGTATTTTTACTGGTTGTCCCCCATTGCTGGGATGCTCTCTCTACTCGTCTCTGAATCCTGGTTTCTCTGGTTTCTTCAAGTCCTAGCTAAAATCCTAAATTCCTTTTGTAGGAAGCTTTTTCTGATCTTTCTTAATTTCAGTGCCTTCCCTCTATTGATTATTTTCAATTTATCCTTTATATAACTTGTTTGTACATAATTGTTTGCATGTGGTCTCTCTCATTAGACTGAGAGCTCCTTGAGATCAGGGAACTAATTTTTGCTTTTCTTTGTATTCTTAGGGCTTAGTACAGTACCTGGCACATAGGAGATAATGGAACACACTCCACTCCCTAGGAGACATTTAATAAGCATTTATTGACTGACTGATTAAGAGAGTTGCCTAAGTGGCATTGAGGAGTGATCAAGTGACTTGCCCAAGATGACAAGGCCAGAAGTGAGACTTGACCCTTGGCTTTTATGTGAGCTCTCTCTCCACTACACCATGCTACCTGCTAGATGACATTTAAATCAAATTTGTTGCTTAGTCAAACCTACACTTCTTTTCTAATATATATTGTTGTTTTATATCAAAATTATTTCCCATTAATTCTACTTTCAAAATGACTCTCATACAACCATCATTTTCCCTCCACTTTCACTGAAAATCCTTTAACCATCCATCTCTCAGGCTTTGACTGCTACAATAGTTAATCTCACTGATTCTAGTCTTGATTCTCCTCTAATCTACTTTATACACTATTGCCAGATATTGTTCTTAAGCACTCACTTTCATGTTGCTACTTGACTCATAAAGCTTCTATTACTCCTTATAACATAGTACATAAAATCTAACTGCCTACATCTAGCTTTCAGTGCCTTCTACAATGCGGCTTCACTCTATCTGTTCAAACATTTCCTACTGTTCCTTCACACACTCTCATTAGACTGATTACTTTATTCATACCCAAAAGTCATACCTACCTCTGTACCTTCCTTCATAGTATTCTTCATCCCTAGAAGAGCTAGTCTGATCCCTTCCCTCTCCATAAATCTTAGCTATCCCTCAAGAAATGACTTCTTTCATCAAGCAAGCTTTCCATGTTCATGCAGTTTTCTATAGTTGCCATTCTTCTTTAAGCTCCTACAGTACAGTACACAATTCAGTGCTTTGTGATATAATATGTATTTTATCTATTATTCTATCTATATCTATCTGTTCTTGTCTGTTAACCTTTTATTAACATATAGATTATCCCTTCCTTGAGGGCAGAGACTGGGTCATAAATTTCTTTTATCTTCCATAGTACCTAGTAAGGAGTTAAGCACACAGTAGGACCACCACAAATACTTTTGGCTTATTAGTCACACCATGACAAGACTTCATCTCCTGCCACAGTCAAGTCCTATCCTATTTTTCTACATCTCAACTAAAAAAAAAATCCTTCACTTCACCTTCACCAGGGCCGGTATAAAGAGACAAGAAGTTGGTCTTATTGTTATAATACTGCAATCTCTTAGGTTCCTGCAGAGGTCTTCATTTTGTCCAAGTCACAAAATTATAGGTGTATATCTATGTATATATGTGTATCCATCCTTCAGGAGGAAAGGACAGGAACCAATGTGAACCCCATGGCTTTCTTTATCTTTCCAAATATTAGGGTTTCTATTTGGATTTATTAAATGAGTGGACAAATACATAGTTATTAATATTAACATATAAAGTTCAAGAATCCTTTTATATAACACATTACTGAAAAGGTATATTCATTTTCACTAGACGTGAAAGTCACATTATTGTTTTGTTTCATTTCTATGTGGAGGGCAACCCTTTGTTACTCCTTCCAACTTAACCTTGGATAAAGTAAACATGTTGTTCAGTTAACTCTTCAATGTCTCTAATAGCAACAAGTCTTTTCACCAGTGTGATGGTTTCCTTTTTTTTTAAACAATTGAGAATGTTCAAAGCATACATCTCTTTACAAAATACCCTTTGTTTCAATACAAAGATTTTTTGCTCCAGTTATGAACTTTTAGCTACACCTCACTTCCTGCACATAAACAAAACCTTTGATTCAACATAAACAGTTAGCTGTAGACATATTTCCTCTGAAAGCCTAGCAAAGGCAAATGGAAAATTATTTCAATGAGCTTACTGTAAGCACACTGGTTTTTTTAATTGGTAGGTTTTTAAATTGGTATTGGTAGATTTTAAATGCCTAATTATCTGAATACAAATGGCACCCTATCATCCAAGAAGTGTTGTACTTGGTGCCCTGTGCTGTTTATTATTTTGCATTACAATTATCATGCAAAGCAGAGAAGGTGACTTTAAGCAACTCATTTGAAGTGCTTCTTTCTTAAGTGTAAAATCTTTGGGAGGCTATTTACATAGATGTTTATCATTGGATGTTAAAAATCAGTCCAATTATAAGCACACAAAAGTTTTTATTATGGGTTTAATTTTGAAATGTAAATGGGCCATTATAAAGTGCCTGTTGAAATTTTAATTTGTGCTTTTATTTGTGTCTGTGGATTAACAAACCTTCCTATATGGAAATTAATTATAGAGATATGCAAAATGTTAAAAGATAACAGAGTATGTGTAACAAAATTACCTAAAGTTATGCAATGACAATGTAAGTTCTCTCTTTTGACTTGTGGATTGTAGATGCTGTTAAGTGCACATCTACCACCCAAGTAACTAGAATTCCTGTGCAGATGATACAAATTCCACTTAATGTTGAATTCTGTTGCCATGGCTATGATAGCCTTAATATTGTAGGCTCACAGCAAGGTTGCAATTAGTATTTGGATTCAGAAGAGAAACATAATGATCTCACATTGAAGGAACACTTACTTAATACTATTTTGGATCTAGGATTCCTTTCAAGTTTCTAACCAGCAGGATCTTAGGTCAAAAAAAAATCCCTCCATCATTTTGAACCTCTGTTCTCAGGAGGTTCACTCAAACTTCATTGGAATCACACACAAAAAGTGTATCTCTAGATTTGTCTATACATGCCTTCTCTAAGGCTTTGAAAATATAGAACTTTCAAGGTGAAGGTCAATTTGACTACCTTTGCATGAAAAGTTACACACACACACACACACACACACACACACACACATCCATTCATGATGCCTACTAGTTGTAAATATACCAAAAGCATATAATACATATGTAATAGTAATACATATGCCAAATACACACGTAATACTAATAATGCATACAATACTTTCAAATACTATTCATTAAGTAGATTATATTTCAAAGAAGTGTACAAGTATTAAGAGAGATCTGGGTGCAAAGACAAACAAGACAGCTCTTGCCCTGAAGAGTCTGACAATTTGCTTGACTATAGTAATGAGAAGGGTTTCCTCCCCAGATCTGTCAATAACAGATAATCGCAGAGTTTAAATTAGAAAAAGTAGAGAGTATATGGAATGCAGAAGAGAAGGTTAGAGGGACTCTTCTGGGGAAGAAGGACCAGCCAGTACACATTTGTTTAATAATGTTGTTGAGGTAATGGATAGAAGGTGTGCCTTTGAGTCAAGAGCATCTGATTTAACCAGTGCTGCCTCTGAAGCATACTGGTCATGTGACTATGGATAAATCCCTTAATCTTTGGTGGCCCAGGCAACTCTCTTAGCAGCAACAAGTGAGTTGCTTATCCACATCAGTAGAGGGAGTTTTCATGCTGGGACCACTCAACAATGATGAAATCAGCTGTCTGGAAACAATTGTTTAATTATCCTTAGTGCCTTTAAGCAAAATGTAGCTTTCTTATTTGTCATTTTTAACCTTTTTTGATGTTGCTTTGATATCATTCTTGCCTTCCCTGCTTTGTTGATTCTATAAAATATAATGCATTCTACTCCATTGACATTTTAAATTAGTGTGAATCTTTGTGTTTTAGGTGTATTTCTTTTTTAAAAAATCAAATAATTAGTCTTTGACTTTCTGTTATATTCTATATAAATGCAGATATATTATATACATATGTTATATTCTACATATATGCATACATTATGTGCATATAATATGCATGTATATATCATGTATAGATATGTGTGTATTATACATGTATTAATATACATGTGTGTATATTATACATACATATGTGTGTATATATGTGTTTTTCCTTCCTTCCTCCCTCCCTCCCTTCCTTCCTTCCTTCTCTCACTCTCTCCCCTCTGCATGTGAAGATTTGTTTCTTTATTATCATTCCCTCCCCTTACTCTACCCTATTATTCTCTTTATATTATACTCTTATTTTCATCCTATCTCTCAACTCTCAACCTTCCCTTTCACAGTTCCTGTAAGATTGAGGTTCATGAAATTCCTTCTTACTCCACGCCCAATTGGACTTCTCCTGTTCTTAATGAAGAACTACTTACAAAAAGTAGTAAACTCATCTATCTTCTTCCTTCTTGCATCTTGAGGCTTCCTTCCTCCCTTCCTTTCTGAGATTGTTGCTCTTTGACCCTTAGTGTACTTTAGGAGAAGAGATAATAGTTTTTCAGGATATAAGCATTTGATCATCATTTGGCCCTTTCAAATGACTCAAATTGGTTTACAGGTTTCTCTTGTTGTCTCTGTGTTTCACAGAATCTACCCAATCCTGATTTGTTTTATTACAATGTTAAGTCAGCATGTCTATAAACTCTAGGTTTTTACCTTTCAGTATTAAATTTTGTTTTGCAAAATAGGATATTCTTGTATGTAGGCCTTTCTTTTGCCTTTTTTTATTCCTCATTTTTCTTTCCTTTCTTATATTTGCTATATATTCCTGTGTAATTTTAACTTAAGATCACTTGGTACATGATGTCTTTCTTCTTGGCTGTAAACAGGCTTATTAATGTTTTTTTTATTTGTTTGTTCTTATTTTAAACTAAAACTTTTGAGTTTAACAATCCATTAAATTTGGAATTTCTTTCAAGGGATGGTTGTGTGTTCTGTCAATTTTCAATTTGTCCTTTAGTTCCAATAATTTGTGACCATAATTTTCTATTATTTCTTGAAATATAGTTTTTAATTAGGTTTTAACATGCTTTTATTTTTTATTTCAATCATTGTAAAATTTCCCCTTCTTATCCTGTTTTTCATGTCAGTTGTACCAATAAGATTGTTTATGTTCTTCCCTTTTTTCCTGTCTTTTGTCTCTAATGTTTCTTGTTGTATCATATAATTTACTTAGTTATTTTTTCTCAATTTTATTTTTCACAGTGTCTGCTATTTTGCCAATTTGGGTTTTAATTTCTTTATTCTTTTTATAAGGTTTTCTCCAAATGTTCTAATTTAAATCCTTATTTCTTCTTCCATCTCTCCTTTTTTTATTTCTCAGAATACCTGTGTTCAATCTATTCAGTCCTTTTTATGTTATTTTGCATGCTTCTATGATAAATGATATTCTTTCAGAATTTTATCCTGAGGCTCTCTTAATCCATAGTATGCATTAATTGAGGGGTTTTCCTGTGTTTCCTCTTTTTTTTTAGTTTCTCTAATAGGAATAATTGATGAAGGTCCCTTCCCTTTTGGTTTATTTTACATTTCTCTTGGTTCCTCAATTTCTAGAACTACTATCTTGTTTATGTCTCAGAACATAACTTGTAATAGAGGACTCCTAATAACAATATAGACTTTTCAGTCTTAGGAACAGAGTAGGGCAGTCAGAAAATCTGGATGACAACAATTGACTGAACTGCAGAAGTAAAATATTTTAATTTTTACTCTTTGTTAATTTTTGGTAGTAAGGAATGAACCAAAAAATCCAAATAGACAACCAAAAGAAGACGGGAAAGGAAATAATTTCTCTTCCAAAAATTCTCAGGTTAAACTAGCAGAAAGACTGTGTCATAACTTTGGTCATGACTAAGGACTCTGAAACCCCTCCTGAAGTCCTTAATGGAATGGCCTGAGTGATTAAAAAACTCATCTTTTCTTATTGGGGTGAGAGAATGGGATAATTATTTATAGAGTGCTTAGTATATGCCAGGTACAGTGCTAAGCACTTTACAAATATTATCTCATTTGATCATAATAATAATCCTAATGGGTAGTTTCTGTAATATCTGCATTTTATAATTGAGGAAACTGAGAGAGATAAAGGTTAAGGGACTTGCTCACAATCCCATCTAGGTTTACCCAGGGTTAAGTAAGGTCTCATTTGAAATCAGGTCCTCCTGATTCCAGGTCTATTGCTCTATCCATTGCACCATCTAACTGCCCCAAGGAATATGTTTAAGCTTCCCAAGATATGTTTAGGTAGAGGCAAAAGTGGGGTTTTTTTACTTTTTGATATATAATTTTCTTGTATTTTCTTTCTTTTTATTTTCAACATGTAGTCTTGAATGATTCTGGAATTATTTGTTTATAACAACTGCTTCCTCCTAGATAATTGCAAGGTCTTTTCGCTGATAAGAAGTTCTTTAATTTGATGACTACATTCATGATTGAGTTAAACTTGGGATTCTTCTTTGAGAGCACCCTGTAGATTCTATAAAGTATACTTTCCCCCCTCTAATACTTCTTAGAACTAGTATTATTTCCTAAAGTATGGAGTTCAGGTATGTTTCACTGTGTTTTTCTAGGATAAAAATAGTTCTGAGCATTTGCTACTGTATTTAAATCTGTGGTCAGTTGCTGTACTTTATTGCAACCAAGAGGTCCTTCAAATTTGGGGGGTTTCAATTTTATTTTGTTTTCCATTATATATCTGAATTTTTTTTCATTTCAATTCTGTTGTTCTCTTGTCTTCATACCATCCACTGCTTTAGTAATATTGCTCATTATTTATTCTAAACAGTTTATTCTCTTATTTTCTTCCCTTTGTATTTCATCTGAACTATAATTTTGATCCTTTTCTCCTCCTTTAATTCATTTTATCTTTTTGCTGCTTATTTCTTTTGTCTCTCTGCTAGCTTATCCTGAAAGGTTTCCTAAAGAAGAATTATTTCCTTTTCTCTTTTTTCTTGCTATTGTCTATTTGCTCTTATAGTTCATTTCTTGCTATCATGAATTAACAAAGAGGAATGACACTTATAAATTATTATTCATGCAACTATCCTTATAGAAGTCCCTGTATAACTTTTCTAGAATAAATGTTTACCTACCTTTTAAATTTTCTTTTTGTTATTTAGAATTTGCATGGGAACTTGTGATATATAAACCTTCCTCTTCCCCAAGTGAATCAGTAACTTCCCTATCATATATAGCCTAAGAACCACTCAGATGCTGATTAAATGCCTTGCACATGGCCACATGGGCCAGTGTAGTTTAAAGACAGAACTTCAACAATGATCACAAATTTGTTTCTCTGTAGTACCTATTGCCTTAGTTCTAACTTCATTATTGATATCAATACAGTCTATTCACAGAGAGTGGGTAATATAAGTTTTTTTATTTTAAAAGAAACTTTTGACATAAGCATATTTTCAATTCTATATCTCTGAAATTTTAACCTTCATACAAGGTTTTTTAAAATTCATAGCCAATAATATGACAAAAAAGAGAAATGACAAATGTTGGGGGGGATATGGAAAAATTGGGACACTGCTGATGGAGTTGTGAAATGATCCAAACATTCTATAGAACAATTTGGAACTATACCCTTAAAAGGGCTAGATAAAAACCAGATAAAAACAGCCACTAACATGTGGGTGGCCAGAGTCAAACAAAGCAGGCTAGAGACAGCAGAGTCAAGTATCAAGCAGAAATGTAATGTCGAAGTGAGAGAAATGGCCTACAAGGACACATCTGTTGGAGTTGGGGGTACCTGAGGCAGTGTGAGGGGATCTCAAAACTTATACCAATGGTTACATAGTAAGCTATAGCCCTGACAATGAGGAGTAGCAGCAACATTGTGACAAGTTTTGATTCTTAGCAGGCTTCATGACCAGAAGCAATTCTGGTATTTTTCTGTGGCTGAGATCATCCAGAGGGTGAGTGTAAAGGATTGTTGTTATGCCAAGCTCAAAGCACAGCATGCTTACTGAACATTAGCTCTGGAAAACAAGGTGTCTCTTAATATCTTGACATTTCCCCCCTTTGACAAAAAGGAGGGGTCTAAAAGAACCACTACCCTTATGGCCAATAAAGGAGAGGTAGGTATAAGCCAAGATGCTATGGGATACCAGTTGGGCCAAGACATGACGCTTCCCAGGGGGTTAGTTCCATGAGGGGACCTATTTTGGAAGTGTCTCCCAGGTACAGTTGCTAGCCGTTGTTTTCTTGCAAACAGAAAATAGAGGGGAGCCAAGAAGGTAGAGAGAGAATATACCAACATACACTTGAATCATGCCATTGGTGATTGGGCATATAACAAAAGGGAAGAGGGGGAAAAACTAGGACAGTATACTCAACCCTTGTCAGGAATCTTGGGATAGCTGTTTCATCTGGATGTTGGCTGATCCTCAGTTTGATCTAGGCAAACCCTGAGGACCCTGGAGGATTTTATCATCTACTTAGGAGCAGAGGTTTTCTTCAGGTGATCTAGGAGGACATACCCACAATTTGGCAACTATGGGAATAGTCCCAAAGACCTGGTAGGGGCCCTTAGAAACAATGATTAATCTCCAGTTTTCTATTAAGACATATGGGTTGCTTGAGATGTACAATTTTGAGAAAACTCCTTGCATCAATCTTTGGATCTTTGTTTTTAGTCAGCCTAACATAGATCCTCAGTTAAGAGTCTCTAAACAACACAAAGAAACAATCCGGTTTCCCAGCCACACAGGGCTGGTAGGTTCAGACAAGTCAATAAAGTTTTTCTCACAATTCTCATAATTGCACAATTACATTAAGTTAAGCATAGATCAAACTACTTAGAGGGCTACAATGTACTAGCTTTGAGGAGGGATATTTACATGTTACTAAGGTAACCAAGAAAAAAACTTAAACATAAAGCATATAAAGCAATAAAATAATTATCACCAATGTTAACTAACATCAAGTCTCCTTATATCCTAGTAAACCATTCTCAACATCCATTTAACCAGCACATTTTGAGTCCCAGATGTCTCATGTAGTTATCTGGTCCCTCGATATCTTTTTCTTGGACAATATTCTTATTCTCAGGACAGCTCTAAAAGGTGCTCTGCTTCTCTGATTCCCGATCTAGAGGTGCCTAGATAATTCTGACAATCACTTGCATTTGATTCTTCAATCTTGAAACTTCAGAGGATTTCACTTTATATACCATTTGCTATTTCTATCCTTACCTAAATCCTGTACATAATATTAAGAAGAATCTTTTTTAAAATTGTGACTTAAAGTGTAAAATGAACTTTTTTGCCTTTCTTTACTATCTTAAAAAAAGAGTCTAATAATGTTACTTTCTCAAAATTTACTATCTCATTTATCTAGAAAACTTTTACATTATATCCCTGTGTCCTATTACTTTGCCTAATCATTTCCCCTTAGGAGGACATCATCCTACCTACTAAATGTAAAGCCAAGCACAAGCAGCTTTCCAGAGTACTGCTACCATGAATAGCTTTAACATTCTAATCACACAGGATAGTGAACTCTCTGTTTATTCAACAATAAATTAAAGCAAAACATTCACAGAAACCAAAGTTCAACATCCACAGCAATATAACATGACAATTTATACTAAAGTGGACACATAATTTTAAACAAAAGATATCATTCGGTGAGTTCTAAACTCAATCATCCTTAAGGGATACAAAGTACAAAAGTCTCCCACTCCTAGGTCATAGTAAATCATGATCTTGTCAGTCAACACTAAGTACCCAAAGAAAGGTCCTTTCATCTTGACTGGAGGCTAACTCCCAAACTCCATGGTTCCTCTTCCATGCTCCCTGCTCTTGCCTGAACTAACCCAACTGTTACCTGGATTCACAGCTAGGCAGCTGCAGCTCCTGGTCCAACTCCACCCATCAAGGTTAGCAGAATTACAACAATGTTCACACACATTGCTAGCACTATCATCAATTCACTTTCTGCCTGTGAAATCAACACAGACAAGCAGACAAGGTCTTTGTCTGAGAAATCAAGTCAAATCATCAGTAAAGTCCCAGGCCCTCTGAAAACATCAGTGAAACCCTCCTTTGGGACTTCTGTAAACAGACAACAAGAAAGTCCTCTTTCAGGATTTCTGAACCACTAGTAAGGTCTCACAGCTTCTGTAACAGCAGCAACATCCTCTATCAACACACAGGTCTGACAAAGTAACATCAACACAGACAGAAAAAGTGCTGGCACCACAGCCATTCTTTCCCATTCTGCCCCTGTCCCAGCTTCTGCTCCTGCTTTTATATGGCAAGCTCCTCCCACTGGGGGCCTCACAGTTTCTGTTTCTAACAAAGACTTGATATAACCGCAGATGAGGCTCAAAGACACTTGAAGAACTGAAACAAGAAGCTAAGTACTTAAACAAGATGCTAAGTACAATTTTGTTTGCCATTACACTATTTTATAATTTGACTACAAATATAGGTTAAAATTTTAAGATGTTTATGTTTGCACCCTATTATAGTAACTCAGAAATGGTCCAATATATCAATTATTTAATAGATTTAGTATTGTGCTTATAAAACTTCTTGATCATAGAAATTTGCTACAAAAGAAAAAGGAGGGACATAGCTATAACAAGGTCATATTATCATAACAGGAGAGTGGGAAAAAGCTCCCTTAGCTCTGTTTGATTCCAGTCATGTCACATCTGACAGTCAATCATGTAGTCACAGGGTGTTACAAGCAAGGCTCAGAATTAACCAGGTGAGAATTATCCTTTTCAGAAAGGAAATAGTACAATATGGAAATAGAGTCAGGAGGATCCTACCTATGCTGTGCTTAGGTCCTCCCCAAAACTTTTCCCATGCACAAACATGTATCTTGAGCAGTTCCCACACTATAGCACATTACATTTTTTTATTGGCTTCATGAAAATTCAGACAACTATCCCTGTAATCAAATCTCAAAACAGTAGTAAATTATGGTCCCAGGAATTTTTACCTTAAATAGCAAAATTTCACTAACCACAACCAAGGGTTTGAATATCTGTTCTGATGTTTCCCTAACAGTTAACATTTCATTAGTCTTATATTGATAAATTAAAACTACACGCTTTCTGGAGCCTCAGATGTACAGCAAATACCTGATAGTTGATTCATCATTAATATATTGAAGCTATTTCTTTAAACCACCCTATACACTTTCATAATAACCAAGATTTTCAAATGAAAATTTACTATTATAGTAAACGTTATCATTATTAGTTTTGTAACAATAAAACCTCATTAAACTCATAAGTTTTCAAATATCTATTTTATCACATCCTTTTAAAAGTCCAATTCATCTATAATAGCATCCAAATTAAAAAGTTGTTTTATCTAACAGCATTTCTAATACAAAGTTATCTCAAATTTCACAATATGAGAAATTAGAAATATAACAATCATATATACAATATCATGTATTTAAAACATGAAATAAAACTTCATTCAACAGCAATTCAACTGATTGCATTTTCAAATTATCAGATATAAAAATCATTGATCTTACTACCTCTGTCATTTTAAAACTACTTTAGAGTTATCAGGTATGGAACAATTACATTTAATCAAAGAATAATGTAGTGCTTAAAATATGCCAGTCACTGTGTTAAGCACTTTACAATCATATTATTTTGATCTTCACAACATCCTCAGGAGGTGGTGTAGCAGCAACCACACTGGCATACTCAGATCTGCTTTACTAGGAAAGCTACCTGTTTTGGGAGGTCAACAATTTTTTTTAGTTAAATTCACTAGTTCAGGGGAAAAGTCAGTAACCTGAACTCCAGAGAAAATACAAAGAAAATAGAGAAAATGCAAGCAGAGAAATAAAGACCAACAGAAAGGGCTACAAACTATCTGAAAAATTATCACAGATGAACAGACAGATCCAACTGTCTGACCAAGGCAATACATACATAGTGATCAGACCGAAAAGTATCAACATCTGGGTTTTTCAACATGGGAGCTGGAGGGAGGAGGCTCCTTCACAGCTACCCAGAGTCTTACCTGGTCAAATCACAAGAACACTTTTCCAATGACTGAGCTCCAAAGCACAATGTTAACCTAAGACACTCTCTCTCTCTCTCTCTCTCTCTCTCTCTCTCTCTCTCTCTCTCTCTCTCTCTCTCTCTCTCTCTCTCTCTCTCTCCATATACATATATATGTATATGTATATGTATATATGTATATGTGTGTGTGTATGTGTGTGTGTATATATATATATATATTATATATATATATATACTTTTTAGAGCCAGAGGGCATCACAACCCTCCTGACTCAGTGTCTAATTAGAAATTAACAAACAGTGAGAAAACCTTCCTATAAGCAAGACTCTCCTTAGCACGCTTCCCTTTATAGTCTCCTCTTGAGGCCTGTTAATGGGTGGGGAAGATCTGAAATCCCATTAACGTTACAGGTGAGTGCCATTATTGTTTTTCTCTCTACAAATCAGGAAATTGGAGCAAACAGAGATCAAGATAACTTGCTCAAGATTACCCAGTTAACAAATTTGTCCAACCAGAACAGAGAAGGGTAGGCAAACCAAGGGCAGAGGTTAGTTGCCTCCCCAACTTTGTACTGTCACACTAGGCACTGCCAGACCACCAGGATCTTCGCAGGCAGCAGCTGGACAGGGTTTGCCTACCAAGGCTTTGGCCTGCACTGGAGACACTGGCTGGGCTTTGGGGGTGCAACACAGGGCATTAGTCACAGAATGGGAATCATAGGGCCGTAATGGCTTGTGTCAGGACTTTCCCATTGGTGGTAGTTCCTGGAGGCAGGGCAAAGTGAATGCTGGCCATGGGGCCTGACCCCTTGATAGCTGTAGTTTTGGGGCTAGGCACTGCTGGGTCTGGGGACACTTGCAGCTGCTAGGATAGTGTGGACAGGATGTACTACTACTGTTAAGTATCTGCCCCAAGGAGATCAAAGAAAAAGGAAAAGGACCTATATGTACAAAAATATTGAAAGCATTCATTTTGTGTTATCAAAGAATTGGTAATTGAGGGAATCCCCACCAGTTAGGGAACAGCTGAACAAGCTGTGGTATATAATTGTGATGGAATGCTATTGTTCTATAGGAAATGAAAATTCCCAGAAAAAAACTTGGGAAGACTTACATGAACAGATGCAAAGTGAAATAAGCAGAACCATTACGTTGTACATAGTAATTGCAATATTATACAATGATCAACTATAAATGATTTAGCTATTCTTAGAAATACAGTAATCTAAGACAATTCCAAAGGACATATGAAAAAAAAATTCTATCCACCTCCAGAGAAAGAATTGATAGTATCTGAGTGCAGATCAATGTATACTTTTACTTTATTTTTCTAGTAATTTTTTTGTTCATGTTCTCTTTTGCAAAATGACTAATATGGAAATAAGTTTTAGGTGATTTCACATGTACAATCTATATCAAATTGCTTGCCTTATCAAGGAATGGAGAGAGGAAAGAGGGAGGAAGAGAATTTGGAGCTCAAAAGTTTTTTAAATGACTGTTAATTTTTCATATGTGATTGATAAAATAAAATGAAATGAAACAAAAAATGCACCAGAAAACATTCAAAGCCAAATCCAGAGGAAATTTATAACAATAATAATTAACATTTTAGCACTTTAAAGTTTGCAAAGCATTTTTTGTATATTTTTCTATTTGAAACTCATACCAAACCTATAACATAAATGTATTGTCACCTTTTCTGTTACAAGTGAGGAAATTGAGGCTCAGAGGTGAAGAAATTTACCTAGGGCATCGTTCTTAAGAGCAGTGAAGGGACTTAATGCAGAGTTATCCAAACAATTAGCGGTTTAACTGAGAGAACACTGAGCCTGGAATCAGAAAGATCTGAGTTTCATCCTGGCCCCACAAATTAACTAACTGATTCCGGGCAAGTCATTTAATCTCTGATTGCTTCAGTTTCCTCAATTGTAAAATGCAAATAATAATAACACCTACATCACAGGATTATTGTAAGGATCAAATGTAATAATATTCACTAAAAGTGATTAGCACAATGCTTGGAACATAATAGGTACTATAGAAATACTTATTCATTTCCTCTCCTTATACAGAAGAATCAGATTGACTATTAATGCATCAATTAGTTAACTTTTTATATTTTATTTGCTGGAATTTAAGACATTGGACAAATTCACCTTCCTAATATAGAAGTAATACTATTTCAGTATTGCCTAAAATATTCTACTTGAGAACATGAGAGACTCACTACTCCTGGATGCTTAACTTTACTGACATAAATCTTCTAGAACCCTAGATAAAATTTACTGAGTCCTACTCTAAGATTATATGTATACTGGATCACACTCAGATAGATCACCTTGGGGTACATTGATTTAGCTGGAATCACACTGAATTCTCTAAATTTTACTATTTTATTTCTTATAAATAAAAATGTCAACATTAATCTATATTGAGATGTTCTTCCTTGGTTTTACCTCTGAGAGAAGGTGACTTTCTTTATAGTCTATACCTCACCTAATTCAATCTTGAATTGAAAATCCCTAGAACTATTGTTTATGCATCACCTCTGATTCTAGAAATTTTCCTTGGGGTCCATTCATGGAGATAAGCAAATTTTATATTAGTTTGTAATGGTGTGTGTATGTTCTCCATTATGCTCAGGCATTTAGGAGGAGAGCAATTACTCTCAGTCCAGAGTTATTAAAAATCAGTTTTCTTATGTTTCTGCTCCAAATGAATTCTGCATTCTTTTAATGAATTCATTGACAGTGTGAGGACCACCACACACAGCACAGAAGAGAGCCCAATAAGTGTCCTATTATGAACATTGACATAACTTATGATCTTCAAAGGCATCTGAGCTTGATTAAGTCATTTTTTTAGTTTTCTTAAATCCAGGTAATTTGGGGGAGAGGTGGGCTCTCTGAGGTTCTTTTTTAACTGGGAGATTAGTTTTAGAGAGAAGACATGACTCAGAAAAGATTTTTTTATTTACAATTTATCTCACAGTTCTTTCCACATTTTAGAGAAGCTGAGAGTACATATAAGGTAGATTTCTGAAATTGCAACAAAGCTCTATCCTACTTTTCATTCCATTTCCTATCAATGAAATGTAGATTGCTAGATTGTGCAGTGGATAGAACACTGGACCTGACATCAGGAAAACCTGAGTTCAAGTTCATCCTCTGATACTTGCTAGATATGTGATCCTGGGCAACTCACTTCACCTCTGCCTGAGTTTCCTCAGCTGCAAAATGGGAATCATAGTAATGTCTACTTCAAAGAGTGGTTGTTATGATCAAATGAGATGCTATTTGTAAAGGGTTTAGCACAGTGCCTAATCCATGGTAATGCCTAATTAATATTTGCTCCTTTTCTGTCCTCTGTACTCACTGATTTTTATTGGTTCATAGATTCGAAGGATTTAGAGTTGTGAGAGAAATTAGAGATCATCTATTCCAACACTGTCATTTTCTAGATCTGAAACCTAGAGAGGTTAAATGATTTGCTTAAGGGAGCTATAGGTATTAAGCAGCAGAATCCAGGATTCAAATCTAGCTCCTCTGTTTCTAAACCCATTGTTCTTTCTACCACATGATTTTGCTCTGACCTGCACTTTAAAACCCCATACAAATGCTGTCTCCTTGATGAGTCCATCCAAGTTGGCATGCACCTTCTTCCTTGTAACTTCCTTACTTCAGTTTTTTTTGGACTTCTATAGCATTTTGTGGAATAACTCAGTGATGCTTTCATAATATAATATTAAGCAATACGCTTATTTATGTTTATATCATCTCCTACTAGACTTCAAGGTCCACGGGATCTGATCTGTATCTAACTTAAACTTTGTATCTACCCTAGCATTGATATGATATTCTGCACATAGTAGGTACTTGTAACTGGTTATTTTTTTTCATTATCAAGACAGATTTATTCTAGTATTCTGTACTGATGCCATTATTCACCTTTGTATGGAGACATAGAGATCTCATAATGAGAGCGCCCCCTGCATTCTGTCCCAAATTACCTGTGTCTCAGGCCTACACTCTGAGGCTGGTGTGATCGTGGTATTTCTGGAAAGGGTCATCCACATACCAGTTCCAACTCTTCCAGAAGGACGTGGTCATTTTGTCAAGCAGCTTGCTCTGAGTCTTGCTGCAGATCACCTGTTCCCGGAGGCATTTTCTCTGTGCAGGCTTCTTTTCCGCAGCCTCTTCTTATAACCGGCCTTTTTCCTCACCCAAAGTGCAGGCACAGAAATCTGAAGAGCACGGCTTTCACAAATTTCCATTTTCCTTTTCTCAAACTACAGTATGTTAAAGTTCTGACTGGCGGTCGTAGGATGGCTGGGAGCAAAGGAGTCATGCTGTTAA
This sequence comes from Pseudocheirus occidentalis, assembly GCA_028646575.1. Lineage (NCBI taxonomy): Eukaryota > Metazoa > Chordata > Mammalia > Diprotodontia > Pseudocheiridae > Pseudocheirus > Pseudocheirus occidentalis. The sequence goes on along the minus strand of CM053597.1, from coordinate 142,695,596 downwards.
GGATTGCTGAAGGGTGCCCACATGCAAGACTTCTAACAGGTGGAAATAGTTTGACAGCAGGAAAAACAAGTGGTGTTTGAAAATGGCTAAAAGGTCATGCAGACAGAGTGGAGATCAGACACATAGAGTTGGAACAATTTTGGAGGGCAGATGAAACCAAAATATTGAACGGTGGAATGAATTCTGCAGCAGCCTGTGCCACCAAAGTGGATGCTGCCGTCTTCCCACTGCCCTGTAATTGGTTATTTTTAACACAAATTAAATAATGAGTGATTTGATTCAGGTAACTTGATTCATACTATACATTGTAAAAAATATTTCATTTGAACACAATGATCAACTTCAATCATGAAAAAGTCTAAATATCAGACATATTGTGCCATAGTCCAGTTTTCCTGAAAAATATAGATATGGCTTATGTTCTCTTTTCTGTGGATGCTTAAGTTAGGAAATGGAGATGAACTATAAATTCACAATGGCATTTCTAAAATAGTAAAAGCAAATGAATGCCTCAAAAATCATGAAGATGATCAAATTTATGTGGAAGAAAAATATAACTATTTCCCTCCAAAAAAACAGCGATAATAGATTTCTCCATTGAGGAAAAATACTTGATTTCAGTTGATAATGAAGCTATCCCTTGAAAAGTTGGAGAAAGGATCCTTAATTATTTTTCTAATCAGTATCCTTAAAAGTTTTTTTTGTTATTTTCTTACTTAATACCTAACAGAACTATGTTCTCTAATACTGACAAAGCAAATAAGAAAATCTCCTATGCATTCTTTTTCAGGGACGAGGGAAAGAGTGGAGGTTAAATGACTTTTCCAGGGTCACACAGCTAGTAAATGTCTGAGGCCAGATTTGAACTCAGGTCCTCCTGACTCTAATACCAGTGCTCTATCCATTATGCCATCTAGCTGCCTTTCATTTATATTCTTTGAGAGTTCAGATTTTGCTTTACTATTTTATTTCTTTATTTCAAGCATAGGCATTGCTCCTTTTTTTCTTGTTAGATCAGTTCTCATATTATTGAAAGAGGTTTAATAGAGACTTATCTTAGAGTCTGTTGTTGGTTTGTCATGAAAGAGACATTATAGATTTCAGTGATGTAAAGCCTCCTGTAACAATGAACAAGAAAATACTGGATAGTGAGCTATTTTAAAAGTGTCCCCTTGGGGGGCGGAGCCAAGATGGCGGCGTAGAAGCAGCAAGGTCCCGCAGCTCCCACACCGCCACCCTAAACACCCAGAAAATACGAGCCCAGACAAAGTCTAGGAAAGTCTAGGACTCTGGGACTCACACAAATCCAGAGAACACAGCTCTCGCTGAAGGCAGCTCGGCAGCAGGGGCTCAGCACGGCCCCCCGGGAGCAGAGACTGGAACAGCCGGAAGCCGAGACCGCGGCCAGGCCTGGGACGGTGGGAAGGAGCTGAGCCGAGCCCCGCAGCCAGCCTGCAGAGGTTCTACAGCCCCCAGCACCCCCACATCTGCCAAGGCGTGAGGAGCAGGACGGAGAGGTGCTCGCAC
>CM053597.1:142661304-142693569 GCA_028646575.1 Pseudocheirus occidentalis | reverse complement strand
TATACAGGGGCTGGGATAGGGAGAGCCCTCCTGCCCTACCAGAAAATAGGAGAGCAGAGCAGGGGAGGGGCTTTACAGTGGGATTGCTGTTATGGGGTTGGGGCAGGAGCAAGACGGGGAGAAAATGTGTAATTCAAAAAATGTAATGAAAATGAATAATGTAAACAAGAAAACAAATAAAAACTAAATTTAAAAAAAAAAAGTGTCCCCTTGCACATATGTCTTCTGTGTCTCTTTTGGGGAAAAAAAATCATAGCTGTATTCCTCCTTTCAAAGTCACAAGATCTTTCCCATTCTTTTAGTTAAGTTCCCTAAATTTTTCCCTTGGGTTCAACTATTCTAGAAATTACAAGGGTATCTAACTTAAAGGAAACCTGACTTTTATTTGTAAAAGGTCATTTGCAATTAAAAAAAGAAAAAACCTTGACAATCACACCAAATAGAACTGTTTCTTTAACAGTATTAAGCCATAGTGTTAAATAAATCAACAACTTAGAGTTATTGACAATGGGAACATGATAAATTCCTCAAAGAGAATAGAGTAAGTCCCTTTAGAACAGTCATTCAGACTTGTTTCTCTCTCTCTCTCTCTCTCTCTCTCTCTCTCTCTCTCTTTCTCTCTCTCTCCCTGTCTCTCTGTCTCTGTCTCTGTCTCTGTCTCTCTCTCTCTGTCTCTCTCTCTCTGTCTCTCTCTCTCTCTCTCTCTCTCTCTCTCTCACACACACACACACACACACACACACACACACACAATTTGAAGATCTTCCCTGCCCCTAGGTCCTTTGATAGGCTTAAGTGACTCTGAGAACTGATGTGAAAGTATACTCTGCCCCCTAATAGGCTGAATGTGGTCACATGGAGTTTGTGGCAGGAAGACTGTTTTTCAAGAATGCCCACACCTTATTACTTTGTGATTGGGCAGTGGGTCAAGAGGGCTGTGACATTATCTGATCCAAGAGAAGGCTATATATACCCTGATGTGAGTTTTTGCTTTGGGGCTCACTTTGGAAAGAGTTGTGTGATTTGGCCAGATGAGACTCTGGTAGCCATTGAGCCCCCTGGCTTTGAAAACCTAGATGTTGGTGCTTCCCTCTCTGGTAACTAACTAGGTATAGATGTAATGGTCAGCTGGCTGGAAGCCATGTCTGCTGATCTGTTTCTCTCTCTGATAGTAACTTCTGTTTGTATTCTCTGAAGTTCAGGGTGTTGACTTTTTCCACTGCACTAGGTAAATGATATATGTTTGATTAATTAAAATAAGATTGTTAACCCACTTTTAGTTGCTTTCCTTTAGAAAAGTAGATTTAAGAACCTGTGCTAGTAGCAATCCTGGGTATGCTAAGGTGCTTGCTAACACACACACACACACACACACACACACACACACACAGAGGAACCATGGTGTAGTGGAAGGAGCTGGGCTTACAGTCAATGAAGAACCAGGTTCAGGTTCCATCTCTGATACTTTCTCACTCCCGGCAAGTAACTTAATCTCTCACTACCCCAGGCAGTGTTCTAAACAATAATTTGAAGAGCAGTTGTAAAATTGCATTGGTGGAAAATATTGTATCTACCAAGGAAATCACAGGTTTGAACAATAACAAACACAAAAAGAAGTAAAAATGAAACTGACCTGAAATAAACAAAGATCATAAATTTAAGGTTAAAAGGGATTTTTAGAGATCATATCCATCTTACTTATGTTACACTTTACCCTTAGGTGGCATAGGGGACCACTACCTTGATCCTGTTTAGCAGAAGGATGAGGTATTGGACAGTCAGCTCCACACTCACCTTGATGGTTGTATGCATGCACCCTTCTGGTCAGAAGTGCTGAGAAAGTGCTGAGGTCTCTGTGGTTCTCAGAAAGTAGATGACCTTCTATCCTTTAGTTCTGCCTCTCTCTACAGGGCAGCACTTACCTGCTATCTAGGGGGTATAGATTATTGTGGATTAACCTAGTCAGATTCAACTCTCAAGCTACCACCTCTGATACCCAGTCCCTCTCCCCTTTCTCTGAACCTGCTTTATTTCATGTAGCGTAACTACATGACTGGCATAATACTGTTGACTCCCCAAGTGAACAGAGGGAGAAGAAAAGTCCTTAAATGCATACAGTATTTACTCAGCATAGGAAAAATAAAAGTAATAAACAATACCTAATAAAATGTCTATCACTTAGCTGTATATCCATAGCTTCTCCTAGACCCAGCTAGTTCCCAGACAGCACTTCAGGTCTCTCTGAAACTAATCCTATGAGATGATCAAGTATACCTTGTTTCATTTCTATGGCCTTTTCTCTTGCAAATAAATAAAAGATTGTAGACAACATAACTCAGTTCCTAAAAGATGGACTCACTCATCTGGTAGGCCTGGTCATTAGATGAAAGAATTAAGAATATAGGATTCAGCATCCCTTGAGGCACAGAGAGTGAAACCCCTGAAGGCTTGTGTTTTTCCTGGTCTAGGATGACCTGTCATGCAAATGGACCTCCAAATGACTCTTGCTACCACTAACTCATCAGTTATGAACTTAAGAATCTATAGGCAAGACCAGGCTAGGTACAGAAAAAAAAAAACACCTCTCTTTGTTGTGACCACAATCTTCCCTGTTATCACCTTCTGACTGTGGCTCTGATCCTCCTCTGATACCAATTTTTAAAACATTTATGTGCCCTTAGTAACTCTGATCTTCCTATCTACCTTGTAGCTGAATGTTCTTTTATGGTTTGTCTCCAGAATATGAGTTTGCCGAGAGGAAGAGCGGTCTATCTTTTTCTCTTTGTGTCCCTAAAACATAAAACAGTACTTGGCATGTAGTGTTTAGTACATGCTTTATCATTCATTAAGGAAATACACAATTTTGACATATTTAAATCTCACTCAGGGTTGCACAGAGCTTCCCTGGTTGCTTCCAGACAACTATGTATACTAGCTCAGCATTTCAGTGCTTTAAGAATGATGATGGACAGGCGGCTAGTTGGTGCAATGAATAGAGCACCAGTCCTGGAGTCAGGAGAACCTGAGTTTAAATGTAACCTCAGACACTTAACACTTACTAGCTGTGTGACCTTAGGCAAGTCACTTGACCCTGATTGCCCTCCAAAAAGAAAAAAAAAAAAAAAAAAGAATGATGATGGTCATGGTGACTCAGCACTAAAGGACTCAGGTGCTTTGTAGATGACAAAGTCACTCTCCTGTTAGCCATTGAATGGGAAGGGCCAGTGTTTCAGTGGACCTTTAAAAAGGGAGTGACCCTACCTCTTGTTCTTATTTTCCTTCAATCCTCTACTTAATATCTTTTAACTCTGGGACTTCCTTTGAGGGGAGGGGGGAAGGGTAGTTCACCCTTTTCCCTATCCCAGCTGTCATGTGTCTGTAACCAAAGCATATGGGTTGTCTAGAAAAGCCTGAGATTCTCAGAACACTGGTTTCCTCCTCTAGAGTATAATGTAAAGCCAAACACAAACAGCTTTCCAGAGGACTGCTGCTATGAACAGCTTTAAGGTTCTGATCACATAGTATAGTAAACTCTCTGTTTATTCAGCAGTAAATAAAAGCAAAACATTTAAAGAAGCCAAAGTACAGCATTTACAATGTTATAACTAATGTAACAACATCATTAAAGTGGCCACATAGGTTTAAACAAAAGATACCATTCAGTAAGTCTTTAACTCAATCATCCTTAAGGAGCAAGCCTCCTTAAGGGACACCAAGTACAAAGATCAAAGTTCTCTACCCCTAGGCCACATTGTCTTAATCTCTGGAGTACAAAGTTCTCCCACCCCAGGCTACAGTAAATCATAATCTTCTTAGTCAGCACCAAGTACCCAAGGAGAGGTCTTTTCATCTTGACTGGAAAATGGCTCTCAGATTCCATGATTCCTCTTCCATGGGTCCAGCTCCTGCCTGAATCTACCTAACCATCACCTGGATTAAAAGGTAGGCAGCTCTTAGGAGGTGGCTAGGTGGCACAGTAAATAGAGCACCAGCTCTGAAGTCAGGAAGACCTGAGTTCAAATCCAGCCTAAAAACACTTAACACAAAACTAGCCATGTGACCTTAGACAAGTCACTTAACCCCAATTGACATACCTTACCCCCTCCAAAAAGCAAAAAAAAAAAAAAAAGGTAGGCAGCTCTCAGCTCCTCTTCCGGTTCTTGTTCCATATTGAAGCTCACAGTGTCCAATCCACCTCAAGTCCTTCACAGTTTCTGTTTCTGGAAAGACAAAACTTAACAGAGCCCAAACAACATTCAATCACATTGCCAGGAGCAATTCACTATCTGCCTGTGAAATCAATACAGACCCAACCAATATGGTCTGAGAACTTAACATGAATTATCAGGGCCTCAGAAACCCTCCTCCAGGACTTATGTAAACAGACAATAAGACAATTCTCTTTCAGGCTTTCCAATAAAGTCCCACGGCTTCTTTACAAAGTATTGCAAACACAAATCAACACAGACAGAACAGACAAACAGAGTGCTGTGATACCACAAGTTTTCTCCTCCTCAACTCTGCCACCATAACTCTTCTCTTCACAGTTCTGCTCTTTCCCAACTTGGGCTTCTCCTTATATATGGTCATTAGCTCCTCTCTGTTTCACACCTTCTTGTTGTTTCAGCAAGTTCCTCCCACTGTGGGGTTCACAAGTTCTGTTTCTTAACAAAGACCTGATATAATCATGGGCAAGGCTTAAAAGAAAACTGAACTGAAACAAGGGGCTAAATACTTAAATATCTGAAACAAGGCACTAAGTACTTCTTTGCTTGCCTTTATATATAGGTGATCAATCATGAGCATCTTGGTGGCTCTTTCCAGGCTTGGAGGCATTTTTATGAGTTCCAGAGGTGCGGAGGTCCTGAATCCCTTTAATTAAATCCTACTGTTGGCAGTAGGAAAAGTCTGGATCATAGAAAATGACCATTAACAAGAAGAGTCCAAGCCTTGACCTTGATGCCCCAAAGACGTAGCCTCTAAGGGAACAGTGAAGAACTGAGGTGAAATGCAATGTCTATTTAGCAATCCAAAAAATTACTTTATAATCTGATGAGAATTAAGTATCATCCTCCTATGAGTATTTAATAGTAGTTAATTGTAGTTAAGGTACTAGATCCTGTTTTAAATCTTTGTCACTACTCAATTGTGTGTCTTATTTTTAGCAGTGCTTTTGCATATAAGAAATTAGTACCTGTCCCATACCTGATATTGTATAGTGTATACCTTTTTAATAATCCTTTTGTGAAGATCCTAGATATGAACCAAAAGTTAAGAATTATCCAAGTTTTTTGCACAGGATGCTGGGATAGGAGAATGGGTTAATGATTGGAAAAATATGATAAAAGGAGTCTGATTCTTCTAGGTGGTCAGCCCCTCAAATCCAGTATGGACCACACGTGGTTTCAGAGGAGATGGGTCCTTTATTGGAAAGAGCATAGGCATAGGTATCCAACTCTTGGACCCTACAGTAGTTCCCAATTATTAGATTTGGAACATAAGTTACTGAAGGAACGTTTTAAAGGTAGTATTTTCCTCTACCAAATCAAATATTTCTTCAATAGTCAGCCAAATGTGAAAAGAGGATTAGGTATAATCCTTTTTTGCCTTCTTCTAATTCTTTTTCTGTTTTCTTTTTGCTTTATTGATGTGTTTTTTTATATTACATTTACAGATTGCACCTATTTCATGAGTTCTCATGTATCAAACTAAAGTAGTTAAGTAAAATTAATAATATAGTAACCTCAAATGAAAGTTCATGCAGAACTTCACATCTGTAGGTCCCCCACTTGTTTTTTTTTAAATATCAGAAATCTTTTTAATATCTTGTAACAGATGTTCATAGCTAAATAAAACATTCTCACAATGGCTGTATACAAACACACATATATGTATAAATGTATATAGACATAGAAAAAGATCTATTTCTTGTTCTGTACCCTTAATCTATCATGTCTTTATAATGGATAGCACATTTTGTTATTGGTTTTCTGTAATTATCCCAGGTCATTGTATTGATTATGGCCTATAAAGCTGTTTTCAGAATGTTGTTTTTGTATAATTTAGTCTGGTTTGGCTCATTCCATTACTTACCAGTTTATAGAAGTCTCCATAATTGTTGATTTTTGCATTTATGGCATTATAGTATAAATTGTTCTGTTTATGCTCGCCTCAATCTATTTACTCATTTCTTATGGCACAACAATATTCTATCACATTCATATACCAAAACTTAGTCAGTCGTTCCTTAATCATTGGACAACCTCTGAATTTCCAGTTTTATGTAAAAAGAGCTGCTGTAAACAGGACCTTTTCTTCTTTCTTTGATTTCTTTTTTTAGATGTAGGCTAGCAGTAAATTTGGGTCAAAGAACATGTACTGTTTAGTCATTTTTGCGTGTAACTTCTGTACCCATTTATAGGTCAACAAACAGTGAATCAATATATCTGTTTTTCCAGAGCCTCTCCAACATTTATCATATTTTCTTTTTTTTGTCAATTATGCCACTGGGTGTCAGGCAGAATCTTAAAATTGTTTTAACTTGAATTTTTCTAATTAGTAGTGATGTAGAATATCTTTTGTCAAATATCTATAAACAACCTGGACTTTTTCCCTTGAAAACTATCTATTCATATCTTTAGATAGCTTAACAATTTGAATCAGTTCCATATATATCTTGAAAGTGAAACCATTATGGAAAAAGAATTGCTGCAAAGATTTTTTTCCCATATAATTGTTTCTCTTTTAATATCACTGACAAAAGTCTATTTCTTATTCCAATCTAATACCTTCATGGATGATGCCCTCAATGAGTGTGTACAGTATCCTCAGACATTTGTGTCAGTAGTTATTGATATCTTCATAAAGTCCTTTCCACACACACACACACACATACACGCACATGCACACACACACACATACAAACACACACACACACACACACCACTTACCTTTGGTGTCTTTCTGTTCTTCAGATGCTTTGATATTCAATCCACTGATGCTCTCAAATTTGCGTTGCTTTTATCACAGACTCACTCTATGTTCACTTGATACAACTCAATTGTTTTCCCATCTTTATCCTCTTCAGTTCCATTTTTTCTTCCTGTAGAAGAATCTCTGGGACTATGAGGCTAGAGTTCAAATATTATGACTTCATTGTCATTAATACTGAAGAAGAAAAACAGTTGTTATAATTTTTTCAGATTTGTTTCCATTTTTCTTCCTTTTGCTGTCTTTCTTTCAGCTTTATCCACATATGTCCCTAGCTGTGTCTCTTTAAGAACTTCTTTCAAACTAGTTTATCCTTTTACTGCTTTTCGTTATTTTATATTGCTTATAGCTTTCCACTGTCTTTCTTTGTAAGATTTTACAAGTGTCTGTGTTTCTAAACTGCTATTTCTCCTGGCTGCCATATTTCTCTGTATAGTAAATAAGTCAAATGTGTGTTGACTAATGATGGTTTGGAGCTCTGCTGGACTCTTTAGTATGATCATTGACATATCACTTATGCATTTTGTGAAGTTTAGTGTTTTAATCATCACTAACTGAATTCTCTCCATCTTTTTCACATTTTTGGCATTAATTATTCATTCAAATAGATCACATTAGAGTTATTGCATGCCATATAGTTATCTCATTTTCATTCTTGCTTCTAGTTTTGTAGTATGCCAGTGGTGTGAATGTAAACATAGGATGCAGGAATGACTCCTCTACCATTAGGACAGTTTCCTGTTTATTCCCTTTGCCTTAAATTTAATAATTGCTTAGTAAACATCTGATGAATTGAATTGATTTATCAAAGTCACATAACAAAAGTAGTAGAAACTGTACCCCTCACATTTCTCTTTCCTACACATCAGTCTCCCACAAAGCATAGTAGATGCAACACATTCAATCATATTTAAAGTATTTTGAGTAATCTTCCATTATGCTAATAAAATTTATTGATTTTCTTTCATACTTGTAATTTTCAAAAGATGGACTCTTAAAATTTAAATTTAGTATTTTTAGATCAAAATTTTTTCTGTTGAAATATACCCTAATTTTCATCTGAAAGTTAATAAAGAAATGAAATTTGATTTACTAAAATCCATTTTCCATTTAATTCTTTTGTAACATATCTGTCTCTTTAGGTGTCATATCTATATTCTTTAATTTAATTATTATTTGGTTACTTATATTAACAATATACTGCTGGGCAATATTTTTAATGAAGAAATATTTTGAAAGTGTAGACCAATAGTAAATCTTTCTGGAGGAAGATTCAAAATTATTTTTCAAAGCATTCTAGTGATTTTATAAATGTGAAGTAACAGCTAGTTCAAATGCTTACAAAAATATTTGTGCAGTCAGGACCATTCAGATGTTTTCAGGAACATATGTTTGGCTGAAATAAAGTAGCCTGTGCAAATATTTTGCGAATGTTTTGGCTGTATCCTCTCTGATGTTTGCCTATGTATATGTGGCTTCACTTTCATGAGATCATTTGTTTCTTATGAGTGAACATTTATTACATATGTGTTTGTGCTATATATTGCATAGAGTTTCAGGCTAGACACTGATTCCATGTATGATGAGTTCCAAATCTGGATTTCAGTGAATGAAGATTTCTAAAGAAGGTCCTTGTTTAGTGTAATGAGAGTCAGCAGAAGATTATGGTAGGGTAACCAAAGCTATAATCTATAAATGGTGCCAAAATATAGTATGCACCAATAATACCAACCTGAGGTTTGCTTCCTCCCCTTCTCTACCATGGCATCCTCCCAGGTGACAGCAAGCTCATTCTACTGCTCACTTGCTTCCTCAATGGCCCTTCCCCTTCCCACTACCCAACTTCTATTCTGGCCTTCCCTGCAACAGTCCTTTAATATCACAATAACTTTTACATGTCACAGATGCATACTTCCTTTCTCCTACCAGCTCTATAACAATAAGCTCTTCCTCCCTTGCTTCCTACACAAAACTGCCTAATTGCAGCTCTGTGAATGAGAGATAATACATAAAATCATAGATCTGGGACATGAAGGGACCTTAGAAATGATCTAGTCTAACCAACCTTGTTTTACAGATGAAGAAACAGAGACTCAGCAAAGGGAAGTGATTTGACCAACGTCATAAAGTCAGCAAGTCATAGAGTGACAGAAGTAGGATCCACCCCTATGCCTTCTGACTTCAGCACACTTCTTACTACACAAAGCTGCGATTGTGAATACTGTGTTTGGGATTTATCATGGCAGCTTCACAACCTGTCAAAAAAAATAATCCCTCCTTTCTGTGAATTTAGTGAGGGGACCACAGTTGGTAATAAAATCAAGAGAAGCATTACTTGTAAATCTGGAAGCACTATAAAAGGTCTTATGATTTTAGAGCTAAAATAATCTTTTTTCATTTTAATGATGAGGAAAGAGAGATCAAGAGCAATCATGCAAATTGTCCAACAATGCATAGCTGGTGACTAAACTGCTATTAGAAACCCAGGACTTTTCACTCCCAGGCCAATGCGATTCCAGTGATGCCACATTGCCTCTCATAACCCAGGTTGGATCTGAATTTGTCTCTTTAAAAATTAATGGAACATTGATTGAAATTTTCTTTCTGGGACCACTTCTGGACAAAGAAGATGTTATTCGAGGAAATTTAAGCAGAAAAAAATAGATAGCTCATGCCATCCTAGTATATTTAATAGTGAATAATAATGATAATAACTAACATATATGTGTGTATGTATGTGTGCATGTATACATATATGTGCATGTAAATATGTATGTATGTGTATATGTATGTATGTATGTATGTATGAGAAAACTGGGGCCTAGAGAACTCTTCTTGACATCAGGTCCGGCACTCTATCCATTGCTCTAATGTAGCTGCTACTTCTGGGCTTGGTCAAATGGGTCACTCAAATCTTCACTTCTTACTATCTGTTTTTCCAGCAGACTCCAGTTCCTGGATTTCTGGTAGCTCACTCTCCTGATATTTTGAATCTCATAAATTCATAGCTATCACCAATGTCCTTTGCCGGAAACAGGAAATAAGTACAATATGCAAAGAGCAAAAGCCTGTGTTCATGGGCTATATGTAGGCTCCAGTCAGAGCCCTGAAGCTTCTTCTTATCTAAAGAATTAAAGCATGTGTCTCTTCTGAAGTACCAGCAGGAAGGAAAAGAAAAACAGCATGACTTCTTTAGCAAAATTATTCTGACAGTTCGATGTAAGATAGATTGTAGTGGTTCTCAAACTTCCTAATGCCCTGACCCTTTAATATTCGTAGGTGGGCAGACTTGCCTGGAGACTAATAGAGGAGCGGTATCTGGGTTCCTAAGACCATCAGAAATGTATTTTTCCATGGTCTTAGGTGACCCCATGACCCCTGTGAAAGAGTCATTGGACACCCAAAGGGTTCACAACCAACAGGTTGAGAACCATTGGATTAGAGAGAAGAGAAACTAGAAGCAAGGAAACAAGCATAATATTCCAAGAAATAAATGATGAGGTCATGACCATATTAGTAGAGAAAGGGGAAAAGATGTGAGAGATAGCATAGAAATAAAATCAACAAAACTTATTACCCAGTTGGTTATGGGACAGGGAGAGAGATGAAGTAGAGGAAAGAATCAAGGATAACTTTCAAATATAGTGGTTTCCTTTCTATGAAGAGGGAAACATGGAGAAGAAATGGTATGACAGGATTAGGGGATAAGATAAAGTTCCATTTTAGACATAATAAGCCTGAAAAATATCACTGAAAATCCATATAAAAATTTTAAGCCATCAGTTGTTGATGTGGAGCTACAGTTCAGGAGAAACATTATGTCTGGATATATAGGATGCATAGGACATATTTCTCTCCAAAAAATGAAATCTCAGGTCTCAGTTTCCTCATCTGTAAAGAGTATGTAGTTTGTTATATCTAATTTCAGTTGAAGCATTTAAATTCTGTGACCTTTATGACCTATAATTATTTATGTCTAGTTTTCAAAGTTGTTTTGAGGGAAAAAATACAATAATGTATGTGAGAGCATTTAGCAAACCACAAAGTGTTGCACACAAAGCCCTGGATTTTGAATCAAAGGACCTGGGTTTGAATCCTAGCTTTGTTATTCACTGTGTGAACCAAGAGGCATCAATTCACCTCACTTGCAAAATGAAGGAGCTGGACTCTGTGGCTTTAATGGTGCCCTTCAGTCCTATTTCTGTGATCTTAATAATGGAGTTCAGCATGTGCAGACAAGGTAACTTAGCATAATTCATGTGGAAGACCCTGAGGGACCACTTTCAGGTCCTTGCAGAACTGGATCTTGCACAGGTTTTTTGCTTTGGCCAACCCCATAGTTGGGAGCATCCGTTTTCTATTAGCTTTGTAACTGAAGCTGCTGTTGTCTTAAAACTGCGTAACTCAGCAACACTTGTGGCTTTTGCTACATTCAGGTCTCAGGTTGAAAATGATTCTTTTACTTACTCCATACGGTGAGGAGGAAGGGAACATGACGACCCTTCCTAGTCCATGCGGATGGAGAAACAGAACTAAGTCTTTGGCTTTTTAATTTGTTCTTTTTTTATCTACGTGTAGGATAAGGAGTCTCTGATCTGGGCTGAGACCACAAACTACAGGGAAGCCAGGCATCAAAACGAATTGCTGTCAAGCCAGCCCATGACAGCAATAAAGCTCACTTTGAAAATGAATTTATTGAGACAAATGCTATGTAGGACTTGAGCTAAATTGTAAGTATTCCTACACCATTCCCATAGATCGTGTTGGAGGAAATATGATTGTAAGATATTGGGAGAAATAATGTGTACACTTGCTCTTGCTATATTTTTAAATTAATATCTCTTTGTAAGAGCTAATCTAATGATAAGTGCTTAAATGGAACTGGGGTACTAGTCATTGGGCCCCAGAATTGGGGGGGGGGGCAGAATATAGCTGCTGTGGGCTTGAACTAATGCTCCCCAAGCCCTTTAGGGAATTTGAAAATCTTATTCTGGGAGAGCTAGATCATCCAAGTTTCAGATTATCCAGAGTTTTCCAACTTACACTAAGAAAATGTAAGTTAACATTATACAGTAAGATTTAAGAGGTTCTGGCCACCAAAGCTCATCCCTATCAGCTTGCCAAGGGACTGGCTTTCCTTTCCTGAATGACCTAAAATTACCTTCTTTCAAGTTAGAAAAAATAGATGTAGTTTCCAGGAGGCTACAAATGTTGCACGTGTTACCTACAAGAAAAGGAAAGTCCCTGGTGATTTCCTTTATCTTTTTCTCACATCACAAATAATGTAGTTTTCAACATGTAAGGCACAGAGATCAGTCTTGAAAGGATAAGATTTGGAATCAGTAACTTTCAGTGGAGGAGAAAGGCTAAAGTTTTGAAGAAGGAGAAAGGCTTATTGTGGCAATAAAAAGGGCAAATAGTCATGTGGTTCTAGCCCTAGGCAAGAAGTCCCAGAGTAATGGAATGACTGGACAGATACCTCAGAGGTAAGGGTCAAGAGAGCGGGGGAGGGGGGGTAGATGGATAGGGGATGACTGCTAAAACTTTATCAAATTTTCTAATTTGCTTAGGCATATATACTTGCATAGAAGTGTAACAATTATCAGGACAGTTTGCCAGAAGCGTGTTTGAGAAAGGACTTGTTTTTACTGGCAGGGGATGCAGTTATGAACATAACTTCATTTTCCAGCAGTTTATTAAGAGCTCTGCTTCAGGAAGGAAATCGTTTCTCAGCCAGCAGTAATGAGGGGGAGGTGTATAGATGCAGAGAGAGCTGGAGAAAGGGAGAAGAGGAGAGGGGGAGAAAAAAAGAAAAGGGAGATTTTGATTAACTTCATTTTAAAACTAGAAGAGATCTTAAAGATTATCTAGACCAGCCCCCTTCTTTTAGAGATTGGAACTTGCATCTAGAGTAGTTAAATAGTTTACCCTATGGTTAACAAATAATGAGTGACAGAGACAGAATATGATCCCAAAAGAAAAAAGAAGAAAATAGAGAGGGTGAAAGAGAGAGAAACAAGAGAAAGGACTGAGGGAAAAGGGGAAAATGGGGAAAGACAGATGGGGGAAGAAAAGTGAAAGAGAGAAGAGAAATAAGGAGAAGAATGGAAACAGATGGGGAGGGGAAAGAGTAGAGAGGGAAGAAGAAGATGTAGAAGCACTAGAGATAGAAGAGGAGAGAGAGAATCCTCTGTGCATCTTCCCTCTATCTTGTCCACTGATTTTGTTCCATTTAAAATTATGTGTACTTAATCTTCTCTCTTTTTTTGGAGGCGGGAAGGTAGGGCAATTGGGGTTAAATGACTTGCCCAAGGTCACACAACTAGTAACTGTTAAGTGTCTGAGGCTGGATTTGAACTCTGGTCCTCCTGACTCCAGGGCCAGTGCTCTATTCACTGTGCCACCTAGCTGCACCTTAACCTTCTCTCTTGCTAGAGTTTATCATAGACTACTCTACTGCTTCCCTTAGGAGGGGAGACAAACTCACACTCTCTCCATTCTTAAGTTATATTCTGAAATGTGAGTCACTGGGGATACTGCCTCCCTTTCTGAGGCCGATTTCATTTCAAGAACTTACTCGAATAACAGCAGAAACGACTCCTCTCTAAATCAGTCACATGGCCCATTATTATCCCCTTTTTTAGAAGTCCTGTTCTGGTTAAAGTGGAAGTGAAAGGATGTGAATGCATTATTGTGTTCCCATTCCAAAATGTAATGAGGTGTCAATTGATAATTATGCTCTTTGGAGCCTCTTAACAAAGCTCTTGATTTTTTAAAGAGGAAATGGGAATGTATGCATAGGAGGACAGTTTTCCAGAACCCAGTGAAGCTGCTCCACTTACCAGGCTTTTCTATGCCATCTTTAAAATGACATAGAGGAATGTAATGGGCCCCAGATGTGGGACAATGACTCCTTTCAAAGTCCTACTCGAACATAAAATTTATGAAGTCTATAAAGGAAAGGTATAGATCTAGAGCTAGAAGGGCCCTTAAAGATTATATAGTCTTCTCTGCTTTACAGATGACAATATTGAGGAGATACAGAAAGATTACGTGACTTTCCCAATCAAAGATATTTACCAAATAGAAGAGCCAGAATCTGAAACACAACTTTCCTGATTTCCCAACCAGAAGTCAGAAGGAAGAGCAGATTTGTCAGAAATGATAATGAACTCAGTGTTGGACACACTGAGTCTGAAGTGTTGATGAAACATTCAGGTGGTGATGTCCTACTGGCAGCTAGAGACGCTGGATCAGGGCTACAAGTAAAGATTTGAAAGTTTTCTGCACTGGGGTGATACTCAAAGCCACAAGAGTGAATGAGATTGCCAGAAGACATAATGAAAGGGAAGAAGAGAAATTTGCTAAGGACAAAATGTTGGGAAGCTGCCTATGTTAAGAATTTGAATAAAAGAGAGTCCATACAGGCAAGCCTATTAATCCTTACACTCTGAGTAAATTTATTGGTGGGGAGAATGGGTGCTTCAGTGGACAAGACATGGTCACAGTACAAGATGAGGCAGCTTATTTCGAGGGAGTATTTCCTGCTCTCCCATTTCACCCCCACAGGGCAGCCCATAGTTCCTAACCCTGGAACTCCCAGGGAAAAATGGAGCAACATGTTGATAGACAAACTGGAATGCAGGAGAGGAGCATCATAACAGCGCAAACCTGGTGGTAGTGGCCCAGGACTGAATTAGGGATATTGGATAGAAGAAACACTCCTCCTCCCTCATTGGCATCCTGGTGCAAAAACCAAAAGAACTCTACCTCAGTTATGGCTCTGATAGCTAGTAGAAGAGAGAAAGGAGCACCTAGGGATTTCGGCGAATCAGAACTGTATGGTGTCACTGAAGCCAAAAGAGAAGATAAAATAAAAAGGAATGCTAATCTCTTTGGAGTCTGCAGCAGTCAGACATCTTCCTGTGCTGACAGAGAGTGCCTCCTGTGGTGAAAATGGCTAATAGGGAGAGTTTTTAAAAACCCAGGAAATTGAAGTAGAAAAAGATGGTACCATGCAACTGAAGAAAGGATTGCAAGCACTAAATAGCATTCAATGTTTCTTTTTTTTCCCCTATGTTTTGCAGACATGAAGGATACTTGTGGTATTTTCACACTGAGTGTGAAAAATTTGATTAGCCACAGAGCTTTTCACCCTTGCCTGCTCACAAGCTGCTATTAGAATCATTACAGCCTTTGTACTGACTGCCAATCACAGGGGAACTGTCCTTGGTAATGCTATTGAAGTCTGATGGTCTCAGCCTTGGGGTTGAGATGTTACTGGGAAGAGAAAGCAAGTCTTTCATCCTTTTTATCCCGAAGCCTGCTGCAACCACTTCCATCACCATTTTCTTCTAGTTCAAAAATGTTTTAATGAGTTGCCTACTCAACATACAATGCCAGCTCTAAAAATCTCAATGATGATTTTGCACATCTCTTATTAATTGAAGATTGTCATGTGCTGAAGAAAAACCTGGAGCAATGCAGGTTTTCGCATTTTGTCCAGCCGTGCAAGTCCAGCATGATTTATCATCTTCTTAGGGAAAAAAAGCAACTGAAAAAATCACTATTCACAACCTTATCACAATAGTAAATATTTATCACAAGTCTTCTATGATTTTTCCATACTCCATTTCTTTTGACCCCTAAACTTCTCAGCTTGAACTTGCCTGAAATACATGCATAGACAATATGAAAAGGATCCAAAGCCCAAGCTCCAAGTAGCATTTGGAATTCCAGCCTGCTGAGAAATATTTACACTTACTTCACTTGGCTTGAAAGCCGCTGAAGGGAACTAACTCTGAACAGTAATTGTATGCCTTGTAAAAGCTATCAAAAGTTGCACACAGATGCATTTTACAAAGACCTAGAGGGATGTTCACACTTCTTGGCAGGTGTGTAAGCCCCTGGCTCTGTCTATCTAGAGACAAGGGTGACAAAGGTGGATCAGGTGGTCTTGAATATGTCTTTATTACATGAATTTAAACATTATCTCCACATCTGTATGGCTTGGCAGCAAACTGTAAATGTGTTTCTATCATTTTAGCTCTCCAAGTGCTGCTATCTTCCCATAAGCCATAATGAATCTCACAATCAAACATTGCATGGGGTGCAATCTTCTGAACACCTGCACTCTTCAAATCCTGCCTTTGACTTGAGGGATAGTGTTTTCTCATTTCATTGGTATTGCCATTATAAGGTCTGGACTTAATTGTGACCTGGAAAGATTCAATAGAGAAAAAGCCCAAAAGGATAAAAAAAAAGAAAGAAACTTCAACCTATTAATCTAGTGTCAATTCCTCAGAATGAGAGTTATTTGAAGGAAGTCATTCAAAAGCAGAGTAAAATGAGGATCAAATTTGGACACTACTTTCTGCTAGAAAACATTTTCATTATTTGAAAGTCTCTGGCAATTATTATAATAACACTGAGTTTACTCTAGTAACAAATCAATTGCAACAAAGCTGAACAATGGGCTCTTGGTAGAACTCCTTGCCTATAAAATGTTCCTGTCAAAACAATCAAAACAGTGCCAACACACTGCCAATGTCAAAGAATAAAGAACTGAAAAACTAGTGTGGCCCAGAAGTCTCTGTAAAAGATTGTATATAAAAAAAACAGATATTAAGATACTACTCAGTGTTTTGCTGCCTGGTTATTTCTAAGACTCAAAGAATCCCACAATCTCAGAGTTACAATATCTCAGAAGTCATCTACTGCATGCATTACCAAAGCAAAAACTTCCTCTACCTGACAAGTGATCCCACAGGCTTTGATTAGAGACTTTTCATGAATGGAACTCCATTCTCTCCCACGCAGCCTGCAGTACTTGCAGATGGTACTCATTGACAGGAAGATTTTCCTAACATTACCTTAAAGCTGCCTCTTTAAGACTTCCATTTGTTACTCCTACCTCAACCCTTTGGGGCCAACCATAATAAATCTACTTCCTTTTTTGTGTGTCAGTTCTTCAATTAATTAACGTATCTTCCCTGTCTTTTTGCTTTCTTCAGGCTGAACAATAGTTCTTTCAATCAGTCCTCATGTAGCATGATCTCAAGATTCTTCACTATTTTACCCTGCTTTTGGATGCTATCCAGCTTATCAATGTCCTTTTCAAGATGTAGTGCTCAGGGGAGCTAGGTGGTGAAGTGAATAGATCACCAGTCCTGGAATCAAGAGGATATGAGTTCAAATCTGGCCTCAGACACTTAACACTTACTAGCTGTGTGACCTAGGGTAAGTCACTTAACCCATTGCCCTGTCTTCCCCTCTCTAAAAAAAAAGGCAAAAAAAATTTAGTGCCCAAACTAAATCCAGTATCCCCAGTGTAGTTTGACTAAGGCAAAGGAGAAAGTAGGACTAATGCCCTGAACACTGTGCCTTTTATAATGCAACCTAAGATCACATTAGTTTTCTTAGTGCCATTTCACACTGTTGAACTAGGATAGTATGTGGAGAAAAGAATACCAAAAAAGAACCTTAACCTCTCTGGCACTTGCAATGGCAAGGGATACTTTCATCCTGCCAAAGAGTATCTCACAGTGAAAGCAGCTAAAAAGAAGAATTTTAAGACAAAAGCAGACCTAGGAGAATGAATTTGAAAAAGTCATTACATGCCACAGAAGAAACCATTCCAGGCATTAAAGGCATTCAATTTTTTCTCTTCTCAAAACTTCCAGAGGTAAAGGATAACTGCATGTGCTTCTCTGCCTTTATTCAGTTCTTCATCATCTCTTAGTTAGATTATTCTAAGTCTCCTAATTGATCTCCCTGACTCCAGTCTCTCCCCAAACTGATACTTTCAAAACATATATCTGATTATATCCATACCCTATTCAAAGATGATAGCTCCCTATAAAACACAAAATCTTTCCCCCTTGATATTTAAAAACCTTAACAACATGTCCCTCACCTACTTTTCCAGTCTCCCTATTTTGTATTATTTCCGTTCATGTATTCCCCATTCCAGTCAAACTAATCTGCTGGCCAGTCCCCCCTATATAACACTGTACCTCTCGCCTCCGTATATTTGAACAGGTCAGGAATGCATTCCCTCCTTAAATCTGCCTTGTGGGATTCTAATTAGCCTCAAGGCACAGCTCACTTGCCATCTCCTTGAGTCCCTTCCTGGTTTTTCAAGTTATTAATGCTCTCTCCCTCTTTAAGTCATTTTCTTTTAATTTGCTTATACTTTGCATTCACGCATTGCTATAAATGTTGTACCCTATAGTAGAAGTCATCTGTGTGAACTTTGTATTGAGACAGCATAATATAAGTTATTAGGAGCTAAGATACTTTTATTGTTGAGCTCCTAGTGCATATCATGGTGCTTTCCACTTAGGAAACAAATCAACTTTTTTTAAGATGAAGATGACTTGTACAAATCTCACAGTCCATTAATAAAATTTTTAAAGCAAACTACTTGATGTCTAGCTATACCATAACCATTTTATAATGGTGAAGGTAGGTTTTTTATTTCAAATACTATACTTTATGTTTATCTCTACTAAAGTTCATCTCATTTAAGTATATTGTAGCATTCTGCCCTGTTGAGACCTTTTTTGATCATAACTCTGAAATCCATGTTAACGGTTTCATCCTCCTTTACAACATCTGTAGATTTTATTAAAAAATCCCATCTGAACTTTTTTTGAAGTCAACAAAGAGGGCCAATCACAGATGCCTGGAGCACTCTATGAGAGATGTCTTTCCAAGGTGTCATCAAATCTTTAAGTGTCACCCTCTGGGACCAACCATTCAATCAATTCCAAATCACACCAGCTATATAAATTTTCTAACAACATCAGTCCATATTTTTAGGAAAAATAGCATGAAATAATCTTTCAAATTATTTGTATTATATAGGTAAATTATGTTTCTAAAATTTCCATAATCTACTGTACTTAGTAACACTCTTAACAAAGTCATAACTAGCATTCTAAAACCTAAGCCCAACACTAAAAAAAAGAAGTATCCAAGGCTAATAGTATGAGAAGTGTTCTCAAATCAGCTTTTAAAGTAAATTTAGTTTGCTGCTTAGGAGAGAGAACTCAGCTGTTGGGGCACAAGGCCCCACAAGCGACAAATGTCCAAGGATGCTCTAAGGATACATTTGGAAGTTGGAAAGGTCTCTAAGGGAAATAATGGGGGAAATAATGAGAGTAGGAATAAAAGGGAAATAGCACTTCTATGCTTCAAATTATACTATAAAGCAGTAATTATTAAAACCATTTTCTACTGGTTGCAAAAATAGTGGAGCTGATCATTGAATTAGACTAGATAAGGAAGATGCAGAAAAAAATGTAATTCACTAACACTCTGTTGAAAGGAAATTCCCTTCACCAACCCTCTGCTGAATAGAAACAAAGCAGGAAAACTGGAAAGTAGTTTGGCAAGGGGTAGGTTTAGATCAATATCTTATAGCATATACCATAATCAATTCAAAAATGGGTACATGGCTGAATGTTAAAGGACACATTACAGAAATATTAGAAGAGAACGAGATCAAAAATATTTCACAGTATTGGTTGGATGGGGTGAATACTTAAAGTTGTGAATCTCTGTGAATGGAAGGATGGTGGTGCCTGTCACTTAAAACAATGAAATTTGGGTAATATGAAATTCAGCTGGCAGGTAGCAAAGTGAGATTAGGATTCAGGACAGAGATTAGGGCTGGTTTTATAAATGTTGGAATCATCTGCATGTAGAATAAATAAACACCATGGGAATTCATAAGATCACAAGGGGAGAGAGAGAAGAAATAGAAAAGATGAAAATCCAGGTGAGAGTCTTTGGGAAGAGCCACAAATAGTGAATGGGAGAAAATTATAATTCATCATAGGAGACAACAAATTGTCAAAATATAAGACAACTTATATCTGTCCTCTTATTAATCACTTTCTTGGATAGTACTCAGAAGGAAAAATAGACTTTGCTTTCCCTTTATATATCAGTACAGAATCATAATTTGGCCCTATTGACCTAATCACACTCTTGCCTTGCTTAAATTTCTTTTTGTCTGATTATTTCAAAGATATTGCCAATTCAAGTGGTTTTTTTTTGGTCTGAATTATTGGAAGTCACTAGTTCTTTAAAAAGTTCATCTCTTTTTCTATGGGATAATGCTCAACTTTGTAGAATTTTATTCTTGTGTATTTTTTTCCTTGCTTTTTAAATCAAATTCACCTATTCTTTCTAAATGCAGTTGCACATTTCTATGTGATTCTACCTGAAGTTCCTTGATATATAATTTGTCTATTCCTGGTTGTTTATAAAACTTTCTCTTTGTCCTGGAGACCCCGAAGCCAAATAATCATTTATCCACCTGAGTTAAACGTGACATTACTCTCTAGGAATGACCTGAATATTCTATCAATATCTGTGTTTTGACATCTGGACATAATACTTACATGAAATTTCCTTTTGTTTTTACCAAAATATATTAAAGGGTTTTTTTTAATTTTATGCTCTTCTAGGAGGTTTATGATTCTTATATCATCTACCAGAGACTTATTTTTTGTTTTGTTGTTTTTAGATGCTTTGTTTTGTTTTTAGAAGATATCATAGGTTCTAATTTTGCTGGTTTTGGCTTTGCTCTAGCATTTCTTGTTGTAACATTGCATTTCTGAGTTTCATTTATTCTATTCTTTTTGATGAGGCTCCCTCTCTTTATAAATGAATTTTTTTAGCTTCAAACATCAACTGTCAATTCTCTTTTCAAGGTTTGTTTGTTCATTTTTTTTAAATTAAAAGCTTTAGTTGAATTTTTTATTTCTTACTTTAGCTCTTCTTTTTGCTCTCAGGATTATTGTGACCTTTCAGTTCTCTTGCTTTGAGTTTTAATTATGGTTTTCAACACATTTTTCCTTCTAGAATTTTATCCCATGCTTCTCTTAAACCACAGGTTTTTCTTCAATATATTAAAAGTATTTTTTTATTCTCCCTATTCTATTTTCATCATTAGATTTCTTGTCTCATTCCCCCATCACCAGTGATTTCAGTTGGTGGTGGTGGCATTATTATTATTTTAACTTATTTGGTTCTTATTTCTATTCTAACTATTTTGGGGTGCTGAGTTGAGTCCCAGATTCTCACTTAGCCTTCTTGCTAGAAGCCTCTCCCCTCCTGTTCCAAATAGTTTTGGAGCAGATCCAGCATGTATAGGCCTCTCCTTTATCCAAGACCATCTGCCCTTTTCTGTCCAGACAATTGGGGCTAGGCAAATTCACAAATTTCTACCAGCTGAGTAATGGGAGATTCTGACTGAATCACTGCCAAAGGGAGACTCCAAGAGACAATGACAGATGCTACCATAGCCACATGGAACTTGGAGCCCAGAGCCTAGAGGAGAGAGAAATGAGCTCCCAGAGTACAGGTTTCAGTTAGGAGTGGGTAAACCAGTAACATTTTCTTTTGTTGTTGGGAATTTATTTTGTCTCTATTAGAACTACCATATTTTGCATTTTTTCTTTTATCCTCTTTTTTTGTAATTTTTACTTTTCAAATGTATTTTATGAATTTCTTGACATTTTTGAGGTGATATGAAAGAACTGGCCAGACTTATATGAAACAACTTGCCAAAGCACCTTTGCATACAATATCTCGTTTGTTGCTGGACCTCAATTTCTTCAGCTATAAAATGCTAAAATTGGACTAAATGATCTCTAAGTTTCTTTCTGGCTCTAAAACTGGGATGCTAAAATTTCCACAACAACTTTTTTTAAAATTTTTATTAAATTGATTTGTTTATTCACTTTTAGTTTACAAGATTCAGTTCCAGAGTCCCTTGAGTTTCAAGTTTTCTTCCCTCCCTCTGCCCTCCATCCCACATGTGGTGGCATGTAGTCAAGTATAGAATCTGCAAATACTTTCACATTGGACATTAGTCTGGTTGTATAGAAGGGTTGTAACCAATGGAGTGGACAATAGGAAAAAGGAAACAAAACCAAACATGGAAAAGATAGCATGTAGATTGCTTCAGTCTCCTTTTAAACTCTGTTCTTTCTAGATCTTTCTCTGAATGTAGGTATCTCCTTCCATCCTGAGACTTGTAGAGTTGTCTTATAGCTGTGAGAAGAGTCCAGTTTATCAAGATTGGTCATAAGCCAGTATTTAGCTGTGTCTATTATCATCTAATGCCACCAGATTGGATCAAATCCCTTTCAGGACCCATCCAAGAATGTGAGGTTACAGGATATACAGATTTATTGCTAGCACTATTATTTCAATTAGGTAGACAAGGATACTTAATTGTCTAAGCCTTCCATTTGTAATTACATCTAGATACTTGATACAAGAAGACAAAACCCTTTGCACAATTGCTGAATAAATATTTTTCTTTAACTCAGATACCAGTCTCACTTAAGGTCCATTTTTTTCTAGTGAGCCAAACTAGGGAATGGGCTCTTCCTATTGGTAGTCATTTTCTTATCCAAGAAATAGCAATAGGTGGAACCTATTCCAGTTTAACGCATACTGACTGAGGGACCCAGGGGTTCCTGGCATCTTGAACTCACAACGTTGCTTTCAAGGCTGGAATCATTCATTTCAGAATTGGCATTTGGTTACCAAGAAACATAAAAAAGAAATGGTAGCCAGAACCTTGATTATGTCAAAGTAACTTGGACTCACTTGGATAAACGCATATAATAGTAATCATATGTCAGCAGCAGTCATCATTTCTGCTGGGTTGGGGAATAATCATTATCAGAGAAAGTCCCAAAGAGAGTTACAAACCATATATTCTGGACACAGAAAGAGAAAACCTCAATGAGGTGCAGTCATTCATTTAAAGACTTAATGAATTAATTAAATTTCCTGGCTCAGTGGCCATTCCTCTCTGATGGAGCTTTGATGGAGTCCCTTCCCAGTCATACATGAAGAAGGGAACTGAGGGACCACTTAGGGCCTAGTGCTTCATCCCAAAATGCCAAGTTCTTCACAGAACATATGTGGCCCATAAGAAATGGCCTGAGATGCTGCAGATCATAGGACATGGGAGCCTTATCTGTTATTATATACACACAGGAACACACCATACATCAGACAGTGAATATTTATTGAATACCTATCATGTGTCTAGTATCACGGGAAGCTAGAATAAAGACCTAAGAGATGAAATGTATGTTAAGAGTAAAAAATAAAGACTGCATACAAACCAATGCAAATGCATAAGTGAAAAATCTTGATAAGTATGAATCAACTTTTGTATTGACTCTGAAACTTTTCTTTTTCTTATATTTATGTAGACTGCATTTTCAAGATTGTCTTTTCTGACTAACAAGCAAATCAGAACTTGTCATATGCGAATCTTGTGAATATTATAAAACCAGTCAAAGCTATAATTAGCATCAAAAGACTGTGACCAATGAGAATAAAAATAAAAATTGTATGGAAAGGAAATTTAAAAATTCCCCCAAGCAAGCCAGGAGTGGTCAAAACACAAGATTCATAAATTTCAACCTCCTGACCTTTGCGATCAGTTGTCCAGAAAAATGTGAAGTTGATAGAAATCTCCCACTGAATTCAACTGCTGCTACAAAGCAGGTACCTGTACAGAAATGAAGAGAGACCAGCACACTGAGTTCTGAACATGAGAAAATGTCTAGTCGGAGCAAGAAAAAAAGATGTGAGAAAGAGAAAACATAAGTGAGAGAAGAATGTACTGGCTAGGGATTCGAGGGAAGAAAATAAGCTAAAATGTCATCCTTACCATTTCATCAATAATCTCTTTTTCCCCCTTTATTCTCACAGGCAGGAGAGGCTCCAGTGCTATATTTAACCCTTATTCTAGCCTTGTATGTAATGCTCTGAAGTCATTTTCACATTTCTAGTACAACTTATGCCACCCTCTTTCATCACAGCCAAATGAGCAAAACTCCTTTTGAGAATTTGCTTAGAGAGCCGTGTTGGTTAGACAAGGAGGATTTCTGACCCATTTGTCATTTATCAAGTCTTCTCCTATCTGCATCCAAAAGTGAGGGTACTAGTTCCCATAGGGATCATTACATAAGCAAGAACTCTCATTACTTTAGCTAATGAATTCTGTTGAGATCATAGCCCATCAGGGTGCGGTTAGAGCAGACCCAGGGTGTGAAGGTTTGAAGGAAGAAAATTCAGGAAGTGGTGTCAATGACTCAAAGAATTACACTTCTCCTCTTGATTCAATACTATGACCATATTTCAGAGCAAAGGAAGAGCAATATACAGTTAGAAGGGCCATGTTTCAGAACAGATAAGTGGTCGTGTGTGGCTTATCAGATATGACAAGATGCTAATTCTTTTAAAAAAGAGAAAGATGTTATTTTAGCTACTATTATGTGCTACCCTATAGTAGTCCTGAGAAATGAAATTATTTGAGGAAATCAAGTGAGCTTTTTAACATAAATAACAATTGATTCTATGGATGAATAGCAAACCCATTTTGCAGCATACTTAGGACAGACTTTGCTTTATGATTTTGTTGACCAGCTGGTCAATGTCCCCTCGGGGTTTAGTCTATAGAAGTTATGGTCTGGTGAGAGCAAGTTGGAACCTTTCTTAATTTAGGTATAACATGTCTGTTAAAGCAAACTAAGACCTCATTAACTCCTGAGGCAGCCATATACATCGTTGGTTCATACCACTGCTTGGTAAGATCCTTTTTATTGAACAAAGTATACATTTCTTCTGCTGTGTTTTCAGTTGTATATCTCATTTCACCAATCAGTGACACCTATGAGGTTATTTTCTGTGTGTTAAAATTTCAGGTTTCATTTTGTTTCTTATCTTTTCTCCTTTTTTAAAGTTAAATAGAAGGTATTGTTCTCAGCCCTTATCTTGATTTACCTAATACATGCTTGTTAAAATGATTATTTCATCCTGTGAATTACTAAAACCTACTCCACTGTTATTCTTCAAATCTAATATATTTCTGCAAAGTCCTTTATCATGTTTAGGGGACCACTTAAAGCAATCTTACGGGTAGACATAGACAAGAGTCAGACAGGATAGGGAGGTATCATGGGTTGAGATATGCATCAATGGAGAGAATACTGATATCACAGATCTATTTGAAATTTGAATCACAGATTCAGATAAGTATTTGAGGTAGTGTCCCCAGCATCAGATTTTCTATGCTATTTGGACAATCAACTCTTATCTGTAAAAACATTTTTGAAATGACATTATTTTCCTTATTTCCTTTTACATTTTATCTTAAGAACAAGAGAGACAGTTTGCCGTAGTAGTAGATACTCTGGAACTAGATCTCAAAAGACCCAGTTTCAAACCCTGCTTCCAATACTTAAGACTATGTGGTCATCAGCAAGCCAGTTAATCTCTCTGAGACTCAATTTCCTCATCTGAAAATCGAGGGGCTTGGACTAGATATCTGAAGCTGCTTCCAGTTCTAGATAGAATAAGAGTAAGAATAATAATAGCTAGCCTTTATGTAGCACTTTAAGGTTTACAGAACACTTTACAAATATTTTCTCATTTTATCCTCAAAACAAACCTTGATGGTATGAAGTATTATTATCCCCGTTTTGCAGATGAGAAAACTGAGTCAAACAGATTAATTTTTGCTATATCGTATCCTCTAAACATAAATATCCATCAGACTTCTATCTTGCACCCACTTCTCTTCTCCCTCTATATTATATAACTTGGTGATTTCATCAGTTCCCATAGATTTAATTATCATCTTTATGCTAATGATTCTCACATCTGTCTATGCTGTCCCAATTTCTCTGCTAACCTCCAATCGTGCATCTCCCAACTGCTTTTCCAACATTTTGAACTGGAAGTCCAGTAAACTTATTATCCTTCCCCCTAAACCCTTGCTTTTCATACCTTCTTTTTTTTTGGAGGGGGTAATTCAGGGCAATTGGGGTTAAGTGACTTGCCAGAAGTCACACAGCTAGTAAGTGTTAAGTGTCTGATGTTGTATTTGAACACAGGTCCTCCTGACTTCAGGGCTGATACTCTATTCAATGTGCCACCTAGCCGCCCCTCATACTTTCTGAATTACTGTAGAGGACAACACTATCCTCCCAGTCCATCATGCTCACAACTTAGGGATCATCCTAGGTACCTCACTACCTCTCACCCCCCATGTCTAATCTGTTGTTAATGCCTATCCATTTCTCCTTTGCAACATTTCTTGAATACACCCCCTTCCCTCCCCTGACTCTTTAACCACTCTAGTTCAGGCCATGATCAACTCACATCTGTATTACTGTAATAACCTACTGGCAGGTCTGCCTGCATCAGCTTTCTCCCCACTATAATCCATCCTCCATTCAGCCACTAGTTATTTTCCTAAAGCATTGCTCAGATCATGTAAAGAATCCAGTGGCTCACTCTTGCATGCAGTATCAAATACAGAATGCCCCATCACTCAAAGTCCTTTATAACCTAGCTACTTTCTATCTTTCCGGTCTTCTTACACCTTATCTCTCAAGATATAGTCTTCTACCTAAGGACACTGGCTTCCTGGTTGTTCCATGAATAAGACGCTCCTAGCTCTGGGCATTTTCTCTGGCTATCCCCCATTCCTGGAATGCTCTCCCTCCTGTGTTCTGCCTACGGCCCTTCCTGGATTCCTTTCAGTTCCAACTAAAATCCCACCTTTTTTTATAAGCCTTTCCCAACCCCTCTTAATTCTGGTGCCTTCCCTCTATTAATTATGTCCTATTTATCATATATATATATATTTATATATATATATATATATATCTTGCTTTGTATGTATTTGTTTTCATGCTGTCTCCTCTCATTAGATTATAAACTCCATGGTGGCAGGGACTATCTTTTGCCTCTTTTCATATCCCCAGTCCTTAGCACAGTGCCTACCACATAGTATAGGCTTAATAAATATTTGTTCATTGATTGACCTTCCAAGGGTTACACAATTGATGTAAATGTCCAAGGTGGGATAGGAATTCAGGTATTTCTGTGAATAGGTCTAGTGTTCTATCCTCTGCACAGTCTAACTGTCTTATAGTATCTATGATCCTGCGATTAAGAATGAGTAAAAGAATTGAGTATCTGTGTAGAACAGGGATGTGAAAGGGAGATTCCTTCCATGACTATTTTTTATAGTAAATCTCTTGTCTCCATCCAGATTATAAAAGGTAGAGATTATGTCTTCTCGATAGTGAGCCAGATTTTGTTAGTATTTAATTAAGGACCTTTGAAATCTATAGCAATTCAGGAAATAAGGATCATTTTTTGAATGTTGCTATTGGTATAATGGAAGAAGTCCTGCTCTAAGAATGGGGAACATGAGCTCTAATTATCTCTCCACCACTAACCAGTAGTATGAATTTGAACATGTCACATTTTCAGGCTTTATTTCATTTATAACTCTTCTTCATCTGTCCCATTGCTTTGGCGGTAACAACTTGTGAGGTAGAACCTTAAATTCCAAACCATGGTAACTAACAATCTCATCCTCCATCATGGTCTGGCACAAAAACTCAAGAGCTTTCCTCCATTGGTTAGTTATGAATGAAACTACAGTCTCCACAGAGACCAGGAATACTTCCTTGGCACAGACAAAACAATGTTATAGTGAAATATTGTGATCATGAATATGGGAAGAAATAATGAGTCCTCATAGTCATCTTTTATTGTTTGCCTTGACCATGTCTCAGTCAAAATGTATAACTATTTACATGTTCTCCAGATTATATATATGTATGCAAAGAAGCACATAGGCAAGAACGCAATGCGTATGCTCCCTAGACAAATAACCTGTCTGTACCCTATACCAATATCTTATAAGAAAATATTTATTAGCATTTATATTTAACTTGCAAAGGCAAGCAGGTATATTAATTCAAGGATTTTGTACAAGTTAAATAAATATATATGAATATTTTCTCTATATTTTACACCATCCTTACTTAATAATTAAAGTTTAGAAAATGTTATTAAATGTGACCCTGTGCATTCATAGCAGCATAGATTTAGAGGTAAAAGAAACCTTGGAAGACCATCTAAATTCAATCCCCTCATTTCACAGCTGAGAAAACTGAGATTAAGGGACTTGTCCAAGGTCACACAGGTAGTGACAGTTCAATTGAAGCCACGTCCCTTGGCTCCAAGACCAGTACTTTCTCATTGTATTGTGGAGTCTCCTTCCTCAGATTTATAAGAGAAATATGCTATCCAGTTCATACAAATTCAGTACTCTCTAAGACATAATAATAAATGTTAGAACATACACTGGAAAAAAGAACTGATGCCTTTAAACACAAAAGAAATGCAGTGATTCTAACTTACTGTCTTTAATAGTTAGCCACAAGGTGAAGAAAGTGATTGCAAATCATAATAGGAATGACTGTGATTGAATGGAAAGGAATTTTGGAATATAAAGGGGTCCTAGAGAGGGTCCATGTGGCATAGTGGAGAGGCTGTATTTGAACTCACAGCATCAGGGCTGAATTTATTAGTTGTTTAATTTTGGACAAATCATTTCACCTCTATGAGACTTAGTTTCATCATAAATAAAACAAAATTAGACATACTAGTGCTAAAAAAAGAAATGCTAGACCTAGAAATACTAGAAATATAATCACAGGGTTCTTATGAGTATTAAATTAGATGATGAGTGGAAAGTGTTATATTCTGTTCCATTCGACAAGGTTTATTAAGTTCATACTTGGTGCTAAGCACTATCCTAGGTGTTGGGGTCCGAAGAAGTAAACAAAATTGCTTAAAGGAGCTTACATTCCATCAGAGGAAAATAGCATATATACAGATAATTATAATCAAATTATGTAGAGAAAATCAAGCAATTTGGGGGGGATGGGTGCTCACTAACAAGTGAAGATGTCACGAAGGTCATCCTGGAAAAGGTAGCACTTTAAAGTTGCACGTTGGAAGGAAGCAAAGGATTCTACAGGGTGAGAGTGAGGGGGGAGAGTATTCCAGGCATGGGAGATAACCTTTGCAAAGACACGGAGACTGGCGATGTAATGGTATGTACAGGAAACTAGGCCAGTATGACTGAAATATTAAATGAATGAGGGCAAGTTATATAAGTGCATTTTGAAAACATGGGTTAGAGCAAGATTGTGAAAACCTTTCAATACTGAAAAGTGAAGTTTGTACTTTATCTTGCAAATAATAACCATGTTTTGGCCAAGGAAATTAAATGGTCCAGCTATATTTTAAGACTATCAATGTTGCAGCTATGTATAGATTAAACTGAAAAGGATAGAGGCTAGAGGAAAACAGACCAATTTGGAGGATATGTTAATAATACAGGCAAAGAAACACATGAACAATGAACTAATTGTGCATGCAGATATGCCATCACATTCAGTCCTTGCTCTATCTGTACCTTTTCACAGGTGAAAAGAAATAAAAATCTGAACTAGGTGGTGCCTATGTGAGGGTCACTTATTAATTAGTGGTCAAAATTTGGTACACATAGATTGTCAACAAGATGTTTTCATTTGCTGAATTTGTATCATCTAAAGCCTTTATGAAAGTCTTACTCAATTCTGCATCATGATGTGGAAATGACATTGGGTTCTCAAATGCTATGCTAACAGAGAACTTTTTGAATTATAAACTCATTCTACCAACTGAGCATCAGCCCAGTTTAGCATAAGTAGTCTGGTGTCTAAATGTTGACTTATTTGGCCATGACAGCCTATGAAATAAAGTAGAAATACAGGAAGACTCCATTCAAGTTCTAATAGTCAATGCAGCAAAGCACAAGAAAAAAGAGACAAAGGGTTCTAAGAATAGCATAGTTTTTAGATTATCTATAAACAATGACTTAACAGTAGCCCCTCTAAATGTGACCTCCTTATCTAATTATCAAAGAGTCAATTTGCTACTGGAATCATTGAAACTATAAGGTATCAAGAAATCACAGTTAAATAGAAGGCACCAAACTTCTCCTCTGGAAAATGAAAAAAAATGACTAGATAAATTTGGTTATTTTGTATGTCCAAAGGCATCAAGAAACGTTATTTGTAAGATTCACGTGGTGCTCAAGATGAACATAGGCACAAAAGATGACCCAGAAGATAATCACCTCTTATGTGCCAACATCTGTTGCAGAGAATAAGCAGGTAGAGAAATTCAATAGAACTCAGTAAAGTGCTCCAAATTAAGTCACCATAAATGCTAATTCTTTGGGATTGATAAGCAAAAGTGGGCATCAGGGGAAAAAAGCAAATATGTTGGAAACTGTTGCTCAAGATCAAGGAACAAAAGAGACTAGGGGTTTTGCAAATTATACAGAGGCCTCATACCTGTATATCATGAATATTTTCTTCAAAATAGAGTTAGAAGGTACTGGACGTAGCAAACACAGAATAACATTTTAAAAACAATTTAAATGACTCTACCTTAACAGGAATACCAACAGCATCCATTGATTCAAGAGTTTTAAAAATATTTTTAATATAAGTTTACCATAATGGACTATCATTTCCCCTATCTGCGCAAATGTACTTTAAATGCAAATGATTACAAGGAGGTATTATATGTTTACATTGAAATGAACATTTTCATCCTATTGTCTCTAGTATATGCAACTGCACTGTGTCACCTCATGTAACTTAAACTTTTGAGATATTTTAAAATTCTTATCCTTCTATTAACAAATGGGAAATAATTAAGTTAATACCTGTAGGGTAGATAATTGGGTACCATAATTACTATAGGGTAATTATTTTAATACTTGTAAGTAGGCATTTTAATACCTGTGTTGTAATAATATCCCCATTTTAAAGAGAAGAAAAATGAAACTCAGGAGTTTAAGTGACTTCTCTGCATTAATCAGCAAGTACCCATTAAAGTATTTATTAATTCCTTACTTATCCGCTAAAGGTCTGAGGTGAAGTTTTAACCAACTTGCTGCAAACCAGCAGTCCCCTAAGCAAGTGAGCAGTCTTTGCAGTTCAGCAAGGCCCCAGTTCAGCAACCTACCAGCAAGGTCTTGACCTCATTGCTAACCACTAGTGAAGCCCTACCCTCAGGCTGGTCAGCAGTGACACACTGCCCCTGGGGCCTATCAGTAGGGAGAATCTGTTTCCATAGCAACCCAGTAGCAGGGCCCCACCCCTGGGGCAGACCAGCAATAAGATCACTCCTCCAGAGCCAGCCACTAGAGTTTGTTACCATAGCAACCCAGTAGCAAGGCCCCACTTCTGGAGCAGGCCATCAGCTAAAAGTCAAACACAGGGAAAGCCAACAGGGAGGCCCCAACCCACCCTACCCAGCACAAGCCAGAAGGTAAGACTACCCTCCAGAGAAAGCAAGCAGCGAAGTCCTGAAGCCCAGTGAAAGTTAGCAGTAAGACCCAGAGCCCCAGCACAAAAAGCTTGGGACAATGCAGGACTAGAGTCTAACTCTTACATGAAAGCACAAAGTCACAAAAAAAGGTAGAAAAAATAGCAAAAAAAATCTTGACTATAGAAAGTTACTATGGTGATAGGGAGGATCAAGGCATAAACTTAGAAGAAAACAATAGTGTTAAAATGTGAAATGAAACATGTGAAACCTCAAAGAAAAATGCAATTTGGTCTCAATCCCAAAAAGAATTCCTGAAAGAACTTAAAAAGAATTTTAAAAGCAAATTAGAGCTGTAGAAGAAAAATCAGGAAAAGAAATGAGAGTATTACAAAAGAATCATGAAAAAAAGTCAACAGCATGGGAAAAGATATACAAAAATTTACCAAGTAAGACAACTCCTTAAATAATAGAACTGCCCAAATGGGAAAGGAAGTACAAAAGTTCACTGAAGAAAATAATTCTTTGAGAGAGATCCCAAAATGAAAACTCCCAGGAAATATCATAGCCAAATTCCAAAGCTCACAGATCAAGGAGAAAGTATTGCAAGCAGCCAAAAAGAAACAATTCAAATAATGTGGAATTACAGTCAGGATTAGACATGATTTGGGAGCTTCCATATTAAAGAACCAGAGGGTTTGGAATATGATATACCAGAAGGCAAAGGAGTTAGTATTACAACCAAGAATCACCTACCAAGCAAAATGGAATATAATCTTTCAGTGATGGGGGGCATGGATATTTAAGGAAATGGAGAACTTTCAAGCATTTCTAATTAAAATACCAGACCTGAATAAAAAATCTTGTCTCCAAATACAAGACTCAAGGGAAACATAAAAAGGTAAGAAAGAAAAAAAGAAAACACAAGAAATTCAATAAGATTAAGCTGTTTATATTTCTATATGGCAAGATAATATTTGTAGCTCTTAATAACTTTATTACTATAAAAGCAACTAGAAGGAATATATATATATA
>CM053597.1:142621957-142660804 GCA_028646575.1 Pseudocheirus occidentalis | reverse complement strand
CTCATTAAAATTGGCTCAAGATGGGAAAAACATACATAGTGGGATATAGATATCTATCTTGCCCCATAAGGAAGTAAAAAGGGGTAGGGATAACAGAAGGAGAGGGGAACTGACAAAAGGGAAGGTGTTGATTAGAAGTAGAACACTTATAAGGAGGGAAGGGGTAAGTAGTAAGGGGGTAGATAAACAAGTGAAAAATAGGATGTAGGGAAATGCACAATTATCATAATTATAAATGTGAATGAGATAAGCTAATCTATAAAACAGAAGCAGGTAGCAGAATGGATTAAAAAACCATAATCCTACAATATGTTGTTTACAAAAAACACATTTGAAGCAGAAAGATAAACATAGAGAAAAGGTAAGGGGTTAGAGCAGAATCTATTATGCTTTAGCTGAAGCAAAGAAAGCAAAGGTAACAATCATGATCTTAATCAAGGCAAAAGCAAAAATACATCTAATTAAAAGAGATAAAGAAGGAAACATGCTAAAAAGCTACCAAAGATGGGTGCTTCTTAAACTGTGGGCTGCAACCCCCAAAATTTGGCAACGGCAAACATTTCTGAATGCACAACAGCTAAAAATTAACTAAAAATCAAATAGGTAATGAATCCAAGGTGTTTTGGGCAGAGCTTGCCTGTATTGCATCATTCAACTTTACTGCAGCCTTGGTTCTGAATACAAAACATACACTCTTTACTCTGTTCATGCCCTCAGACAATGCAATGCCAATTAACATTTCCAAAATGAGAAAAGGAATCTGTGTAGAAAAAGTTCAAGAAGCCCTTCCACAGACAATGAAGTCAAATCAATATTAAATATACATGCACGAAATAGTATAGCATCTAATTGTATAGCATTATTGAAGGAAAAGTTGAATGAGTTGGAGAAGGAAATAGATTTTTTTAAAACTATGCTAGTGAGGGGCCTCAACTTTCCTCTCTCAGAACTAGATAAGTGACCAAAAAATAAAAAAGAAGTTACCAAGGTAAATAAAATTCTGGAAAAGTTAGATAAGATAGATCTCTGGAGAAAACTGAATGTGAATAGAAGGGAATATAACTTTTTCTCAGCAGTATATGGCACCTACACAAAAACTGATCACATATTGGTACATAAAAATCTCACAATCAAATGCTGAAAAAGTAGACACATGGTTTTTGGATCATAATGCAATTAAAAATGCATTCAGTGATAGGAAATGAAAAGAGAGCTTAAAATTAATTGGAGATTAAATAATATAATCCTAAAAAATAAGTGGATCAAATAACAAATCGTACAAATAATGAATAGTTTCATTAAAGCAAATGACAACAATGAGAAAACACCAAAATTTATAGAATGCAGCCAAAGTAATACTTAAGGGAAATTTTATATCTCTAATTCCTTACAACAATAAAATAGAGGGGAAAAAACAGATCAATGAATCAGGCATGCAACTAAAAAATGTTTAAAAAAAAAAAGCAAGAAAAGGAACAAATAAAAAATCCCCAATTAAACATCATTCTGGAAATCCTGAAAATTAAAGGAGAGACTAATAAGATTGTAAGTAAGAAAACCATTAAACTAGAAAAACTAGAAACTAGTTTTATTTTTAAAAAACAATAAAATAGATAAACCATTGGTTAATTTGATTTTTAAAAAGGAAAGAAGAAAACCAAATTACTAGTATCAAAAATGAAAGGTTTTGCATGAACATGGGAGGAAATTAAGACAATTGTTAGGAGCTATTTTGCCCAATTATATGCCAATAAATTTGACAAGTTAAATGAAATCAATGAATGTCTACAAAAATATAAAATACTCAGATTAGCTGAAGAAATAAAATACTTAAATAACCCAGTCTTAGAAAAAGAAATTGAAGAAGCTATCAATGAACTTCCTAAGAAAAAACTCCCAGGATGAGATGGATTCAAAAGTGAATTCTACCAAACACTTAAAGAACAATTAATCTATGTAAACTATTTAGGAAAAAATATAGACAAAGAAGTAGTCCTACCAAATTCCTTTTATAGCACAAATATGGTGCTGATACCCAAACTAGGAAGACCCAAAACAGAGAAAGAAAATTACAGACCTATTTCCCTATCAGGAATATTGATGCAAAAAAAAGGTTAAATAAAATATTAGCAAAGAGATTAGGATAATATTATTTAATTTCCAATTAATTATGCTGATTGTGACAAGAATTATATACTATGACCAGGTGATTTATACTAGGAATGCAGGGCTGGTTCAATATTAGGAAAACAATCAGCATAATTGACCATACCACTAATAAAACTAACATGAATCATATGATTATCTTAATAGATGAAGAAAAAGCCTTTGACCATATATATATATATATATATATATATATATATATATATATATAGCACCCATTCCTATTACAAACACTAGAGAGCACAGGAATAAATGGAACTTACATTAAAATGATAAATAATATTTATTTAAAACTGTCAGCAAGTATTATCTCTAGTAGGGATAAGCTAGATACCTTCCCAGAACAATCAGTTGCAAGGATGCCCATTATTACCTCTGTTATTTAATACTGTACTAGAAATGTTAGCTATAGCAATAAGAGAAGAAAAAGTAATTAAAGGAATTAGAAAAGCCAATGGGGAAACAAAACTATTCCTCTTTGCAGATGATATGATGTTATGCTTAGAAAATTCTAGAGAACCAGCTGAAAAAAACTACTTGAAATTATTAACAACTTTAGCAAAGTTGAAGGATACAAAATAAACCCAGACAAATCATCAGCATGTCTACATGTTACCAACAAAGACAAGCAACAAGAGATAGAAAGAGAAATTCCATTTAAAATATTTGTAGACAATATAAAACACTTGGGAATCTCCCTGCCAAGGCAAACCCAGGAACTATATGAACATAACTATAAAAACACCTTTCACAAAAATAAAGTCAAATCTAAATATTTGGAAAAATATTATTGCTCATAGGTAGGCCAAGCCAATGTAATAAAAATGACAATCTTACCAAAATTAAGCAATTTATTCAGTGCCATATCAAACCATCAAAAATCATTTTATAGAGCTAGAAAAAAATAATAACAAAATTTAATCTGGAAGAATTCAAGGATATCAAGTGAACTAATGAGGGGCAAAATTAGGAAAAAGGTGGTTTAGCTGTATGAGATCTCAAACTGTATGATAAAGTGGTAGTTATCAAAACAATCTCGTATTGGCTAAGAAATAGATTGGTGGTTCGGTGGCATAGATTAGATTAAAAAATACATTATTATAAATGACCATATCTAGTATATGATAAATCCAAAGATCTAGGCTTTTGGAACAAAAACTGCTCAGAAAACTGGAAAACAGTATAGTAGAAATTAGGTACAGAACAACACCTCGCACCATATACCAAGATAAGGTCAAAATGAATACATGATTCATCCGTAAAAGGTGATACCATAAGCAAATTGAGCGGGGATGGAATAGTTTATCTGTCAGATTTATGAGTAAGGGAAGAATTGAGAACGAAAGAAGATATAGGGAGGAGTACAAAATGTAAAATAGATCATTTTGATTACATAAAATTAAAAAGGTTTCGCATAAACAAAACCAATGTAGTCAAACTATAAGGAAAGCAGAAAGCTGGGGGAAAAAACACTTTTGAAATAAGTATTTCTGATAAAGATTTCATTTCTCAAATATTTAGGGAACAAAGTCAAATTTATAAAAGAACCCATCATTCTTCAATTGATAAATGTTCAAAGGAGGCAATTTTCAGATGAAGAAATCAAAGCTATCTTTAGTCATTAAAAAATACTCTAAATCATTATGGATTGGAGAAATGCAAATTAAAACAACTCTGAGGTATCACCTCACACCCATCAGAGTGGCTTATATGACAAGAAAAGGAAAATGTTGAGTGTTGGAGGGGATATGGAAAAACTGGGACACTAAAGCACTATTGCTAGAGTTGTGAACTGATCTAGCTATTCTGGAAAGCAATTTGGAACTATGTGCAAAGAACAACCAAAATGTGCTTACCTTTTGATCCAGCAATACCACTGCTTGGCCTATATTCCAAAGGCATAAAAAAGCAAAAGAAAGGGCCTATTTGTACAAAAACAATTTTATAGTGGCTCTTTTTGTGGCGGCTGAGAATTAGAAATCCAAAAGATGCCCAAAAATTGGGAAATGGCTAAACAAGTTGTGTTATATGATTTTATTGGAATATTATTGTGCTATAAGAAATGACTAACAGGATGGTTTCAGAAAAATTTGGAAAGACTTACATGAACTGATGCATAGTGAAGTGAAAAAAAACCAGAACATTGTGCACAATAGCGATATTGTTTGATGAAGAACTGTGAATGGCTTAGATATTTGTAGCTATATAATAATCCAAGACAGTTCCGAAAGACTAATGATGAAACATACAATATGCCTCCAGAGAAGGAACTGATATTGATTGAATGCAGACTGACATATATTTTTAACTTTTTAAAACTTTTTTGTCTTTTTGTTCAAGATTACTAATATGGAAATGTTTTGCATAATTACACATATATAATCAATATCTGCTTGCTGTCTCAGGGAAAGGGGCAGGAATGGAGGGACAGTATTTGAAATAACT
This sequence comes from Pseudocheirus occidentalis, assembly GCA_028646575.1. Taxonomy (NCBI): domain Eukaryota; kingdom Metazoa; phylum Chordata; class Mammalia; order Diprotodontia; family Pseudocheiridae; genus Pseudocheirus; species Pseudocheirus occidentalis. The sequence continues at coordinate 142,656,193 of CM053597.1, read as the reverse complement.
TTAAAAATGTTTTAAAATTTTGGGGCAGCTAGGTGGCATAGTGAATAGAGCACCAGCCCTGGAGTCAGGAGAACCTAAGCTCAAATCCGGCCTCAGACACTTGACAACACTTACTAGCTGAGTGACTTTGGGCAAAGTCACTTATCCCCAATTGCCCTCCAAAAAAAATGTTTTAAAATTTGGAGAAAATGATAGAGCTGTTTGTGTACATATCATTTTGGAATATACATATTATTTGCACATACACAAATATATATGCATACATCTATTTAGGATAGCTGATACAGCCTGATATAATAGATATAAAGTGACTTGGAATGAGATATATATATAGATAGATATAGATATAGATATAGATATACACATACATATATACACATACACATATACATATGCAGACACATGTGTGATGTGGTTCCATCAATACAGTGTTATTTCTAGGTTCAAAAATAATTCTGTTCAAATTCAGCCTCAGACACTTAACAACTCTGATGCAGAGCAAGTCATTTTTCTTCTGTCTGCCTCAGTTTCCTCATCAGTAAAATGAGTATTATAATAATAGCACTTATGTCCCAAGGTTGTTGTGAGGATAAAATGAGATCTTTATGAACATTGAAACACTAGATAAATGCTAATTTAGTTTTTATTGATATTATTACTAAGTCATTTCAGCTTCAGAATAGTAAACTGAATCACTGAAAAGTTAATTGGTCTGCTTTTGATTGCACATGAAAAGTCAAAAGTAGGTTTTGAACCCAGTTATTAATCCAAATTCAATAATACTCTATCCATTATAACATTACATACATCATATTACATTACACCATAACATTACATCTCTTTTTTGATGCCATGAAACAATTGTGTGTTGGGTAAAGAAGGTAGCTACTTTTTAACATGCACATAGGGTAATATCAAGTATTCACAATTATACTGACCCCTGTAATGCTGAGAACCATTAAATTAGCTTCTTCACCAAGGCATTTCATTGTTACATCTAAAGGGGGGTTGACAACCATATGAGACATAGAAAAGTTTTACTTGAATATCGTTGTTCATTCACCAGATCTCCCTACCTGCCTATGCACAGTTAATGGGGGTGGAGGGGGGGGGGGGAAACTGGAAAGTGAATTCAGAACTTGGATTAAATATTATATTTTAAAATATCAAAGCCAGAAAACCATAGAAGCAACCCCAAAGAAACAAAATTGAGCAAGAAGCCCATGCCACCTTGTGGGTATAGAGAGTATTTTACCACCTTCAATCTCCAAGTCTTTCCAGAGAGAGAGCCTGACCACCAGAAAGTCAATAAGATCGTTCTCCAACACCAATTTTTTAGTGAGGCAAAAACACCAATAAAATGTTTTTAAAGTTAAATGAGAGATACTTCTAAATATACATGATGAGCTCACAGAAATGAAGAAAAGGAACTCTTTTTTATGTATTAGTAGAATACTGAGGCTTTTTGCTTGACCTTTAAACGAAAGGTTACCTTTTTTCACTTTTTTTTTTAAGAAGGAGAAAAAAAAAGTTTAATTGCCAGTAAAAGATGCAGGAGTACTTTCTTCCTTCTCCTTCTGTAGTTTGCTTTTTCTGGTCTTTGACAGACTGACAATTCATGTGTGTCCAAAATAAGATGATTTTTAACCAGACAGCTCTTAGCAATAAAGGAAATCTACAGTACTTGGATCTTGATACCCTGTCTTCTACAGTAATCTGAACTTTGAACAGTCGTGCAAATATGCATCAGCCTACAGCTTGAAACAAAATAGACTAATACTAAAAAAGGAAAAAAGAAAGCATTAGATTTGGGGCCAAGATTAATTTTCATAGAAATAGAAAATACTTCCCTTGCCCTGGTAATGTATTCAATTCAGTATAACAGATACGGATCTAATTTGTGGGGAAAAGTAGGCTATTCTGAAAGGGGGTAGGGGTGGAAAGAGATACAAAGATAACTATGCCAGGGTCTTCTCTTCATTGACTTTACAATCTAGAAAGAGGAGACAAGTCAAAGAAGCAAAAAGGTTTAATATAAAATAGTCAATCAGGCAATAGACATTTATTGAGGGCCTTCCATATACCAGGTATCATGCTGAACTCTGGGCGTACAATGTAAGACAAAAGTCCCTATTTTCAAAGAGCCCACAGTCTTGCGGAAAAAATTGAACACAAGAAAGGGAAAGGTTATAGGAAAAGCTCTATTACTGGAGTCATATAGCCTGAGTTTGAATCCCGGCTCTGTGATCTACTATGGGAATAGTCAATGTATCAAATGACAGAAGCCATAATAGGAACAGAGGAAGGAATCTTGGGTAGGTAGAATCAACAACTGATTTGATTGTGGATCAAGGATTGATAGGACTGATGATTCCAAGGTTGTACATTTGGATGCAGACCACATCCCTGTTGGGACTATAAACAATGGCAAAGAATAAAACTTTGGGGGGCAATAGATTTATTAAACTACAGGCAAGACTTTTAAAAGGGCTGGATGCTGTATTTTAAAGTGTATATAAAATCATGTGTTATTTTAAGGATGTTTTCTCCTCAAAGAACATTTCTTCTTAAAGTATAAGAATTGATTAATTCAGAAGATGTCACTGTAGATACTTATCAATTTTTTAAAAAACCTTTACTTTATGGCACAATGAGGATTTCAGTAATTTGACTAGGAGTCCTTAACTGAGGTCAGATAAGAAAGTAGCAGAGAAAAAGGAAAACCTTTTACTCCTACTGGCATATAAAATAGAAAGGCGGGGGGGGGGGGTGACAACCATATGAGACACAGCAAAGTTTTACTTAAATATCATTGTTCATTCACTGAATCTCCACACCTATCTATGCACAGCTAATGAAAAAAAAAGAAAAAGAAAAAACTAGAAAGTGAATGCAGAACTTGAATTAAAGATTAGATTTTAAAAATACTAAAACCAGAAAACCACAGAAGCAACCCCCCAAAAAACAGGATTGAGATTGAGGTAGGGTAGATAATGTATCATTAGCTTTGCCATGTCATAAAGAGATTAAGTTACTTGCTCAGCTGATAGATAACAGTTTTAGGATTCTAACCTAGACCTCTACTGACTTAAGAGAGAGTTTAACACTCTGTCCAATTAATGTGAAAGAATCAATATCTAAACAATGATAACACAGGCCTATAGAGTTAATTATCTACTGCAATGCTCTAATTTTATAAGTGAATAAACTAGACCCAATGTGTTTAGGTAACATGTTCAAGTTCACATAGCTTGTTAGCATCAGAGCTGGGATTAGGACCTCGGTCTTAGGACTTTTCCTATAAATTCTGTACTCTTTTCACTGTTTATTGCTGCCTATAAATTCTTACAAAAATCAATCTGGACCTGTGGTTTTATCATTGTAGAGAAAATCTGATGCAGAGAATTCTTCTAACAATCTTGTCTGTAACTTACACACTTAAGGAATTATCTGGGTGACTCAGGTTAAATGACTTGCCTATGGTCATGCAGTCAGGCAAGACTTAACCCAAGTCTTCCCACACTCCAAGGTCATTACCTCAAATCTCATTTTCATGTACTAAAATATGCCTGGCTGTAACTTCCACCCTAGTTCTTAATTCTGCCTGTTAAACTAAAGAATATAGAAAATGAATGAAGAAAACTGTCAGCTTGACTGAAGGCAGAAAAATAATGCTTTTCCTGTTAGGAAGACATTTTATAACTTCTGTCTTTTAGTTCTCTTTAAGGTTTCAAAAGTAATTTTTCTTGGAGCAACTCTTCCAACCAGAAGCTAGCACCAGCCACACCCCCTAAAATTTTAACATCTCAAAATGATATTTTGTGGTTTCTTCAAAGACTACCTAACAAGAATAGTCATTCAAATTAGTCTGATAACTATAGTATTTCTGCTTCTTTTATATTCAATCCCAGATGTGTAGTCAAATACACTGGGTTTATAATGTTCATTTTAAGAAAGTGTTCTTGACTATAAATGAAGTGATTCAAATATTTAGAAAGACGTTTTCATGCTTATTCAGTGATGTGAAAAACCACAATGTTTTAACAAAAAATATAGACATTAGTTTTGCTCTAGTTACAGCTTATATGGAGCATTGAGGGTCCATAGAGTAGTGGTCCCAAGGCAAATGTCGGTCGTTTGGCAGAATTAGGTTCCTGAGTGTTTAAGGATTTTTTTTATTTTTTATTTTTTGGCACAGGCGAGTCTGTGGGATGTCCTTTTGTTTGACTTGGATTTGAATTTGGTGGCTCTCTCAATAATCTCAACTCCCTTCCTTGCCCAATTGAGAATCCTGCCCTGCCCCCAAAAACAAATTCAATGAAATAAACATTTATTAAGCAACTATTATTGTGTTCAAAGCACTGAGATAGGAGCTGAGGGAGATATTAAGTTCAGAAAAAGCAAGCTAGTCTAAGGATGTGACTGTCTAATTGAGGAACAACATAGCCACAAACACAGAGACAGCTGCAGCACACCATAGTATTTCATTAAAGCATTCTAAAACAAAGGCCATGTGAGGGTTGAGAACAAACAACTCAATTCAGAAGTGGGAAAGAGGATGTGGAGAACGTTGTATTTATTATTGAATGGGGCTGAGCCCTTCATACTGATTCAATAGTAGCAGAACAACAGTCACAGCTGGCCACTGCACAGGAACCAGGTATTCTCTTTAAGTATAAGAATTATTTCCACTTATCATTAAAATTTGCCTTGGCCACACACCCTATTTCCCTCCTAGTATTTTACAACTCTTATGGGGGTGGGTGTGAAAGAAGAGAGGAAAAGGAGAAAGAGAGAACCTATGAACCAGTGAAAGGAAGGGAAATCGCTCTCCCCATCTCTAGCAGTAGGCATGGCAGCTCCATTATATGGTGAGGAAAACATGTGCTTGCCTAACTGAGTTTAAGAAGGGGTCTCAACTTCCTGGATGCTTCTGCTTTGTATTTCTTTCCCTGAGCACATCATTAAACATTATTCCAGATAAGTAGATAGACTTTTCTAGCCTCAGAAGCTATGTCAAAAATTCAAAAGATCTTGAATTCTGTGAATCAGGTGCTAATTGTCCAGCAGAAAGTACTTCTTGCAACAGCATCCTCCCCAAAAGGGGAGATGACTGCTGGCCATAAGTCCCAAAAATTGAATTGCTACTTAGATAGTGCAGACTGAACTGACAGGGAGATCTGTTGAGCAGTCTCAGAAATCTCCTAGAAACCTTTTCTAACTCCCAATAGTATATGGTAGGGATCATGGGTTTTAGTTTAAATATGTACTAATGTGTACTTAAGAGTATTTTGTGTTTTAAGTATCTCTTTTATGATAGAGGAAATAAATACCTGTTCTATATTTAATATATACTACTTTATATAGTGAATACCTTTTTGAGAAAAGTCCCTGAAAATTTCTTTAAGGACAGATGCAAAACATGAGCCACGCCTAAACTTTGTTTAAGAGATATTATAGGGGCATAATAAACCAGAAAATGAGAGAGTAGCCTGACTTACCCCATCCTAGAGGTCAGTGAATAAACATTTATCATGTGCCTTCTATGTGTCAGACATTGTGCCCCTTCATGGTTGAATCTTAGCTCTTTTGATCCTAGAGTCAGAGTACCTTAGGAGAGAGTGCTTCCTTCCTGAATCATAGATATGTGTGTGTGTGTGTGTGTGTTATAGCTTTATGAAATCAGTCTTGACTCTTCATGACCCCATTTGGAGCTTTCTTGGCAAAGCTACTGGAGGAGTTTGTCATTTCCTTTTCCAGTTCATTTTACAGATGAGGAAACTAAGACAAACAGGGTTAAATGACTTGCCCAGGGTCACACAGCTACTAAGTGTCTGAGGCTGAATTTGAACTCATGAAGATGAGTCTTAGTTCTAAGCCCAGTACTCTATCCACTGCACTACCTAGCTGCCCTTAACCTTGTTTGTTTCAGTTCCTCATCTGTAAAATGAGCTGGAGAAGGAAATGGCAAACCACTCCAGCATCAATGCCAAGAAAACCTAAAATGGGGTCACAGAGAGTTGGACAAGACTGAAAAATAACTTAACATAACATGAAATCAGTAGGTATCTCTTTATAAATAAATATCACTAGACTAACAGACCACAAGAATGGTTCTTCTGCTAAAATACTAAACTTGAAAATAAATAGGTAAAATAAAGTAGAACCCAGAGGTAATTGCTTAGATAAGTTGGGCCTTAAAGCCCCACTATTAAAGAAAATGGTATTTTAAGTCTAAATTATCCACAATGGATGCACATAGCTAACAAACTGGAAAGATGCTCAGTTTTCCATATTGCCTTACAGACTTTCCATAAACATAGATTTCCATAATAGCAAAACCAAAGGAAAAAAAGGAGAGACAGTGAATATTAAATTTCTCTTTAGCCAACTACCTGCTTTTCTTAAGTCTCTCCTGAAATGTTTAGGCTTTGAGTACATGTATGTTTCCATGACTACTTTCATATACAGACCAGCTAAAAACAGACTAGGGCTTCTATTGGAATGACAAACTCTCACTCCCACACATAGCACACAGACAAAACACATAAAACTAAGTTTATCTACTTCAGAGAAAAAGAGCCTATTTAATCCTGGCCAGGAATGCATACATGAGATTTTAGGGATTTTAGGCTTTTCAAAGCAATTGTTTAGCCTTGTAAAATATTCCTTTCCATCAGGAGACAGTACATTCTCCCATGATACCATAATGCACACTGGATATATGGATGCATTCCTGAGTGTCAGAACAAGGAGACACGTGAAAACTTAGAGCTGGAGGGAAGTTTACAGCTTATCAAGGACAACCCCCTAATTCACAGTCAAGAAAAATCAGTCCCAGACTAGTGAAGTGACAAAGATAAGACCACATCACCAAGAAGTATCAGGGTCAGGACTTCCTTATCTGCCCAAGATATAGGAGAGTATGAAACAATGAACAAGAATTTTCTAGACATATATTCTGAAATCATTTGGAGGGGGTACATAATAAAATCAAAAGTACATTAGACTTACAATTAGGAGACTTGCATTTGACTCCTGTCTTCAATAAAAGCCATGACCATAGACCACAGTCAAGTCACAATCTCTTTGATCCTTCATGTATTCACCTATGAAATGGTGATAATAATATTTATGTTTTCTTTTTCGCCTGGGAATTCTTTACACAAATGAAATCACAGCTTTAACCCCTATTGCATTTTTTTAACCTCAAAGGGTAGTGTGAGTAAAGTGCTTCATAAGCCTTAAAGTGTTACATAATTGTGAGCTGTTTTTTTATGATTTTTTAAGGTCTGACTCCTCTTCAGGTTTTTGTGACACTTCTCTCTCCTGCTCCTATTTGTCTTATCACTTCTCTGTCTTCTTTGATACTTCTTTATACATGTCAAGATCACCAGCTTTGTGTTCCCTCAGTGTTCTGTTCTAGGCCTCCTTTTCTTTTCACTCCATACTATCTATCTTACATAGTGACATCATCTCTCTGATAATTATTCCAATATCTATCCATACTCTTAGAGTTACACAAATATCCTGTTCTGTCCATTTTTTGAAGAGAACCAAAGATATCATGATGTTAGACTGTTCCTGATCAGTCCCGTACAAGTTCAAAAGGCTCTACCACAGGTTAGGCACAAGTAGTTCATTAAAGCATTTGGGGTGGAGATGTCTCAGAACTCGCATAGTTCATGCTAACTTTATGCTGCTGCTGTTCTATTTTGCTCATGGAGCATAACGCCTTCTTTAACGAGGACATGCCATACTAGGCAGTCCAGTGAAAGCATCTCCCATGTTTCACAATTGGTAAATTCTTCAGAGACCTTGAGAATGTCCTTGTACCACTCCTGACCATTATATGAACACTTGCCTTGTGGGAGTTCTACGTCTCATAGGTAAATGTGCTTTTTGCATTTGAGTTACATGGCAGTCCATCAAAGTTGACTCTGCAGTAGAGTTCAAATGCATGGCAATTTTCCCAAAGGCACCTCAAACTCAACGTGTCTAAAATAGAGCCTGTTATTCCCCTCCCCCAAACTCTCCCTATGTCTCTCCCCAGCCCTTTAAAATTTCCCTGTTACTGTAGAGGGCACCATGATAATCCAGTCACCTAGGCTTGTAATTTCAGTGGCATCCTCAACTCCTCTCTCCCTGACCCCACATATCCAATCACTTGCTAAATCCTGTAACTTCTTTCTCTATAATATCTTTTAAACGTGTCCCCTTCTGTTATAGGAACTGGAATCTGAAGATCTTCCTTGCCCCTTGGCCCCTTGATAGGCTTAAGTGACGCTGAAAACCTTCCCTGATTTGAAAATATACTCTGCCCCCTAACAGGCTGAATGTGGTCACATGTATCCTGTGGCAGGAAGTTTGTCCTTCAGGAATGCCCTCACCTTCTTATTTTGTGATTAGGCAATGGGTAAAGAGGGTTGTGAAATTATCTGATCTAGGAGAAGGCTATATATACCCTAATGTGAGATCTTTGTTTGGGCTCACTTTGGGAAAAGTTGTATGATTTGGCTGATTGAGAGTGGGCAGCCATTGAGCCCCCTGGCTTTGAAAACCCAGATGTTGGTGCTTTCCTATCTGACAAATAACTAGGTATGGATGTGATGGTCAGATAGCTGGAAGCCTTGTCTGCTTATCTGTTTCTCTGTCTGTATTTTTTTTGTCTGTTTGTGACTTCTGTTTGTATTCTCTGAAGTTCAGGGTGCTGACTTTTTCCCCTGCACTAAATAAATGATATATGTTTGATTAAAGTAAGATTTTTAACTCATTTTGAGTTGCTTTCCTTTAGAAAAGCAGATCTAAGATCCTGTGCTAGCAGCCATCCTGGGTATGGTAGGGTGCTTGCTGCTACACAACTTCTTTATGTTCACATAGCCAGTACCCTAAGTCAAGCCTTTATTGCATCTTATCTGGACTATTTCAGCAGCCTTAAAACTGGTCTTCCTGCCTAAAGGCTTTCTTCACCCCAGTCTATCCTCCATTCAGAAGCCAAGGTGATGTTTCTAAAGTATGCGTCTGATGATATCACATACAACCACCAAGCCTTCTCAACTCAATGAGCTTCAGTAGCTCCTTATTACCTACAGAATCAAATACAAATTCCTCTTTGTCTTCCTTTGTTTGCTCTTCCTAATCTGGTCTTTGCCAATCTTTCCAGCCTTCTTATACCTTAATACCTTCCACCCACTATGCTTCAGTTACACTGGAGAGTGTTTTCACTGGCTATCATCATCCATGCCTGGAATACTCTAGACTTTCACTTGTTTGTTTCCTGGATTCCTTAAGACTTTAGTTCAACTGTCAAATTCTTTGTGAGGTCTTTTCTAGCTCTCCCAGCTGGTAATGACTCCACTTTCAGCTTACCTTCATATCCTCTGTATACAACATATTTATATGTTTCCACTTTTAGAATCTATGTTTCTTGAGAGCATAGGTCTTGGATTGTTTTTTTGTTTGTTTTGTTTTAGAGGGAAGGCACAAAGCATTAAGGGGGAATCAGGAAAGGCTTCTAGCAGAAACTGATATTTTAACTAGGACCTGAAGGAATTCAGAAAAGCTAGAAAATGTACAGATGGGATAGGGAACAGATGGTAAAAATACCCAGTGTTTGGAAAGGCTCTAACAGCAACTTCAGGAGCTCTCAACTCAGAGATAGTAAGAGGGCATTCAATGATAAGTCAAAAAGAGAGTATAGAGAACTCTGAGCTAACACTGGGTGTAGGATGTGGTTCTGTTTGACAACTTTTATTGCCCCTATGCAATTCTGCCACAGTTCCAGGGCAGAGAGGAGTAATTGTAATCAGTCATAAGGAAGCAAGGGCTCAGGCAATAGTTCCAAGTCAGAAAGTAGCATTGTTACTTGCAACAGCAGGAGATCAGGGGTCCTGGTCAGAGTTCTAGAGTCAAGAGGAACACTAACTTTTGTGGCTGCAGGGTAACAGGGGCCCTTCCTGGGTAATGACCAGAGCTCAGACCAAGAGAGCAATGCCCATATCTCTACTCAGATCACACCACATTTGAAACACTGAAGGCTAGTAGACCTCCAGAACTATCTCTGAAAACAGCAGCATGAAAAAGCATACAGCTTTGGAGCGCTTCCTCACCCCTAAGTGAGGAGAGTCCAACTTTAACAGAAAGTTCAAAGTCAAGAACTAGACTAGAAAAATGAGCAAACAAACAACAACAAAAGAACTTTATGATAAAAAGCTACTACTAACTGGCAATGGAGACCAAGAACAAACTCAGAAGACAAGAAAATGTCTCTAATCAAAGCCTCAAAGAAAAATGCTAATTGGACACAAACCCAACAAGAATTCCTAGAAGAGTTAAAGAAAGAGATGAGTGGTAAAAGAAAATTGGGAAAGAAATGAGAGTTATGCAAGAAAATTATGAAAAGAAAATTAACACCTTGATACAAGAGGTACAAAAATACTGATGAAAATGACACTTTAAAAAACAAATTGGCCAAATGGTAAAAGAGGACCAAAAATATACTGAAGAAAAGAAGCCCTTAAAAATAGAATTGGACAAATGGAAAAGGAGAAACAATATCTCACTAAAGAAAATAAATCTTGAAAAATTAGAATTAGGCCAGTAGAAGCTAATGACTCCATAAGACATCAAGAAACAACCAAACAAAATCAAAAGAAAGAAAAATATAGAAGAAAATGCGAAATATCTTATAGGAAAACAACAAACCTGGAAAATAGATTGAGGGAAGATAATTTAAGAATTATTGGGCTACATGAAAGCCATGATTATAAAAGAGCCTAGACAACATATTGTAGGAAATTATAAAGGAAAACTTCCCTAGCATCCTTAAAGTAGAAAGTGAAAGAATCCACTGATGACTTCCTAAAAGAGATCCCAAAATCAAAACTCCTAATAAAATTGTAGTCAAATTCCAGAGCTTCCTGGCCAAGAAGAAAGTCTTACAAGCAACTGGAGAGAAACAATTAAAATATCATGCATGCACAGTCAGAATTACTCAAGATTTAGCAGCTTCCATATTAAAGAAGTTCAGGGCTTCAAATGTGAAATTCTAGAAGACAGAGGAGCTAGGATTACAACCAAGAATAACCTATCTAGAAAAGTCGATTATAATCCTTTAAGATAAAAAATGATATTTAATGATATGGAGGACTTATGAGTATTCCTGAAGTAAAGATCAGAGCTGAATAAAAGATTTGATATTGAAACAAAAAACTCAAGAGATACATAAAAAGTTAAACATAAAAGAGAAGTCATAAAAGATTCAACAAAGGTTAAATTATTTTCATTCTTACATGAGGAGATAGTACATATAACTTCTAAGATTTTATTATTATTATAACAGTTAAAAGGAGTCTACATAGCACAGGTGTGAGTGGATTAGGTCAGGATGACCTCAAAAAAATGAAGGGGTGAAAAAGAAGGGTGCACTGGGAGAATAGGGAAGGTAGAGTGGGGGAAATTGTCACCTAAAAGAATGAAGAAGAGTTTTTACAGAGGAAAGGAAAAGGAGAGAATGACAGGCAATACTTGAACCCCACTTTTATTTGAATTGATTCAAAGAAGGAAGAATGTATATGCATATTCAATTAGGTATAGAAAAATCTATCTTACCCAACAGGAAGTTGAAGGGAAAGGGAATAAGGGGTAGGGTGACAAAAGGGAGCACAGGTTGGGGGTGGCAGTGGTGAGAAGCAAAACAGACTTTTGAAAAAGGACAGGATAAAAGGAGAGAATAGGATAAACATAAGAAAATAAGATGGAAGGAAATACACAGTTAGTAGTCATAATTGTGAATATGAATGGGATGAACTCACCCATAAAACAGAAGCAAATAGCAGAATGGATTAGAAATCAGAATCCAACAATATATTATTTGCCAGAGACACACCTGAAACAGAAGGGCATACACAGAGAAATGAAATAAGAGGCTGGAGTAGAATTTATCATGCTTCAGCTGAAATAAAGTAAGATATAGTAATCATGATCCCAGACAAAGCAAAATAAAAAATAAATGTAATTAAAACAGATAATCAGGAAAACTGTGTTTTGCTAAAGGGTACAATAGAAAACTAAGTAATAGTAAAAAATATTTTACAGTAAGTTTCTCTGATAAAGGACTCATATTTCAGATATACAGGTAACTGGATCTCATTTATAAAAATAAGAGCCATTTCCCAATTGATAAATGGTCAAAGGATATGAAAGGATAGTTTTCAGAAGAAGAAGTCAAAGTTATCTACAGTTATATAAAAATGCTCTAAATCACTATCAATGAAAAAATGGAAATTAAAACAAATCTAAGGCACCACCTCATATCTAACAAAAATGACAAATTTTGAAGGGGGTGTGGGAAAATAGGTATAGTAATGAACTGTTGGTGGAGTGTGAAGTGTTCCAACCATTCTGAAGAACAATTTTTAACTATGCCCAAAGGGAATAAAACTGCATACTCTTTGACCCAGGAATAGCATTACTAGGTCTATAATCCGAAGAGATCAAAGAAAAAGAAAAATGACCTATATGCACAAAAATATTTATACCAACTTTTGTGATGAAAAAAATGGAAATTGAGGGAATACCCATCAATTGGGGAATGGTTAAACAAGTTGTAGTATGTGATTGTGATGGAATATTATTGTACTATGGAAATGATGAAGGGAATGGTTTTTTTAAACCTGAGAAAATATGTGAATTTAAGTAAAGTGAATCAAGCAGAACCAGGATATCATTGTAATATTATATTGATAATCAAATATGAAAGACTTAGCTATTCTAATCAATATAATGATCAAAGACAGTTTCATAAGACTAATGTTAAGAAATACTGTCTACCTCGAGAGAGAGAACTAATGAACTCTGAGAGCAAATTGAAGTATAATTTCTCACATTCTCTAGTTTTCTAATTTTTTTGGTGACAGGACTAATATACAACTAAGTTTTGCATGATTTCACATGTGTAGTTGACATATTGCTTGCCTTCCCAGCAGGTGGAGGAAGGACTGGAATTAAGGAGAGAATTTGGAATTCACATTTTTTTGTTAAAAATAATTTTTTTAAAGCAAAACTTACCCAGAGTTTGAAAATGGAGTGTCTTATATGAGGAAAGCAAGGAAGCTGGTGTCACTGGATCATAGAGTCAGTGGAGGGAAATAAGACATAGAAAGCCTAGAAAGGTATGAAAGGGCCAGGTCATGAAGGTCTTTAAAATTCAAAAATTCAATCAATTTGATTCTAGAGATAACTGAGTGCCTTTGTAATTTATTGAATAAGGAGGTGATATGGTCAGACCTACGATATAGGGAAACCACTCTGGTAGATGAGTGCGCTAGAGTCGGGAAATATTTGAGGCAGGGAGACCAATAATAAGGCTATTACAATAGTACAGGTGCGAGGTAATGATGGCCTGTGTCAGAATAATGACAGTCTCAGAAGAAAAAGGGGATAGGATGTAAATGAAAGATGTTATGAAGGTATAATTGGCAAGACCTGACAATAAATATGATGGGAAGGAGTTGAAAGAAAGTGTAAGTAGTAAAGGATAATGCCTAGGTTATAAGCCTGAGTACTTGGGAGGATAATGGTTCGCTCAACAGTAAAAGGAAAGCTAGGAAGGGCTTGGAGGTGGGAGGAGGAGATAATGAGAGGAACTTTAGACATTTTGCCTTTCAGATGTCTAGGGGACATCCAGTTTGAGATGTCTAACAAGAAGTTGGAAATATAAAACTCAATCTCAGCAGAGAGATTAGTTCTGGATAAGTAGATCAGATAATTCTCAGCATAGAGATGGCATTTGAATTCATGGGGACTAATGAGATCACTAGGTGAATAGTATAGCGGGAGAAGAAAAAAGGGCCCCAGATAGAATGCGAGATCATTGCTAACTTTGGAGAGACTAGTTTCAGTAGAACAATGAGTTTGGAAGCTAGACTGCAATTAAGAAGAGAGACAGAGGAAAGGAAGTGGAAGCACTGGTTGGAGATCATGTTCTCAATGAATTTAGCTATAAAAAGGAAGATAATAGAGAGAAGGGATGGACAAATTAAGTGAGGTTTTTTGAGGATAAGGAAGATATGGGTATATTTAAAGGTGGGAGGGAAGCAGCCAATGAACAGGAAAGAGATAAATTTTAGTGAGGCTGTTGGGACAATGGGGAAGAAAACTGCTGGGGAATATAGGATAGAGTGAGATCACTTATGCATGCAGTAAGGTTTGCTTTGGCAAGGGAGAAGTGCTATCGCCATGTGAGATAGTGGTGAAGGAGTTATTGCAATGGTGCCCAGCCATGACAAAATATAAAATAATAGCTAGCATTTGTATAGAATTTTAAAGTTTACAAATTCTTTTACAAATATTGTCTCTCACAACAGCCCTGGGAGATAAGTGATATTATTATTCCCATCTAAAGCTGAGGAATGGGGGATTTGAGAAGTTAAGTGACTTCTCCAGGATAACACAGTCAGCAAATGGATGAGAAAAGTTTGAACTGCAATCTTTCTGACTCCATATCTGCTATATCCTCTTAGCAGTTTTACAAACTACTTGATGTTCTGATGAGGTTTCAATATTTGCCTCCCAACATATTGTAACAGTAGTCATAAATCTCTACTGAAACCTATTAAATTTATTCGCTTAAAGTATATTTGTGTTATGTAGTTCCTCCATATTTTTTTTTCATATTGCAACAAATAAACTAGATTCCTAAACCAAGGATAGATCTATACTTCTCTCTTTTGGAGGAATACTTATAGACGTTATCTATAATATAATTGTTTAAATTAAAGTAGTCCCCAGGATGCTATTGGGGGATTTAATGAGCAGAAAGGTGCAGGGGTGGGGCCCTCAGAATCACTCAGTAATGTTCTCCATGTCTGAACCTTATCCAAACCATATGGCTGGTTAGGTATAGACTAGAGAAGGGCACAAATCTCCAGTTCCTATAAGGCCACAGTGGTTCATTGGTACTAGATGCATAAATTTTATGTCAGTATCAAGGATATATGTTCTGTTGGATTATGATTTTTTTATAGTTTATTAAAATTGTCTATGAGATTGTTATTGTATCTGTTAGCTTTTTTTCTTTCTTATGTTTTGGGAGTAAGAAAAATGATTACTGAAGAACAGGTTTAAGGGTTTTTCTTTTGTTCTAATCTCATCAAATTCATCAGTTTTATCTAAAGCTGTAACTAAAAATGCTGATGCCTACAATGAAGGAGAACATAAAAAGAGACCAGGAATTCAGCAAAGAAAAGCAAACAGATGATGCTGGGGTGTAGAACTCGTTTGAAAATGGGGAAGCATCGGTTCTCGTATCTATTACATACTGCCTCTTCACTTTCATTGTGTCTTGGCTGGTATTCCTGTAAGTCAACTTGTGGTTAGCTACAGTCAAGTGGCCCACTCTCCAGGGAGTTTAGTCTGCCTGTAAAGGGGTGGCTGATGAGGCTTTGCACACACACACACACACACACACACACACACACACACACACCAGGAAATAGTGGAGGCTGACCTTTGTATCAGCAAGCACCCTACCATACCCAGGAGGGCTGCTAGCACAGGTTCTAAGATCTGCTTTTCTAAAGGAAAGCAACTCAAAATGGGTTAACAATCATACTTTAATCAATCAAACATATGTCATTTACTTAGTTCACAGGAAAAAGTCAGCACCCTGAACTTCAGAGAATACAAACACAATACAAACACAAATTAAAAGCATAAGTTATAAGAAAAAAAAGAAACAGATCAGCAGATATGGCTTACAGTTATCTGACCATTACATCTATACCTAGTTAATTACCAGAGCGGGAAGCACCAACATCTGGGTTTTCAAAGTCGCAGGGCTCAAGGCCTTCCCAGAGTCTCTGGTCTGGCCAAATCACACAACTCTTTCCAAAGTGAGCCCCAAAGCAAAAACTCACATCAGGGTATATATAGCCTTCTCCTGGATCAGAGAATGTCACAACCCTCTTGATCCACTGCCCAATCACAAAGTAATAAGGTGTAGGCATTCCTGAAAAACAAACCTCCTGTCACAGGCTCCATGTGACCACATTCAGCCTATTAGGGGGCACAGTATACTTTCAAATCAGGCAAGGTCCTCAGAGCCACTTAAGCCTATCAAAGGGGCTAAGGGTAGAGAAGATCTTCAGATTCTCATAACAACCTTCTATCTAAGTCTGGGATACAAGAGGTGAGAATATGTAGACATAACAAGTTGGGCAGATAACTAGCCACCACCCTTGGGATAAGGGCATAACTCTCAGCAAGGGTAGCTGAGCCCAGTAAAATAAGGAAAGGCATTATCTATAGATGATGAGGCACAGGAGGGACATGGGGATACTGGCAACTTGAATGCATAGATCTGTCAATTTGTGCGTGGTCCTCAGCTTCCCCTCCCCATATTCCACACCACTTTGATGCCCTTAGAATATTAATATGCCTTAGGTGGATCATTGATATTGAAACTTAAAAATACTTTATAAATCTTTTCCTTCACTGTATTTGGAAGCTGGACTTTCATAGAAGTCTATACCTTGATTAGGGCTTGCTAGGAATTAAGATAATAGGTGCTTTATTATAATATTTGTCACAACTTAGAAAGGTTAGGCTCTCCTCCCCTTAACACATAGTAAGGCAAACATTAAAACAAAACAAATAAAATAAAACTTTTATTTGAGATATGTCTGTAAATTGACTTACACACACACACACACACACACTATTAGAATAAAAGTAGAAGAAATAGTTTTAAGGGCATTGGAGCAGAAACAGTGAAGGCCATGGAGGAAGAAACCACACCCCCTGTTGGCTAGGTTTGGGAAACAGAAAGAAATTCAATGTCTCTGGTAGTCTACTTATTATAACATTTCACTGACAGTCACCTAATTGTCTAAGATCACAAATTGGGAAAGAATTTTACACTGCTCTAAATTATAATGTTCTAGCCTAGATCAAGTACTAGTTACAACCAAATTCCAGCTGGTCAAAAAAAACTGCCTACAATTATGTTCTTTAACCTGATTTTTTTTTTGACAGAATAAAGTTCATTAAAATTTCATGGAACTCATAAAGCTTCTTTTTTTAAAAGAAATATTGGTAGAGTAGAGCCAGTGTGTAAGGGAAAGAACACTGGCCTTCAACTCAAACAACCCTGGGTTGAATTCTGATCAGCCGATCAATACCCACGTGGCCCTGAGCAACTCACTTCAACCTTTTATCCTCAGCTTCTTTATCTGTAAAATGAGAGGATTGATTAGGTGACCTGTGTAGTCCATCCCAGTTCTAAAATCCAATGACTTTTGGAATTAATGTACAAAATGCTTGGTTTTACCAAAAAAAAAAAAAGTACTCCTTTTTTAAGTCAGTGACTATTTGCACCTATGAGGAATTTACTTTATTTCCAAGTTCCCTACTCACTGTCCTATATATGAATAAACTTATTCCATTTCAGTAAGAAACAGCAGCTACTGTTCTCTAGTCTAGAAGGAAGTCTTTCTACCTTATTTCCTAAATATAATATGTGAACTAATTTTCAAAGGCAGTTCAAATTATTCTAGGTACAAGACCCTTCTTAGCCTACTCCCAGTTTCCCAAGACAATCACAGAAAAATGTGCTTTATATACACACCACATGTATATGTAAGTAGGAATCTTTTTGTCTAGCAAGGACTTACTATACTACACATGTATAAAAATACAAAGACAATAATTAAAGACTATACAGCCAGCACACTCATACATACACACTTGTACACATATACAAAGAAACCTCAAGAGATGATAAACATGTTCATTTTGCAAAGCATAATTTTTTTCCTACAATCTACTAACTTGAGTTTTTTGCATGTTAAATCCAATGTCCTATTGATTATACAAACTAGGCAATTTCCCTTATGTTATTGTAGAACTATTCACTAGCAATAAAAGCCTGAGAATGAACATATCCAGTGACTACCTAATAAAGTGCTGAATATCAGTACTTCAAAATTAAATGCTCAAAATGTTTAACTGAAAAAAATCTACTGTGGAGAGCTTAAACTTATTTCTGGGAAGGTTTGGGTTTTGTTTTTCATTTTCTTTAGCTTAGAGTTGTTTGTTTGTTTGTTTTTTTAAGTATTGGAAATGGCAAAGTACTCATTTAATTAGACCTAGGAGATTTGAGAAATGCTGACAGAATCACTTAAGAGATTTCGAGAATGGCAGTGAAAAGGTTCACTATAATTGTAATGCGTACTACTACTAACAAGTTATGTGATTTTTGTGTCTGTGCGTGAGAAATTGGGGTTCCATGATATGCCTAGGTTTGCACAGCTAGTGTTAAATGTCTGAGACTGGATTTGAACTCAGGTCTTCCTGACTACGGGGCTAGTGCTCTATCCCCTGTGCCACCTAGCTGCCCCCAGCTATGTGAACTTGAAAAAAGTGTCTTGGTCATAGTTCCCTCATCTTTTATGAATAAGTTCAGGTGTTCATGTGAAAAAAATCCAAATAAGGTATATACATACACATACATATACTGTCTCTGTAGAACACCAAAACAATCAGTTTAAAAGTTTTTTTTAAATAATCAATGTATTCGCTAATTTCTTCAGGGATTCCCTAGCCTAAATTCTATGAACATGGCTTTTTAAAAATATTTTGAAAACTGTGTTTCAAACGAATTGATTTCTTTTTAGTCCAATGCATTTAATTTAGCATTTAAAAGTGTTTTTTAGGGAAGGGATCCAGTCTTCATCAGACTGCCAAAGAGGTCTAAGACTTAAGCAAGTTTGAGAACCCTTGCTAAAGAGCAGTCACAACAGAAGAAATAAGCAGGGAAGGGAGGGGGACTAGATTTTTCCCTTTAAGAATTCTGAACATAGGGGATTCCTTTAAAATTTCCCAGTCCCACAATGGTCTTTTCCAACCCTCAACAGCATAATAATTCTCTCTTCTCAACAAATTTACTCCTTGTGATATAGCAGTCATGTATGCAAAATGTCCATCTCCCCAGGCCTCACTGGGCTCGGGAAGGCATCTGAATTTAGCCATCCTTTGGTTCAGTAACATGAAGTTATACTCATAAAATCTTAGAGCTGGAAGGAACCTGAGAAATCACCTAAACCTGCCCCCTCATTTTACAGATGAAGAAACCGAGAATCAAGGCCTCATTTCACAGCTTGCACCAGTGCCCATACCACTTCTTTTCCCTTTTCTCTTTATGGTGCTGTTTTCTTTAGACAAGAAGAAAAGTATACCATATGTCCCTTATTTACCCTTGAGCTCTCCATATGGGAAGTACCAACCTATCTCAAAAGCCCCAGAAACAAAGAAGTCTGGTCTGTGTCTCACATAAAACTAAGGTCCATGAATGGTATGTTGAAGACATAGGGGGAGGGGGAAAGAAAGAGGAAGTGGGGAGAAGAGAGGGGCTTTTTTTTCCTTTTACAAATTTCTCATCAGGTGATTTGTCATTTGTTAAGGTCAAGTCAAAAGAAACATAATCACAGGTCACCACAGTCTTGACCTTTGATAAAAAAATAAAGTAAGCTTTAAAAATATTTCTTCAAAAGAACATTTTCCCTTCCTTTCATTCTGTTTTTAAAAAAGTAAAAAGAGCTCAAAGACACAATCCCACTTCAGTTTTCTGAACTTTGATGCTTCTTTGATTTCATAGAACTGGATACTCTCTTCAATGGTGCCGACAATGTGGAAGTCACTGGCTATTAAAGTATATGTTGATTTAAACTGGAGAGTCTTACCTAGTTCTTAGAATTGCTCTCCTCCTTAATCTCTATAATAGGTGCATTAATGTCAATGCATAAGCCTCACCAACTTGCCTGGTGATCTTTTTTGCAAATGCTTATCCAAAATCCTAAAAGACAAGACTACCAAGTATCATATAAACTGATGTTTCTTGTTGTCATTAAATAGCCAGTGAAACCATCTCAAACATCTCCTTTATTTGCTTTACCAAAAAAAAAATTTAAAAAACAAAAACAATCTTTAGCAATTCTCCCATTTTGCCTAGTTTCCCCTTATTTCGTAGTTTCATTTATAGCAAAAATGTCACAATTGATTTGGTTTGGTTAGTCTTGTAATATATCTATCTTTTCTCATTGGAAAAGAATCTAACATTTAGAGTGTTGGTAGCTAAGTTGATGTTCATAGGCAGGCTGAAAACTGATTTTTAGTCTCCTCTACTTCTTTTCCCATTATCCCTTCTCTGTCACAGAGGAAGCAGAAAAGGAAAGGGGCTCATGGAACTTAGGACAATTCTTGTATTTCTCTTTGTTTTCTGTCTTAACATAACCAAATAATTCATCATGCGATGGCCTGCCTACCAGTGATGAACCTCTCCAACCTCTGGCTGATCCTTAGAAAGCAAAAATTTTAGCATGTTAGAGCCTGCCTGAAGAGACACTGGTACAGCTTTTAAGAAGCTAGGCTCATCTGGATATCACAGTGAGGCATCAAAGTAGAACTTGGTGAATGTTATGGATTACTAGGCAGAGAATTCGCATTAGGTAAAAGCAGGTATTTGTGATACTTGATGCTTTGTTTTATTTAAACAGACAGACTCTACATCTATTTAGTCACTTGCTAGGTGCCTAAATGTCCATTTAATTTGATCATTGTCTCTTTTTGTCTTGATGCCAAATTACTGAATTTACTGAATTAGGAAAGGAACAAGTTCTTAACAAAGGACTGTAAAAGGAATTTATATTTCCACCCAAGTTCCATTTGACACTTGGAAAATTAATAAACTCCCCACATTTTCTTGATCTGTCTGATGGTTGCTTATAGTGGTGGCATAATGCTTGAAAAATATTTCATCACCCACCAAATGAAAGATGGTGCACAAATGTTACTACTCCTAACACTTGCTCAATCCGATTAGCTCCCACCCATTGCACAACAGTTCGGTGGACAGAATGTTTGCCCATGTAGGGTAAATGGTCCGTTCCCTCAGTTGCCCCAGGCCCCTGTTCAAAAGCTACCAACAGAATTATTTAAATGAGTAAAATTATAATCATTTCACATTAGTGCATGCAGCAAAATCCTCCAAGAGGGAGGTCAACATAAATGTATCCAGCAATATAATAACAGAAGAAGTATAAACTTGTCCTTCCCAACCTACTCATTTTAAAGAGGTGGTAACTTCAAAGCTTACAAAGGAAGTTTTATTGCAAGGAATATTAAGCCCAAATGCTTTCATGCCCTTGTTTATTTGGCAGTATGGGTGCATACTTATCTTATAAAGAATCAACAAAATAAAACTAAAAACATTCCATTATTTCACTAATTAGCTCACAAATATGAAGTATAAAAATCTGGAATAGCAAAAGTTAAATTTTGAATAGTGCTGCGAATTTAACTTTTTTATGTTAAAGCATCGTGCTTACCATATGCATGTTTTGATTCATTAATATATGTGTTATGAAATAACTATATTAGATTTTTGCATCTAATCATTAACTTCCTGAAGAGAGGTATGATTATTACATATAACTTTACATTCACGTAATCATCTTTTTTCTGATCTATTCAAAGTCCTCTATAAATGGTATCCCATTAATGTTCACAACATTAGCTTTCTTGTGTTCCTTATATATGATGTTGCATCTCCTGTCTATGTTTTTATGCAGATTGTTCTCCATGTCTTAAATGTACTTTTTCCTCAGTTCGGTGTCCGATAGATGTGCTTTCCTTCAAAGCTTAGTTCAAATGCCACCATCACATAAGGTCTTTTTTGAACCTTCAATCTGTTACTGCTTCCTTACACCCCAAATCATCTTGCATTAATATATGTGTGTGTGTTTATATATATGTATGTGTACCTATGCAAATATGTCCCCTGGTAGAATGTTAACTCTTTGAGGGGAGAGACTTTAATTTTTGTATTTGTATCCCTAGCACCTTGCAGAGTAGGCTCTTCTTCATTTCTTCATAAATCTTATTCACTGATATATAAAATGTAACATCTCTAAAATACAAAGATAGATAGGTTACCAATCTTTACAGATAGAGACCCTGGAAAGTATCTTTCCTTAGAATGCATAGCAATTACGTGGAAGACTCTGTACTAGGAGATTTTCCACTGATATTGTTGAGTGTATCAACAAAGTCCTAGAGGGTGGGGGGAAAAGGAGGGGGAGGCGGAGGAGCAGGGCAGGGGGAGGAGGAGAAAAGAGAAGATGGCAGAGCAACAAAAAAGAACATTCTATAAAAAACCACGTATCTACATTTCATAGCACTTGTCAATTTTTAAGAACATTAAAATTCTACACATTACTTTTAAAAGTATCTTATTTGAGACTTTTCCTAATTTCCTTCTTTACTGTTCATTTTTAAAATGTTTCAATGGTCTTTTTTGTCAAAGTAACAACAATAGTAATAACATTTATATAAAACGTTAAGGTTCTCAAAGTGCTTTGAATATATTATCTCATTTGTTCTTTATAATAATCCAGGGAGGAAGGTGCTATTATTATATCCATTTTACAGAGAAAAGAAAATGCGGCTGAGAGAAGTTAAGGGGTTTGTCAAGGTTCACAAAGCTATGAAGTTCCTGAGGTAGGATTGGAACTTGGGTTTCTAGTATTCCTTGCCCTGGACCACATAGCTACAGAGTCCTCACAACTGCTGATTCCTTTACTTCTACTTTTAAAACTGAAAGAAAGACGTGTAACAAATTTGCAGCCATGAAAAATTAATGCACGTGGTGGCCATAACCAAAATTGTATATCTCTGAAACATGGCTCCCCCACCTCTCTCACAGGAAGTGAGTAATAAACATCATCCATATAACCTTGAAAGATACAGTTGGTCTTTGATCTGAGTTCTTAAACCTTTCAAAGTTACTTTTATTTACAATGTTGCTGTTGTATAAATTGTTCTCTTGCTACTGATCACTTTAGTCTGCATCATTTCATAGGACCCAGAGTTTTCTGAAATTGTTAGCTAGTGACAATGCATAACTCTGGAGTCAGGAGGACTTGAGTTCAAATATGGCTTCAGGGGTGGCTAGGTGGCGCAGTGAATAGAGCACCAGCCCTGGAGTCAGGAGGACCTGAATTCAAAGCCAGCCTCAGACACTTAACACAAAAACTAACCATATGACCTTGGGCAAGTCACTTAACCCCAAGTGCCCTCCAAAAAAAAAAGCAAAAAAAAAAAAATACGACTTCAGATACTTACTAGCTATGTGGCCCTGGGCAAGTCACATAACCTCTGTCTGCCTCAGTTTCCTCAACTGTAATATGAGCAAAATAATAGCACTTTACCTCATAGGGTGTAATGGTAATGGGAATTTGAAGACCTTCCCTGCTTGGAAAATAAACTCTGCCCCATAATAGGCTGAATGTAATCACATGGAGCCTGTTGTGGGTAGAATTTTCTGAAGGGTGGAGCAGAGCCCACAGCAAGCTGGGAGTCAGAGGCAGAGAAACAGTGGGAAAGAGAGGATGCTCAGGCAAGGAGTTAGTCAGGTTTGTGAGTCAATATTGATGTTATATTGGTTTGTAGGAAGGCTAAAGGATGTTGTGACTCTCTGTTGTTATGGCTTATTAACTTCTTTGCTACTATAATGGAATCAGTTTACTGATTTGGGGATATGGTTTTCTGGTGTCTGAATAAACATTTTGCTTCTGTCTTCCATATGGAGAGTCTGCTATATTTTGTCATCAAGCACCACAAGGGAATATTTACAGTCATGGTCAGTGCTGCAAATATTGCATTGGCACTGCATACGATTGTTGTGAGGACCAAAGGAAATACTATAAAGCAATTAATTAGCACATTGCCTGGCATATAGTAGGTGCTCAACTCGATTTCCTGCCTTTTGCAAGAGATCTTTCAAAGTTCCCACCACTGCTAGTGGCTTCCTTCTGAGATTACCTTCCATCTATTCTGTATATATCCTGTATGTTCAGATTATTTGCAGATTGTCTTCCCCACTGAAATATGAGGTCCTTGAGGACTGGGCCAGCTTTTGCCTTTCTCTGTATCCTCTCAACACTCACAGACACTCATTCCACTGTGTAAGTCCTTAATAACTGCATATTGAACTGATTTGGCTATGGATTGTGAGATCCTCCAGATATACCTGATTATATGTAATATTGTGCTTATTGCATTAAGCCCTAAAACATCTATAAATTTCTTGAAGATACCTGTAATTATTCAAAAAAGTTTATCCCAACCATCCACACAGGAAAGACTAAGTGTATGTGGAATAGCCGTCACCCAGCTCACAGAAAACATTCACAAGAAGAACCCATAAAGCCTGTTCTTCAGTATGTAGAGCTGAAACACATAGGAGAAACATAACATACTGGACCCAAAACAGGAAGAAGAAAGCAAACCAAATTGCCTTCAGGAAATGGCCAACATCCCTTACTAACCACAGACTTCCCATAAAAGACCACTAGTACTGCTTCTAGCCCCATCCTTATAACCAATCTTTGGTGGGAGGCAATCTCTGTGGGGACTAAGCCAGTCATCACAATTAACTGTTGATCACCTGCCACCTGTGGGTCTCACAAGGTAGCTTAGCTGAAGGTACCATGAGAGACAAGGTATAACATGTGACAGTTGAGTCAACCCACCATCACCAATTAGACAATAGCCTATCTTCAGACCTGGATGAAAATGTTCCATAATCCTTATCTCAAGACCACTAGTATTAGCAGTTTCTCCCTGTCCAGATCATTGACCTTTCTTCCTTGTCCTGGCCTCCCACAGCCATTCTTCAGGGAGTCAATCATTATGGAGATACAACTTGGCAACCATTTCTACATCTATCACATCCTTCATTTCCTCAGCAGTCACAGCTATTGGGAAAGAAAGTTCTCACCACTTAAGACCATGGCATGTCATATGGTTGAACATCAGTAATTAATGTGGTTGTATCAATGGATAGAATCCTAATGAAATACATTATCATCTTTTGTTTACTATACCCTAAGGAACCTTGAGTTTTTCTATCCAATTTGTAGCTGAAGCCTCTTAAATGTATACTTAAAGGCAGATAGGTGGCACATTAGATAGAGTGCTGGGCCTGGAGTCAGGAAGACCTGAGAGCAAATACAGCTTCACACGCTTACTAACTATATGACGTTAGGCAAATTACTTAACCTTTGTCTGCCTCAGTTTCCTCAAGTATAGAAAAGGAATCACAGTAGCTTCTATCTGCCAGAGCTGTTATAGAACCAGATTAGGTAATAATGGCAAAGTTCCTAGAATCATACCTGGCTCATAGTAGCTACTCAATAAATTTGTATTTGAATATAAGCTCTTTAAAAACAGGGATTGTCTTGCCTTTTCATTCACATTTCTAGAACTTAACATATTACTTTCAGTGTAGTAATCATTTTTAATTCATTCACCCATCTTTTAATACAAATATTATATTGATGTTGTCATATGACAGTGGGGCTTGGAGTATAACAGTCCATAGAGAACTAAAAATGAATGTCAAACAGCAGGACATGGGGAGGCACATGGTTTGGTTTGACTGGACTCCAACATAAACCAATGAAGAACTTCAAAAAAGAGCAGGAAAGGAAAGCTATGTCATTGGTGAGTGATAGAAGATAAGATGGTTTGGTCACATGGAAACAACATGTTGGACAACCAGAGTGCTCCACTGGAGGCCTTGAAATGCCAGTAGAAGGGGAGGGAGGCACACAGAACATTGATGTGTGATGAACTCATGGGAAGAGTCCCTCCAAATGATCAGGCATATACAGAAAGTGGTCTGCATTCTTGGAAGAAACTTCCAATTGAATGAAATCATAGATACAACTGAATATTTGAAGTAGAGAATGAAAGAAAAGATGCAGTTATCATGTTCAGGGGCAAGTGGAAGGACCCCACCAGAGGGATCCTATTAAAAATAGCTTTCAGAGCTGATATCACAGGACATATGTTTCTGTACCTGACAGGGATGTAAGAACACTATATGAAGGAAACAACGTGGGTAGAGACCTTTCCATGTCTAACGGAAAGAGATACTAGAGGAATACCAACCCTTTCTGAATGTATTTTTTGTTTACTTATTAGTGTTCACTCATTCATTTTCTAGCATCCCAAGCTCTTTGGACTCTACCTACTAGGAATTCAATTCAAATCAGTTCAATAAATGCTCATTAAGCATCTACTATTTCAACCAAAACTGTCCTTGTCTGCCATGTCCATTTTCCATATTGCTTAAGCTTTAAAGAAAGGCTGTTTCAAGTACTTATATGGTACTTATCTCATTCTACTTTGTAATGTAAATTACATTCTTACATGCTCTCTCTCTCTCTCTCTTTCTCATATAGTATACGCTGTTATATTGTTTGCTGTATGCCTCTCTGAGTCAAAGTGCCTAATAGTGCTTATGTGTAGTTATACCTACATTACAGCTACACATAGTAGGTGCTAAATAAATATTTACTAGATAAATTAGTTAAAAGTCATATCATAGGTGCCATTTGATAAAGTGAAATAAGAACTGACCTTGAAGTTAAAAGACCTGGGCTTGAATATGCATCCTGACTTGTAAAATATGTGTCTTATCCCACTATCATATCCATTCTTTTTTTTGCCTTTTTTTTTCTTTTTGGAGGACAATCAGGGTTAAGTGACTTACCTAAGGTCACACAGCTAGTTTTTGTGTAAAGTGTCTGAGGCCAGATTTGAACTCAGCTTCTTCTGACTCCAGGGCCAGTGCTCTACTCACTGTGCCACCTAGCCGCACCTATTGTATCCATTCTTAATTTCTATAAACCTCAGTTTCCTCAGCAAAGAAATGGGCACACTAATCATTGCACTTCTTACTTTACAAGGCTGTTGTGGGGGAAAATATTTTTAAACCATGAATTGTTCTTAAAATTTGAGCTATTACTTTAAAATGATATACATATATCCACACAAAAGAGATTGAAAAATCTCAGGGAAAAAAATCAAAAGAAAGAAATAAGACCAGGGTAAAGCAGCTGTTCTTTTTACTTTGTAGTTCATATTCCACAAATAAGCTTTAATGTCATATTATTTTCATGGATATTTGTAAGCAAAAATGAGAGATTGATGTATGGATAAAATTGAGTTTTATTTTTGAAAAATGTATTTGCTGTACTTTCCTGTTAACAATTTTTAAACCCAGCAGTGGAAGTCTTTTGAATCTAGTGTAATCCATTTTCCCCCTGTGTGTCTATTCTTTCCTTATTATATGCTTAAAGAATATGAATAACACATGACATGTTCTACAAAAACCAGAGGTGCCATTACTAAAGGGATGACCAAACATGTATGGCTTGGCAACATCTACTCACTTGAGAATTAAAGTCCTTTTCTACCCAGTTCTCATCATACATCTGAGATAACTGAGAAACAGATGGTATTAAGTGACTTATACGAAGTCACCCTGAAAATATTCAGTAGAGTCAGATATAGAATTTAGTCCATGTGTGTGTGTATACTGGGGAAACCAGACCTTGGGATGGCTGAAACATTCATTTCAGTCATTAACACGCTCAATAATGATCAATTCACAGTAACTGAATTGATTGTGTGCAATGATTCATTCACATCATTAGATGACTGTGTAGAAGTCCATACATTTTATAAAAATTGGCAGATTTAAATCTCTAAAACAATAGTCAAAGACCAAGTTAATGACAAGAGGATGGCAATCATTTTGAACAGATGCCAAGCTTTGTGTGTCCAAATGGCACTTTCTCCATAGTTAGAAGAAAGAGTTGGAAAATTGCAAATTTCATTTCAGTACTGGCAGAGGCATGTGAAAGAAATTTCAGTCCTATTCCCCTATGTGATGAGAAACAGAAAATTCTAAAACTCCAAAATTCCAAATTCCAAAAACCCAGAAATACTGGGAGTACTCCCCACTTTACGTACTCCTATACTACTGGGAACCCAAAGGACCCTAATTGTAGGAGCTAAGTTCTTTCCATTCACTTCTCCCTGGCAGGCAAGTGCTGACATTTTCTAAACTTCTCTACCTGAACCTTCACCGTTCTCTCTAAATTTCCCAGTGCATTTTCATGTTCAAATTTGCATATCTTATTTCCCCTTATTATCAGCTGTATAAGGGAAAGGTCAGTGTCACAATCCTCTTTTTATTCATATTCTCAGAGCTTAGCACATAATATCCAATACCCACCATAATATTTTGCATGTAGTTGGCATTTAGGTATTCAGTGAACAAATGAATTATCAGCCCAAGTTCTACCATCCTGGTAGATGCTCTACATCAAGTAGCTAGTACAATGAATTCACATCAAAAGTTGTGAAATTTTTCTCCCTGTTTGACTACATACCGTGCTACCTCAAAATATTAATAATGAATAAAAATACAACTTCTAATCGTTCTCATGTACGTGTTTTAGTCAAAGGGCTGGGTCTTTTTATTTCATCTCAATTGGAATTTTGGGTTTTTTATTAAATTAATATTTAACATCACTAATAATAAACCTATTGATAGAATCTATGTAAAGAAGAAAATTAATCAAAAGTAAGAACATATATTATTTAGGTTAGTTAGTGCCATCATAATCAAATTAATTAGTGAAAAGTAATAAGAAGAACTCTTGGTTTCTTTTAAGAGGCAGAAAACTAGGTTAGGTTGTTCAAAATGCAAATCAAGTCAGACAAAAATTTCTTTCGGATCATTAAAAATTGAGGATTTAGATGTAGAGCTTCTCACAAACAAATCTTTACTGACGGGGAAGCTGTCAGCTTTGACACAGACTTTGACTCTCTAAGCTTGGCAAGAAGCAGTGAGGCATCAAGTAGGACTTGTTCTCTATCAGAGAAATTCTCATTCGATGAGTGGAAAGGGGAAGATATGGTTTACTTCAATGCCTGGAAGCCAACACTTTTTCAAATTGACTTTTCAGGATCAGCTAAGTGTTTTTGCATACGACTGTGCTACAGTTTTCCATTAGGCTTTTACTTTTATCTTTACCAAAAGTACCTCTGACTAAAATTAAAGTTCTCCCAAACTCTTTTACTCTCACCATAACTGAACTCAATACAATCAGGAATGAAAGGATAAGGGACATCAAAAGAATTTCATTCATTTTTAATAACACCCAAATAAACCTAACACTGGTTTTCTAGGTTCTATGAGGGGCTAGAAATGCTTAAATATTGAAGGGATTAGAAAATCAAAATTCCCAGGATGACAGCAAGAACATTTCATATATATATGAAATAACATAATTCAAAAAGTTCAAGATCACTGTTCTCCATTAGCTGGGCTATAGTATAATCAAATAAGGTATTTTCAAATTTACCTCATAATTACTTTTTAGCCTTAAAATTCTTTTTGGAGGAGAGCTCAAAATGAAGAAAATAATGGTATGGTTTGACTTCAAGTTAGAGAAAAATTTTATATTCTGTGTTTTTTCCTAGTTTAACTTTTTTAATTGTGATTCTGATATAGATGAAATTTGGATTCAGCTAGTTAATGCATTTTGTTCTGATCTGTAGTTTTAAATTTTGGTTCTTGTCAAATTCTTGGCTCTAGAGAACCCCACCAAGGTCTACTAGGCCAAGAGTAACAACATTTCAGAGGTGAAACATGAATTCTTAATTTATTCACTCCCTCAAAAGCAGGGGTAAAAAAACAAGTGTAACTTCTTTGAGGGAATATAGAAGGTGGCAAGAATACTTTGCATTCATCCTCTGAGAAGTTCATATAGGATAGCCAAGTTGAGGAAAGCAGCAGAGACATCATCCTTTGTATAAACATGATCCTTTCAGCCTTTTCTCCTTCCCCTACCTCATTCTCCATAAAACAACAAGGACATTTTTATGTCACAATATTGTGATGATATTCCTCTTTTTGTACCTCCATCTACCTTGGCCCATGGCTAGTTATACAAATTGGTGACGTCCTAACCAGATTATTAATCTATGTACCCCAGAGAGAATTGAAGATATAGATTTCCCTGGCAAGCAGCAATGCTTTCTTTCTTTATCAGTCAATACTATGATTAGTTAATTATTTGAAGTATCATTGAGGCTTGATAGTCTGTAACTAATGACTGGAATATTTCTATGAAAGAATGTGTACTATTTTGAAAGAACACATTAGACAAAGGACACGGTGATGTCATATTAAAAAGATAAAAATCATGGGAGAAAATTGGTGAATCTGTGATGAGAGAGTGGGGACTTTCAAGGAGAGAGAAATAGGTGTTATTTGGTATTGAGCATACAAAAGACTAGTGAACCAAGAGGACAAAATAGAGGATGAATATGAGATACACATCACAAATCTGGCACAGAAAAATCTTATATGCTTTGGGCAAGTCATTTCACATTTTTGGGCATCATTACCTCATGTCTGAACTATTACAGTAGCCTGATGGTAGATCTGTCTGCTATAATCCTTTCCCCACTCCAGCTGCCAAAGTGATTTTTCTAAAGCACAGATCCTATTGCGCCATTCCCTTACTCAATAAACTCTAGTCGATCTCTTATCATCTCCAGGATCAACTACAAAATCCTCCAGCATTCAAAAGCATTAATAATTTAGAACGCCCCATACACAAACCTTTCTAGTCTTTTCACACCTAATACCACCATGTGATTTTTCAATCCAGTAATACTTTCTTCACTGCTGTTCCATGAACAAAACATTTCATCTTGGCTCCAGACATTATTTCTGGCTGTCCCTCATGCCTGGAATGCTCTCCCTCCTCCTTTCCACTTTCTGGCTTCCTCCCCCTCTTTCAAGTTCCAACTAAAATAATACTTTCTACAGGAAGCCTTTCCCAATCCCTCTTAATTATAGTATCTTCCCTCAATTAATTATTTCCTATTTATCATGTATGCAGTTTGCTTGTATATATTTGTTTGTCATCTTCTTCATTAGATCATGAGCTCCTTAAAGGCAAGGATTATCTTTTGCCTTTTTTTGTGTCTCCAGTGTTTAGCACAATGCTTGACACATAGTAGGTACTAAATAATTACTTATTTACTGTCAACTGAGGAAATTTGGATGAAATTACCTCTAAGATCTTTTCTAGCACTAATGGTCTATTTATTGGATACTTTGCCTATATAGATATCTGCTGGAACTCTCCCTCCCTATGTCTCATAAAGTAGTGACAGTGATATGCAGAGTTTCTATTCATACCAATAGGGAGAAACTAGTTACTGAAGAAAAATGGATAGAAATAATTGGAGCTATATAGACTCTCAAGTGTTTAATAGCTAGAGTTGTTGAGTAACAATTAATGCATAAATGTCAACTTGAAAGGAAGTCTCTAGTTCAGTGTCCTGTGGATCTGTCCTTGGGTTTGCCCTATTCAACAGTTTAACTGTCTTAAATGCACAGAGGGTATTGTTACCAAATTAATAGAAGACACAAATCTGTGAGCTCCTGTAGCTAACAACAAAATCCAAATCCAAAATGCCCTTGATAAGATTGAACAAATTCAACTAAAGCCAAATCTTTGGCTGAATTCCATTGTCATTGGTGCTCCCTCAAACCATGCAGACTCTGTAACTCTCACCCATACATTCTCATAAATTCTCCACAGAGCCTCCACCGAATATGCTAGGGGCTTTTCTTCAGTTTTCTTGAATTACGTGGGCATTTGTAGACCACAGAGAGGATATGTCTAAAGGTAATATTTTAGTTTTGCTCCTGTATCTCTGATCGTACATTTTACACCATTTCTGTTCATCATAGCATGATGTCAAAGTCTATTTAAGTTTCAGTGCATCTCTCCATCTACCTTTTGGTGACCTGAAATTATAATAGTTTGGGGAGTTTTGACTGTGCAGCAATATATCATCCTTAGCATATTAGTATTAAATAGATGGGCTTTTATTACAGGAAAGAGCTTAGGGTCATTAAAAGCACTGTGAAAATATTCAAATGCAATTTGGTCCACTCTCTAGATCAGAGGTCCCAAAAAGTACAGCCCAAAGGTTAAATCCTTTATGATATATTTTTTTGTCTTTTTGGTGGGGGAGATGGAAAGGGCAGGGCAATTGGGGTTAAGTAACTTGCCCAAGGTCACACAACTAGTAAGTGTTAAGTGTCTGAGGCCGTATTTGAACTCAGGTCCTCCTGACTCCAGGGACAGTGCTCTATTCACTGCACCACTTCGCTGCCTATGACCTTGTTGTTGTTGTTGTTGTTTGCATGGCCCACAAACTAACAGCCAATCTTAACTTGCAGGCCATACAGGCTGTAGTCTGCATTTGGTCCCCAGACTGGCATTTATCAACCCCAACTCTAGATCATGTTGAATTCTGGAGCCATTTCATTTTCTCTCTGAAAGGTTTGTCCAAAATAGATATAATAATAATTAGCACTGATACAGCGTTTTAGAGTTTGAAAAAAATTCATATATACATATATGTATATATGTGTGTGAATATGTATGTATATATGTATGTATGTATTTATGTGTGATTCTCATATGAACTCAGTGTCATATTTCCCATTTTACAGATGAGGAAGCTAAAGTAAGTAGCTTGGCTCAGGCCAAAGACCTAATTATCTAAGGTATGAGCTGAACTCTGGTCTTTCTGACTCCACATCCTATACTCTATCCATGTGCCACCTAGCTGCCTAACAGAGCAGTCTTAATGCCGTTGTCTAGATAAAAAGCTGTTTTCATCCACTTGGTTCCTCATGTATAACTGCTTGGTCCAAACTCTTTTGAATAATTACAATTAGCCCAAAAGAATGAAATGGGCTTCCTTTTCAAATACTGCCAAAATCTTATGGGTGATCTTGGGTTAAATCTAGTAAAAATAATATAATTTGTATAAGTGTAAAACCCTATATTTGGATTTTAAAATAATAGGATAATAGATTGAGGATTAGAAAATTAAGTAATAGTTGATTTGAAAAAAGTTAAACTGGGAATTTTAACATACTACAAGCTCAATATGAGCTGAGTATATGATAGAAGAGGTGGGAAAAAGCTCATGTGTTCTTGGGCTACATTAAGAACAATAGTTTTCAGGAATATAGAGGAGATTCTTTAGCTGAACTTTGACTTCATAAAAGCATGGCTGGAGAATTGTGTGCAGTTCTGGCTGCCACATTTTAGGAAGAATAACCTACGGTGAGGCTAGAGGAAGGTGACCAAGATGTTGGCAGGACTGGATACTAAGCATAAAGGATGCATTAAAGGAAATGTTCGGAGACAAAAATAAAGAGCACCTGACAGCCATCTTCCAATATTTGAAATGCTGTCAGGTCAAAGAAAGAATAAACTTTTCCTTTTTTGGTCCTCAGAAAGCTCAGCTAGGAAGTCAGGTAGGCAGTTTTCAATTTGCTATAAGGAAAGTCTTCTTAATACTTAGAACTGCTCAAAATAATAACTAGTGCTGGTAGAGCACTTCAGGGTTTGAAAATATATGTGTGTATGTATGTGAATATATATGTGTGTGTATGTGTGTATGTATGTGTATATATGATTAATCTTGGACTTCTGGAGGATATGTTGTACTCTAGAAGCAATATTGTGGAAGCTAGACGAGCTTTTATTCCTCTATTCAACAAACATTTACTTGGTGCAAAGCACTGTGTTAGGACTGAGGGTTTATTGACAAATGAGACACAGTTCGTGCCCTCATGAAGCTCACAGTCTAGCAAATCAATAAGATACACATGGAAATCAAGTTACCACTCGATTATATAGTGTGGTGCTAGATTGTGAAGATTTTGCAACATTAGGTTTAAAAAAATGAGCTTTCCCTAAGAGAAAATAGGAATAGTTTTAAGCAGAGTGTCATATATATGTACATGTGTATGCATATATGTATATGCATACACATACACACCCATACATATATTTACATATGTATTTCATTGCATTGCACTTTATTGCACTTTGCAAATACTGGTTTGGTTTTTTTTGGTTTTTTTTTACAAATTTTAAGTGTGTAGCAACCCTGCATCAAGCAAGTCTGTTGTGACCATTTTTCCAATAGCATGTGCTCATATCATGCCTCTGTATCACACTTTGGTAATTCTCAAAATATTTCAAAACTTTTCACTATTATTGTAGCTATTACAGAAATCTGTGATCAGTGATTTCTGATGTTACTATTGTAATTGTTTGGGGGCACCAAGAACCTTGTCCATATAATACAGAGAACATAATTAATAAATGTTGTGCATGTTCTAACTGTTCCACCAAGCAGCCATTTCTCTCTCTCTCTCTCTCTCTCTCTCTCTCTCTCTCTCTCTCTCTCTCTCTCTCTCTCTCTCTCTCT
>CM053597.1:142606129-142621457 GCA_028646575.1 Pseudocheirus occidentalis | reverse complement strand
TGGTTAGCACTTTTTGACAATAAAGTATTTTAGAATTAAAGTATGTACATTTTTAAACATAATGCTATTGCAGACTTAATAGACTACAACATAGTGTAAACATAACTTTTATATGCATTAGGACACCAAAAAATCCATGTGACTCACTTTATTGTGGTGATCTAGAACTGAACCTGCAATAATCTTCAAAGTATACCTGTATACATACATTGTTAACATAACATGGCTTCATAAATAATTCAAAAGAATTACAAAATAAAGTGCTTTAAGAGACCTGAAGAGAAAAGGTCATTATAACTAGGAGAATAAGTAAAGGCTTTATGGAGAAGATAAAGGTTAAGTAAGAGGATATTCTGGGCATAGGGAACAGCCTTGAGCAAAAGTATAGGGATGGGAAGACACATGGCATATTCAGAGGTCAGATATGCAAGAATAAGAGAAATATTGAAATATGGTATGGTGCTAGGTTGTGAAGGTTTTGTAACATTAGATTTAAAAAAGGTTTGAGATTTACCTAAGGAGAAATAGGAATAGTTTTTAGCAGAGTGTCATATATGTGTACATGTATATGCATACGTATATGCATACACATACATACCATACATATATTTACATGTGTATATGTGTATATATGTCTATACATGTACATGTTCATACACCTATACATACACATACACATACACATACACATACACATACACATACACATATACATATACATATACTATTCTGACAGTGGTGTAAAGGATGGATTAGAGCAAGAAGAAATAGTTTTTATAAAACTATTGCAAAAGTTTAGATGGATAATAATAAGACCCTCCAGTATGTGATAGCAAGGCCTACAAAGAGCAAGGGACAGATGCTAAGAGATATTTCGGAGTCAGAGATAATGACAAAATATAGTAAGTGGTTGAATGCGTGTGGTAAGAAAACAGGCAAAAGCCAAAAATAATCACCAGGTTTCAAACATGAAAGAATAGGTGTCCTCTCATTGTCAAGAGCAGTGTTAAGGATGCTCCAGCTCCATTCATCCTTGATCCTTCCCCCTCCCTCACCCCAGGTGTCTAGTCTCTCACCAGGTCTTTCCTTCATTACATTTCTCATAAACATCCCTTCACTCCTTCCCCACAGCTATAATGTCCTTATATAGGACCTCATCTAGTTGAGTCTCCCTGCCTAAATTCTCTTCCCACTCCATTCAGCTACCAAACGGATGTCTCTAAAGGACAGATCTGACTATGTCACTCACCCACCCCACTACCAGCCAACATCAATGGCTTCCCATTACCTCCAGAATCAAATACAAAATCCTCTGTTTGGCATCTAAAGCCGTTCACAACATGGCCTCTTCCTGTCTTTCTAATCTCTCATACTTTACGTCCCTCTCTCTGCTCTATTCTAGACACTGGCCTTCTTGTTTTTCCTTGAAGACAACACTCCATTTTTCTATTCCATGACTCTTCACTAGATGGCTACATACCAGGAATATGCCCCTCTTCATCTTACCCTCTAGTTACCCTGGTTTTCTTGAGCCCCAACTCAAACATCGCCTTAGATCAAGAACCCTTTCCTGGTCCTCTCTACACCTCCAACCTCCTGCCATTCCATCACACACACACACACACACACACACACCACATTCCAATGCTAGCTTGTCTTCTCTCTGAATTTACTCTTGTTTACTCTCTCAATAGCTTGTGCATACATATCTGTTTGCATGCTGTTTCCCCCAATAGAATATGAACTCCTTGAGGTCATCTGTATATATATGTGTGTCTATGTATGTACACATGTATGTATAGATGATACATATAGACATCTATACAAGAGGTATGTATATTTACACATATAAAAATGCCTTTTACATACCTATCTATAGCAATGCATTGAAGATACAAAAAAGTACGCTTGTGTATGCATGTTTATAAATACATACATACATACATATATACACATACTTTTTATTTTTTGCATTCCAAATGCTTAGCACAGTTCCTGGCACATGCTAAGAACTTTAAAATGTTTCTTGATGCTGATAATGAATGGTGCTATCACAGAAGGAAATGAGAAAGTCAGAAAGATAAGCCAAGTCTTATTTTTTACCTTTTTTGTGGGGGGGAGAGATGTTTGGTTTGGGACACATTGATTTTTAAGTACCTGGACCATGCAGGTGGTAAAGTTCTGAAGACATCTACCTAGATATGTGGTCTAGACTCCATCTTAGGAATATCACACAGGGGATCGATCCCTATGCAGATAAAGTTTAGATTTAGTGACCTATGAAAAGTAGTCATCGCAATTCACCTATGCTTAGATGTTTTTGTTGAAGCAGATTCACATATGGCTCATTTTGGAAACAACACATATTTATTTTATTTACAATTTATGAGGAAAATTACATGAAAAAAATGTTACCTTGTACAGATGAAGATATTTTGAGCAGAGAAAGATCCAGAGGACCTCCTATTTCTATTACTTAATCTAAATGAATTTCCTTATCCATCCTGAGAAGCGGGAAAGCATCTAGAATTCCTGTAAGCCAACTGGCAATCTTCCTCCTTTCATTTTGGGCTAATTTTTCTTCCATAAACTTCCAGTTATTTTTTAAATGACACATTTTGTTTTTTTAAGGTGGGGGAGGGGAGTGAGAGGAGTGGGAAAGAATCATTGAAGAGGGAAAGCAGACAAGGAACCGATCTAAAGAAATCACATCTCTTTAATACAGTACAGACTTTGAAGAAGAAAATCTACAAACACCAGAAAGGAAAAGGTTAATGAATGGCTGACTTTTCTATTTTGGCTCTGCTTTCCTATCCTAGTCATCACTACACATACACGAGAACTCATATATATTCACATGGAATGAAGAAAAAGGAAATGTATTAAAAACACGAAAGGCACATATCCACTTCATTAAAGGCAGAGAAAAGAATACTGCAAATGAACTGAGGGTTTGGGCTTAAGAAAGCTTCTTTAAATATTTTCATTTGATTATTAATATTTTATCAAAATTACTAGGTTTTATAAAGCAAAAAATCCATGTTTCAAAGCCCTAACACTAAGGTTATCAAAAAATGGCTTTAGAACAGCTCGGCGTGTATACATTAAAACTGGAATCTTAGAAGCGACATAAACAGACCTTTCTCTATAAAGAGAAAAGGCTAAGCTTTAAAGAATTTTGCATTTATAGATAAATGTTTCCATAGTAATCAGTATCATAAAACTTGAGGGAGTCAGCAGTCCCTTACATACAAAAGTGATGCTAAAATGAGGCAAAAGAATGAAATTAAGTGGGAAATTTTTACCTGAAAGAGAAACTTCAGTGTAAAGTAAGAACAGACGCTATTATTTCAGCAACCGCTTTGTTTTAAATGTGCGCATACACGCATGCACACACACACACAACCACACAGGATGAAGTACTGACCTTTGGAGACAGCATGACTATGATGGAAAATGATTTAAAACAACAAACTCTTTATTACAAGCTCAAAAGATGAGCTTCAGGCATTGCATTTCAGATTTTGCTAGTGCTCTGAGGTCAGTTTGGTTTGGGGAATCAGAGGAAGTTCAAGAGGAAGAAAACACAGAAAATAAAGAAGGAAGGGAAATTAAGAAGCAGAAAAAATCCTCACTAATATGGTTTTGATGTTGGAGTCAGTGTTACTTATGCAGGGGTATGTGCTCATTTGACACTATTTTCCTTTAATGATAAATTCAGAGGGGTTTTTTCTCTCAAATATGTAAGAAAGATCTTCGAAGGTCTGAGCAAGTTTCAGTAAATATACAAATGCTTCCATTGTAATCAGCCCAGTAATACCTGTCACTGTCAGCACCTCATTCCAAAGGGGCTGTCTCTGTTTCTCTTGGCCAGCAACAATCCAACACTCATAAGAGATTACTTTCATAAGGTAGAGTATGTGCATTCAATCTCCGTTTACCTAAATTTTTATGATATCTTTGGAGACACATATCCAGTTGTTCAGCTGCTGAAAAGCCACCGAAGTCTGGGACTTTGCTGGCAAAAAAAGCAACCTCTTATAAATAATGAAACTATTTTGGACAGAAAGATGTTTGTATTAACACCTCCAGAGGAGGAGGGGCTAGGGCAAGGAAGGGGTGCAGTACTTCAAAAAGGTTGCCCGTGGCAGGCCTATGTCCCTCTAATGCAATGGTGTGTGCTTGAAGGGCTTGGCAAGCTTTGGTGGAACAATGGTTCCATTAGCTTCCCTCAATTCCATGGAACTCACTGGGCAGAAGCATTTGTAATTTGCTGTTGTTCTCATGTGTTTCCATGGAGCACTTTAAGTGTGTGATAAATAGAAAGAGAAAAAAAATTAACACATACACTTCTACCCAAGGTGTCTATTCACTGTAAGGTGGTCTGTTATATAAGGTTATTTGATCTCTTGGCAAAACTCTATTTTTTTTATTCCACAGAAGCTATTTTGGTAAGAAATAACTTTTTATTAACTTACTCCCCATTTCATGAATCTCAGGAATCTTTCTTTCTAAAACCTACATTTTCCATAACTGACTATGCTGTCCCAAAAGTCTTAGTGCCATTTTAAGCTTTAATAGATTAAGAAGCTTAAAACTGCACTACTATTTTTGGAATATGCTATGTTTTGTTCATTTACATAACTTTATAAATTTGTTGCTTATTTTCTTTTTAAAATATAATCATATTAGAAGGGTACAAAACATCCCTTGTGATCTTCAGACAATCTCAAGATCATTTTTTTAATGGGGAAAGTTTTACAATCAGTTATAGAACACTCATTACCTAACATTTTTGCCTAAAGGAGGTCTACCTCCAAAACAGATCAGAAGAAGGAAGACTTTCAGGGTTCTATCATCATTTTATTTCTTTCTTACTATATTTGTCCTTCCCTTAGGCCTCATTGTATCCCCTATGTGCTTGATTCTTAAAGTTTCCTAAAAGTATGAGTCCTACGTTGCTTAAGCTATGCTGAGTGGTTACTGGACAGACCGTAGATTTGAAGTTAGAGGACCTGCATTCAAATTGTAGCTCAGTGACATACTCTATACCTTTGTGACATTGGGCAAGTCACTTAACTTTAACCCACCCTAGCATACTCCTCATCACCTCTCAGTTGAGATATTGAAGTAGGCTTCGAACAGGTTTTCTTACCTCAAGTCCCTCCTTATTCCAATCTATGTTCCACTCAGCTGCCAGTGATTTTTCCTAAAGTAGAGTTCTGATTATGTATCACATGTAAACTATTCCTTCTAGGAGTAAAGAGAAATTCCTTTGCTTAGCATTTAAAACTTCACAAACTGGGCCTTCTGTATCTTTCCAATACTCTTATATATTGCTTCCTATTCATGCCCTATACATTACTCCACGTATTTTACAATCAAGCTGTATTGGTCTACTTGCTGTTGCTCACACACAATACTGCCTTTTCCTCTCTTTATGGGCAATACTTCTCCCCTCTCTGCTTTTACAATGACTGTCTCCTATTTCTGGAAAACATATGGAAGAGGGTGGTAAGTTAGCAGTATCTGATTTCAAACTATATTACAAAGTGGTAATCATGGAAACAATATGGTGCTGGCTAAGAAATATAGTGATAGATTTGTGGAATAAATTAAGTACACAAAACCTATTAGTAAATGACCATAGTCATCTAGCATTTATGAGCACAAAGATCCAAGCTTTGGGGACAAGAACTCACTATTTGACAAAAATTGCTTACAATAATGGAAAGCAATTCGACAGATATAGACCAACATAAGGTTAAAATGGATACATTATTTCATTGTCAAGTGTGATAACACATATGAATTAGGGGAACATGGAGAATTTTACCTGTCAGATCTATGTTTACGGAAAAAATTTATGACTGAACAAGAAATAGAAAGGATCACAGGAAGCAAAATAGATAATTTTGACTGTATTAAATTAAAAAGGTTTGCCCAAACAAAACTAGTGAAACCAAGATTAGAAGAAAAGCAGTAAAGTGGGGAAAATTTTTCCAGCTGTTTTCTATGATAATTGTTTCATTTTTCAAATAAACAGGAAACTGAGTGAAATTTATAAAAATACAAGTCATTCCAAATTGGCAAGTGGTTGAAAGATATGAACAGGCAGTTTTCAGAAGAAATAAAAGCTATCTATAGTCATATGAAAAAATGGTCTGAATCACCATTGATTAGGGAAAAGCAAATTAAAAACAACTCAGGTACCACCTGACACCTGTCAGATTGACTAATATGATAGGAAAACAAAAGGGCAAATGCTAGAGGAGATGTAGAAAAAAATGGGACAATGATACACTCTTGGTGGAGTTGTGAACAGAACCAGCTTTTCTGGAGAACAGTTTGGAACAATGCCCAAAGGGCTATAAAATACTTACCCTCTGACTCAGCAATATACCCCTGCTACATCTGAACCTCAAAGACATCAAAGCAAAAGAAAAGGAAAAACATTTTATAGCAACTCTTTTTGTAGTGACAAAGAATTAGAAACTAAGGGGCTGCCCATCCATTGTGGACTGGCTAAGTTACGGTATAGGATCGTGATGAAATTCTATTTTGCTATTAAGAAATGACAAACAGGATGGATTCAGAAAAGCCTGGGAAGATTTGTATGAACTCATACAAGGTGAAGTGAGCAGAACCAGGAGAGCATTGTACATAGTAACAGCAGTACTGTATGATCTTAGTCATTCTGATCAATACAATAATCTAAAACAGTTCCAAAGGATCCATAAGGAAAGATGCTGTCTGCTTGCAGAAAGAGAACTGATGGAGTCTGAGTTCAGATTGAAGCTTAATTTTTCAACTTTCTTTTCTTGTGTTGTCTTTTTTTGCATCATGGCTAATATGGAAATGTGTTTTACATGATTTAGCATGTATAACTGATATCACATTTCTTGCCTTCTCAGTGGGTAGTGAGGTTTAGGTGGGTGGGAGAAAATTTAGAACTCAATTTTCAAAAAATGAATGTCAAAAATAAATAAATTACCTTAAAATGAAAAGACTAGCCAGGCCTTAGTTTTTTTTGTTTCTAAAATGAAGCCTACTGACCCTGGAATCATTTGAGGGTAGGGGGCAATTTTGTAGAGCATGACCCCTGTGTGTCTGCCAAACAATAATAGGAGAGGCAGGATTTCTCTCCCTTCTCTTTCCCTCAACTGGCCAAAAAATCTTACAGCAGAACTACTCATTAAGTAGGAGACACCACATCTTTCAGCTGTTTTTATGGTATAGAAAGAGAAACAGATAACAAGAGAGTTAGACACCAAAAACAGCTTCAAGGAACAAGATGAAGAGACAAAAAAACCAGCATGTACAGTTAAGAATAGTGCTGTTGAAAGGTATACACCTAAGGAGTTTAGCTGCATGACCTACTCAGGACATCACAAGAAGAAAAATTGTACCTACTGACTGACAGTTAAAGATTTAGCTATCCAGCATGAGTTTCTGTACCATAATTTCATAAGTGCAGTCACAAAGGGCCACCCGGGAACCCAAACTGGGAACGCCAAGATGTCAAGGTGTTCCAGAGCAGGTACTACATTTTTATCTCTAGAACAGCAGTTTTCAACCTGTGGGTCGCAACCCCTTTGGGGGGTCAAATGACCCTTTCACAAGGGTCATGTAAGACCATCAGAAAACACATATTTCCAATGGTCTTAGGAACAGAGACACTGCTCCTCTATCCATCTCCTGGAGGGTCTGCCCACATGCAGATACACCCACTTATGAGTATTAAAGCATCACGGCATTAGGAAGGTTGAGAACCACTGCCCTAGAACCTAGCACAGTCTGGTATATGTATTGATGGATTAATTAAATTCTCTGAAATGGTTTTATTCATCTGTAACAAGGGAAAATTGGATTAAATTATCTCTAAAGTCCTTTCCATCTTTATATTCTACAAAGAAGTGTTTTTTTCCTCAATCCCCCACACATGCTATTCTGTTTGTTTGTTTTTAACTTAAAGTCATTATTTATTTATGTTTTCTTCTTTTATAATTATGAATTTGATGAACATCAGCAAACAAATATTTACCTACACAAAGAAAAGGAAATCTACATGTTAAACCGTTCATCTTTGATATTTACATTTTTTTTAATATTTCAGATTTAACAAAGTAGGTCTATACTAACTTGCTTCTCTGTGTTGAGTCAACATTTATTAAGTGCCTGGCATTGTTCAAAGCACTAGTAATACAAGTACAAGCAGAGAGAAGATGGTTTTTGCCCTCATGTGGCTTACGCTCTAATAGGGGAAGAGAACCCATGAAAGGAAACTAGAAAAGATTTGGGGGATGAAGAAACCAGACCAGGGGCTGGTCAAGGAAATCCAGAAGAAGAATCATAACCTGGAGACAAATGAAGACCTGGATGGTCTGGATGTCCTCCCTAAGAATGGAGGCCCTGAGAGAAACCAGCCATTCAGAGGAAGGGGCCTCCAGGATGGAGGGATTTCCAGTGTGTGAAATCCAGGCATTGGCTGAGCTTTCAGCTCAGGTAGGTAGGAAGATTATTCTGGTATTGAAAGTCAGACAGAGTGAGGCTTGCAGCCTGGAGAGAAATGAAGACATCCCTTTCTGAACTTCCTTCCGCTCTCTTCTGTGTATTTATAAATGTTTCAAGGACGTTCCATTTTTCCCTTATTTCTTTTAGAATCATTAAGACTCTCCCTGATCCTCACAAAAAATAAATAAATAAACACTGCTCCACTCTTTCCCCCCTCCCCCCGCCCAGATCAGTAGCAAAGTGGAGAAAGTGCTGGTCTTAGAATCAAGAAGACTGGAGTACTAGTGCATAGCCTCAGACATGTCACCCTGGGCAAGTCACTTAACCTCTGTTTGCCTCAGTTTCCTCAACTGTAAAGTGGGGATATAGCAGCACTTACCTCACAGAGTTGTTATGAGAATCAAATGAGGTAATATTTGTAAAGGGCTTAGCCCAGCACGTGGCACACAACAGGTAATGTATAAATTCCCTTCTCTCCTCTTGCCACCCCCATTATAATAAATAAGTATAGGTCAGTAAAACAAATCCATCCATTGGCTATTCTGAAAGCATATGTCTTATTTGTGCTTGTAGCCTCTCACCTCTCTGCCTCTCTGACTATTTCTTGGGAAATAGGATTCAGCATCTGTCTTTTGGAGTTATGCTTGGTCATAGTGTTGATCATAGCTCTTAAGTCTTTCATGATTGTTTTCTTTTATGTTATTATAATCATTACATAAATTTATGCTCCTTATTCTTTTCACTTTACTTTCCAT
Source organism: Pseudocheirus occidentalis (assembly GCA_028646575.1). Classification (NCBI taxonomy): domain Eukaryota; kingdom Metazoa; phylum Chordata; class Mammalia; order Diprotodontia; family Pseudocheiridae; genus Pseudocheirus; species Pseudocheirus occidentalis. The sequence continues at coordinate 142,612,188 of CM053597.1, read as the reverse complement.
CAATTCATACCAGTCCTCTCAGTTTTCTCCAAATCTGTTCCTTCCCTCAACTCTTAAAAAAAATCGTCTTTTTTTTTGGAGGAGGGAAAGGCAGGGCAATTGGGGTTAAGTGACTTGCCCAAGGTCACACAGCTAGTAAGTGTTATGTGTCTGAGGCTGGATTTGAACTCCGGTCCTTCTGACCCAGGGTTGGTGCTCTATTCACTGTGCCACCTAGCTGCCCCTAAAAAAATTTTTTTATTTTTATTTCAGTTCCAAATTTTTTCTTCCTCACCTCTCTGCCACCTATTGAGAGGGCCCATATGAAATCATGAAAATTTATCTGCACATTAACCACCAAGAAAGAAAGAAACATTTTATTTCAATTTGTACTTAGAGCTCATTGGCTGTCTCTCTGGAGGTGGATAGCATTTTTTGTCATGAGTCCTTCTGGAGTTTTCTTGGATCATTTTTTTATTAATGTAGCTAAGTCTTTTGCAGTTGATTAGATTGCTATTGTAACTGTATACAATGATCTCCTAGTTCTGCCCCTTTTGCTCAGCATCAGCTTATATAGGTTTCCCAGGTTTTTCTAAAATCATCCCTTTCATAATTTCATATAGCACAATAATATTCCATCACAATCATGTACCCAACTTGTTCAGCCATTCCCCAATGGATGGGCATCTGCTCAGTTTCCAATTCTTTGTCACTACAAAAAGAGTTGTTGTAAAAGTTTTATATGTATAGATCCCCTTCCCTTGATTCCTTCAGGTTTCAGACCTAGTAGTAGTATTGCTGGGTCGAAGGATATGTCACAGTTTTAAAGCCCTTTAAGCGTAATTCCAAATTGCTCTCCAGAATGGTTGGACCAGTTCACAACTTCACCAACAAAGCATTTTGTTCAGTTCTGTCATGGCCGACTCTTTGTGAATCCATGAACCACAGCATACCAGTACTATTCATGGAGTTTTCTTGGCAAAGATACTGCAGTGGTTTGCCATTTCCTTCTCCAGGGGATTAAGGCAAACAGAGGTTAAGCGACTTGCCAGGGTCGCAAAGCTAGTGTCTGAGGATGAATTTGAACTCAAGTCCTCCTTACTCCATCCAGCACTCTATCCATTGAACCATCTAGCTGCCTCAAATAATGCATCAATGCACCTATTTTTCCATGTCCCCTCCAGCACTTATCATTTCCCTTTTCTGTCATGTTAGCCCATCTGATAGGTCTGAGATGTTTTAATGTGCATTTCTCTAATTAATAGAGATTTAGAGCATTTTTTTCATGTGCCTTTTGATAAGTGATTTCTTCTCAAAACTGCCTGTTCATATCCTTTGACCATTCATCACTTGGAGAATGGCTCTTAATTTTTAACAAGTTTCACTCAGTTCCCTCTATATTTGAGATTTCCTACCATCTCTTTAGGGAAAATATTATTCTATTTCATCCATGCACCATAATTTATTCAGTTATTCTCCAGTTATTGGATAATTCCTTACTCTCTATTTCTTTGCACAATAAAAATTCTGCTAGAAATATTTTTGTACATATAAGTCATTTCCTTTTCTCTTTAAACTCTTTGGGAACCACTTTTGTTGTTGGATTATTTTTCAGTTGTTTCTGACTCTATGTGACTCCTGTTGGGGTTTTCTTGGCAAACATACTGGAGTGATTTATCATTTCCTTCTTCTGCTTATTTTACAGGTGAAGAAATCAAGGCAAACAGGTTCAAGTGACTTGCCCAGGGTCACACAGGTAGTAATTTTCTGAGTCCAAGTTTGAAAATATATGAAAATTTTAAAAGAAGTACATTAGATATGAAAAACATGATATTTCACATAATAACCTAGACTAAATCTTTGATCAAAATGAGCATTTTTAAAAAGAAATTTACATGATTATTTTTATATTTTTAAGGAATAGTAAGTTGTATATAATAAATTTGCAGTTTCACATATAAACATCTTTTTCTATTCTATTATACTATGGAAATGCTTGTTTTATTCAAGTTTAGAATCAAATTTTTTAATTTTTAAAAAGTAGTTTTTTCTTATGCAAATATTTTGTAATGTTTGCATTTTTCCCATTTTTTCTGTTTTCATCTTTCCTTTTCTTTTCCCCTCAAGTTAAGAAGACCCTATGGAAATAAATAAAAGCAATTACTCTGCTCTCAACCCCTCCCCTACAGAAATATTCCTAGTGGCTATTAGGAAATCATATACAACCTTGCAAGAAATGCCTCCTTATAATAAATCAGGGGGTTCTTTGTGAACTTTAGAAGTGTTTTGAAAGCAATTACATTAATCTTGCTATAATGATGGTTCATAGTTGTATACTACTTACCTCAGAACAACCCTGTGATCTTGCTAATACAAAGGTCCTAAGTTTTACATGAAGTAATCTTGAGTTCCATAGAGTTTGTCACTTACTCACAATCACACAGCTAGTAAGTGGCAGGATGGAGCTGAAACATGAATCCAGATCTTCTGACTGTAGTACCATGGTCTGCCTTTTTCACTACATAACCCTATCTCTGTTGTACAAGGTAATATATTATATTCCCCTTCATCCAGCCCTCGGAAGAAGGCAGAACCGCCTGTGAAATGGTCAAGCAGGTAATCAGATTTCTTAGTGCTTGTTCAAGGAGGACCAATGACCACTTGAAAATGGGGGGTTGCAACTTGCTGAGATTAGATGGAACTTTATAAATAAAACAACAGCTAAATTTCCGGGGTACAGGGTGTGTCCAGTGAGTGGCCAGATGTGATTTTAAAGATGGCCACTGCACCCTATTGTTGTCTGTCCCCCATTCTCCAAGAGAAGGACCATAACATGACCATGACATAATAAGAGAGACTGAGCAAGGATTGAGAAAGACCTCCTAGAGTCTAAGACCTAGACTGACACAGGAAACTGATGAGCTTTGCAGTTTCACACTGGGCTCTTTTTTAAATTTTGGTAGCACTTGAAATACTCTTGACCATTAAATGGTAAGTTGTAACTTTAGTCTGTAAAAAGTGCATTGGGGCTTGAGAATCTGTAGTAAGGGAGAAGACAGGAAGCTGCCAGAGGATATGAATTGGAGCTGCCAGAGGATATGAAAATATGAGGTTCATAAGTCAACACAGCTAAGTCTGAGGAGCAAAGTAGATAGGATTTGGGGCCAGGGTATAAGAATTGTGTATTTAAAAAATACTTAGATATCTGAGATAAATAGGACCCTCTTTTAAAAAAATCTGTTTACCTTTCTTTGTCCCAGCATTTGTGAATATCAGAAAATCCTAGGGTGTGTGTGTGTGTGTGTGTGTGTTATTTTCCCTCAACTTTTTTTTACATTTTTTTTTCTGAATCACGTGTGAACAAAAATTTTTAACAATCTGTCTTTTTTTAAGTTCCATATACCTTTTTTTATATCCTCCCTCTCTCAACTTTTCAAAAACTAACTTCATCAGCCTTTATACTTTATATGCCCATACTTTATATGCCCACATCTACTACAAATAGTGCAACATGTCACAAATCTTGTAGACAAGCAAGATTACCTGTTGTCATTTTTCATGATTGAAGTCTGACCTGCAAGAACTCATGGGAATAATATGGCCTAAAATCTGGCAAAATCCCAGGAAATCTGCTTTCATACCTGTGTTCATGAGCACGTATAGAATTTTTGTCACAGCTAAAGCTTATGGACAAAATGATATCTGTCTTCATTCCTCATTATATAAGAATCAAAACCTAGAAGTATAAGAAAAAATGATCCATTTGCTGAGTTTGGGACAAAATGTTAAGTAAATGAAAACTACATGTTTATTTGATATAGGATATATAGACAGAATGAGTGGTACAGTAGAAAAGTGTTCTGCCCTTATAGTCAGAAAAAGCTGGGCTCTAGTCCCTGCGATGCCACTACTGCCTGCGACCTGAAGCAGATCACTGTTTTTCCAGACCTTGAGCTTGACATCTGGAAAATCAGAAGTCTGTACTAGGCGACTGCTGGGGTTCTCTCCAGCTCTGCTTCTATGAAAATGACTCACCACTCATTTTACCAGTAATTCTAAACTAAGGGTAGGTTGATTCAATGGGGAGAGTACTACCGACAGGATTTGACATGTCGTGAACAGAAGCAGAATAGTACTTCATGCAGTGATCCCATTCTATTCCAGTACTGCTAGAGTAAAATCATAGGATCATACATTCAAAGACAAGGAGGAACTTAGAGGGTCAGCTAGGTGGTGCAGTGAATAGTGCACTGGCCCTGGAGTCAAGAGGACCTGAGTTCAAATCTGGCCTCAGACACTTAACACTCACCAGCTGTGTGACCTTGGGCAAGTCGCTTAACCCCAACTGCCCCTCCAAAAGGCAAAAAAAAAAAGGAGGAACTTAGACATCACTGAGTATAAACCCCTCATTTTACAGATGAAGAAACTGAGGCACAGGGAGATTAATTGGTTTCTCAGAGTCACATATCACTGTGTCTGAGGTAATATTTGAACCCAGATCATCCTGACTTCAAGTCCAGTAATCTATACATTACTCCATGGTGATGATGATAATGATGATGATGATGATTGATTATGATGATAGTGATGATTGATGATAATAGTGATTGATGATGATAATGATAGTGATGATTGACAATGATGATGATGATGATGATGATGATGATGACAATGATGATCATGATGATCATGATGATGATGACAATGATGATCATGATGATGATGACGATGATGACAATGATGATGATGATGATGATAATGACGATGATGATGATGATGATGACGATGATGATGATGATAATGTGGGTCAGACTTTTGTGGTAAATAACAGGTTGGGTTTGTTAAAACTGCCTCACAATTTCCAAAATGCGATTCAGGTCAGTTTCCTTATTGTGTATAATTTTGGGCCCAATTCGTTAACCATCTCTAAGATAGAGATAGTCAGAATATCTTGACAATCTGTCAAAGCTGCAATCTGGACAACGTGTATTTTGGAAATCTTTGTTTTCCACTATGGGTCACGAGATTACTTTCTTCTACATTGATGTAGATTAGTCTGAGAAGAGTTTACAGGGTTTAAGAGCATGATTCAATTGATTCAGTGTCAGGTACAAATATGGCACAGTGGTAGAGACCTGGCCTCAAAGAGTCATAAAGATCTGGGTTCAAGTCCTGCCTCTCATACAGATTAGTTATGTGACACTTGGCAAGTTAATTAACCTCTTGTATTTATTTCTTACATATGTACCTATGTATATAAAATACCTAAACAGCTAAAAGAACATAAATAAATATGGATGGATAAATATATGAAATAAGTATAAGAAGTTTTACATAGATATGTATTTGGTATATATGTATTATGTATATACACACATATATGTATATATACACACATATGCACACACAAGGTGTCGCAAAAGTCTTAGTATAGTTGCAAGCTTTGAAAGCTTAAAACTGCACAAAGATTTTTGGGATATCTTGTATGTATGTGTGTGTGTGTATGTATTGTGTATGTATATGTATATATTTGTATATAATGCCTAAATATATAAAAGTAACAAATATATAGTATATTAAATAAGTATAAGAGCATTTATATATATTTAGTATATACATATATGTATATGTGTATACATATACATACTTGCATGAATACACATACACACAGGGTGTCCCAAAAGTCATGGTGCAGTCATAAGCTTTAATAGTTTAAAACTGCACTAAGATTTTTGTAATATCCTGTATATGTGTGTACGTATGTATGTACCTTATATGACTGTATGTGTACATATAAATGTATCAGTTGATAAATGTAATATCATTGAAGATGGAAACTATTTCATTTTTATCTTTTTATTCCAGTGCTTGGCACAGAGTAAATGCTCAATAACTGTTTGCTGATTGATATCTAGTAAACATTCTTCACCTAATTGTTTCATTTTTTTCCTTGTGGATTTTTAGGTTCATCTCTTTCATCATGTTCTGTACTATTCTCAAACTGAATGTAGTCAAACAAAAGTCCTCTCTAGCATGCAACCAGTGATAAATTACATGTAAATTACAGTGGTAGAAAAGAT
>CM053597.1:142572572-142605629 GCA_028646575.1 Pseudocheirus occidentalis | reverse complement strand
AAAAAAAAAATCAAGTATTTCAATTTTTGAAAATCCTGTAGTAATGTGATTATATCAAAGCTCTGCCTGAGTGAACATTCACACAATCAGGTTTGCTTTTAGATCACTCTGCCAACTCTGGTAAATTGAAGCCGCATAGACAACTAACCTGGGAAATTCAAGCTCATAAAGTACATGTTGCAAGTGAGAAGAGATTCACTTTGAGACCCGAAGTATATTACTGACAGATATACATAGGGGCTTGAATTGTCCAGGCTGGTTGTCTACACAGACTGAATTCTGCCACTTTAATAAATCCTGGAAAAATTTATGAGCAGTTAAAATGATGAGACCAGATTATTTCTGCCTATATTACTTTGTTGTCAGATGTTTTCCCGAACTGACCACAATGATCTTTGAACCATCATGTTGAAAGGAGGCCAGCAGTACAAAGATCCTTATTCATGTATGATGGAATATATTTGTTTGGTAAGCAATAAGATTCCCTCTCTGCCTATTACATGTACATTGAAAAAAAAAATTAGTTACACCTTTTTCTCTTAGAGGAACTTAGTAACTATGTTGTTCTGAGATACAAAGGGCCATAGAGCATTGCCCACTGCCTGGTGAATGGGGCCTTTGTTTGCAATGCTGTTTTGGTAGGAAATAGTTGCTATTTAGGTCTCCAAGAGGGAATATAAAACTATGCTCACCTAATCAAACAGACCAGTAAATACAGCAGTTAATCTGACAATTTCAAATTCCTGAGTTGCATTCTGAGAAACAATTGAGCACAAACAATCATTTAAAGTCAGCCGAGTTAGTGATCTTACTGATCTGGTTTTTGGTTCTGGTTTGTTTGTTTTTTTAATTCTTCCAAACTCCCACTTCCAAGTCACATTTCAGCATAGTTTTCCTGTTAAACAGAAAATAAAACCAAAAAAAAAATACCACCATGGAAGAAAAAAAAGTAACATTATGGCTTAAAATACATAATGTCAAAGAACACAAAGAAGGATGAGTAAATCTGTGAAAAAGAAAGATGACCTGATCATAGTTGTATTATATAAAAATGAATTGATCCTGAAGAGTAGCAGAGCCACGTGCAGGTCTGCAGGGCCTAATGAGCTAGACTGCGGATTGTTCCCTTCTCTTCATGCTGTTACTTCAAACTAATCTGCTCCGTGGCCGTGGAGTAAAAAGCAGTGCCTGTTTGTTCAAGTTATTACCAGTTTGACAATGAATGCCTTCAGCAAGTTACCTTGAACGGGTTTAGTCACCACTCAAAGAACAAAGACAAGGGGGTTTCGGGGAGGGGGAGAAGGGAAGTGCCCAGGAAAAAAAATCTCCAACTAGTTCTTAAAGGCAATGTAGACGGATACTTTTAGCCTAAATGAAACAAAACAAAACAAAACAAAACAAAAGCCCTTTCTTTGAGGTACAGGCTAGAAATTTCACTTTTGTGCCCTATGCATTTCCTACCAATTACAATAGCCCCTTAAAATGGGTGTCCTTGCAATATATCAGGGGACAGGGCCCACAGTTTGGATTAAAAGTGCTATCCAAACTATATTCTTTCTGAGGAAAAAAAATTCTAATGTTTCTGGTTTTTAAAAGACCCATTGTCACTTCTAGCTGGATGTTTATTTTACTGTCTGCTGCATGGCAGAGGGCATTCCACCTATAAAGAATGATTATATAGCACTGGGAAAATTTGACTACTCTAATCAATGCTAGTTAAAGAGGGGATAAATAAACTTTTATGTACAAGGGCCCTTACCCTTCATGGAAATTATTGTTAATTTATTGAATCAATAATCTTAAAACAATAAATTATAATGTCCTTTGTTTTACTAAGCCCGTCTCAGAGTGTATTAAAAAGAAAGGGCTTTATAAATATTGCAACAAGCAGGGAGGAGGTGACTAACCAAAGCTTTTTTTTGTGCCCTTTATGCAAGAGATTAGATTGTAAAAGTTAAAAAGGGGAAAAAAAACATCATGAACATGAGTAGACACTAAGAAAAATAATCCTTAATTACTCAAACTGGTTGGGCATAATGGTTGCTCTGTTTCTTTAACTCTGTCACTGCCAGATTTCTTTGGTTTTCCTCCTTCTAGTTGCTTAAACTTTATTGCTTATTATGATCTTAGAAGTTGCTGATTTCAGCACAGAGGCTGCTAAGACCAAAAAATGACTGCCCCATATGACCTTGATAGTGTTTTTTTTTTCTCTGAACCTTCAGAAACCACACCCCTCCCAGGCACATGTTGAATTTGGGCTGCTGCTGAAATCTGGAATATCCCTTGAAATTCATCTCAATACCCACAGTACTCTACAGACTCAGGGACCTTTATCTTTGAAACCTTAATTGTTTTTCTCACTTCGTCCAATATATTTCATTGATATCAAAGTATCTTTGGGTGCCTATTCATCTTTTTACACAACTGTGCCCAAATGCAAACTCTATAGTTTAAAAAAAAAATAGAACAGAAAAAGTAGCCATTTGGGATGATATCTGCAGATGAAACATCACAGTAGAAACAGTGTCCCAGAAGTGCCTAATACCCAAAGCTTTCTATATAGATTAAGCTCGTCTAATGGCTCTGCAGCTACTATATACAATTATCTACTCACTAACAGCTTCCCTTAAAACAGACATGAGGGATCTTTGGAGCCAAGCTCTGCATACCTTAATTGTGGCACCAATTTGGGACACTATTTGTTCCAATATTTAAAAAAAACTCCTGGTTTATAAGAACACATCTAATTCTGTATTATTTTTCATGCTTTGTGGATACAGAGTTGAATGCAGGCAGTTCAAACGACTCCTTGGTGTGCCGACGTTGCTACCATATTTTGTTGAGAGTTTTACAGTTTTTGTCGCAAAACTGACCCAACCCTAGAACAATTACTCTCCAGAGCTAGGCTAATAACAAAAGTCTCCCTTTTATTTACCTCTGTATATGGAGCAATAACAATCGAGCATTGACAAAGGGCTCTTGAAATTCACACTGGAGAAGCTGTAGCCTTCAGAAATGTTGTTTCCATTAACTAGCCCTACAAAGTAGTGGGAAATTCTTAGCCTACTATGTGACACTCCAGGACATCGTCCTAGGTTTCTGATTGGCCCAAATTAATCACACTCAAACCAAGCTAGGTTCTGCATAGGGCTTCCCTAGCCACAAGCACATCAGAAATTCACTGAAGATCCCAAACACATTCATTTTAATAACCCTGGTTCCAGAATAATTTCCGAAAAAGCTTAGGAATGATTTCAGTTCCACTCTGTTCCATTAGACCATACCCTAGCCCTCAACTCCACTCTAGAACTTGCCTAGTTCATAGGAATCAGAGAGAAAAATAGAAAGCCCTTTGCTCTACCAAGGACCTTAAAAAGTAAAAAGTACCTTTACTTATCAGTATGTGCATCAGACAAAGCCCACAAACTGCTAACATTCTATGGAGATTAAAAAGAGAGATTGGTGTGGCTAGGTGGCATAGTGAATAGAGCACCAGCCCTGGAGTCAGGACCTGAGTTCATATCCGACCTCAGAAACTTAACACTTACTAGCTGTGTGACCTTGGGCAAGTCATTAACCTCAATTGGCCTCCCCTCCCCCCGCCAAAAAGCAAAAGAGAGGGGGAGAGAGAGAGAGAAAGAGAGAGAAAGAGAGAGAGAAAGAAAGAGAGAGAGATACAGAGACAGAGAGAGAGAGAAAGAGAGAGAGAGAGAGAGAAAGAGAGAGAGAGAGAAAGAGATAAAGAGAAAGAGAAAGAGAGAGAGAAAGAGAGAGAGAAAGAGAGAGAGAAAGAGAGAGAGAAAGAGAAAGAGAGAGAGAGAAAGAGAGAGAGAAAGACAGAGAGAGAGAAAGACAGAGAGAGAAAGAGAAAGAGAGAGAGAGAGAGAGAGAGAGAGAGAAAGAGAGAGAGAGAGAGAGAGATTATTATAGTGCTCCTAAAAAAACCCATTTTGTCAGTCTGCTGCATATCTTCAGGAACTTGACAACCCTCTGGAGGCTCTCTCATACTTGATTAAAAATGCATCCAACCATTTCAGAAAAACCTGGAAAGACTTATATGAATTGATGCTGAGTGAAGTGAACAGAACCAGGATAACATTACACACAGTAACAGTAACATTGGAGGATAATCAACTATGATTGACTTAGTTCTTGTCAACAATACAATGATCCTAGATAATTCCAAAAGACTCATGACAGAAAATACTATCCACCTCCAGAGAAAGAACTATGGAGTCTGAAAGCAGATCAAAGCATATTATTTGCACTTTTTGTCTTTTTTTTTGTGGCTCGTTCCCTTTTGTTGTTTTTTTCTTTCACAACACAACTAAGGTGGAAATGTGTTTCCATGATTGCACATGCATAATCTCTTATCAAATTACTTACCATGTTGGGTAGGAAGGAGGGTGGGGGGAAGGATGGAAAGGAGACTGATTTGGAACTCAGAATCTTATAAAAATGAATGTTGAAAAATATCCTTACATGTAATTGGTAAAAATAAAATACTATCTACTAAAAAAAATATACATCTAACACTTTTCCTTGTCCACGATCTGCATTCCTTAACCTTCACACAAAAAGACATTCAGTAACTACTCTAAGGATATATGACCCATAGATTTAAGTGAATTAGCTCATAAATAGAAAGATGCACTATTGATTTAGGTCTATTAGCTCTATTAATATTAAGGTTAATTATGTCAATTCTTTTCTTTAAGTACTGGTCCTTTAATCTTTGTTATTAATTAATCCTATATCATGGGGGGAAAATTGTTCCTCTCATGAACCAAAATCCAACTGCAAATCAACTATACAAACAGATACTCCTATGGAAGAAAATAGGGATTAAAAGGTCTTGGTAATTTAAATATCCAACTAACTCTGCAAAATAACTTTATCTATTGCATTAAATCCTCCTCCATATCTTGGTATCTAATCTTTTAAAACAGAAATAAAGATACACTGAGCTGAATTTCACCTCTTTTGTTCAACCTCTGTTAGAAGTATTAATAGGCATTGAAAAGGGCAGGCAGAGAGACGGGGAGAAAGAGAAGAAGCAGTGTCCAGAATAATCCTCAAACTTAATAAAGAGCTGCTGAATAATTTGAAATGGTCTGTATTTGGCACAGCTACAGCTTTAATAAAATCAACCCTCACTTAGCCCTTCTAAATTCATCAAAGTGATGAGATAAATGCATCACAAATAAGGAAGCCAAGGATCAGAGTGGTTAAATGACTTACCCAGGGTCACTCAGCTAGTAAGTGATTGAGAAGAGAATTGAACTTATATCATCTTGACCCCAAGGCAAATGCCTTCCACTATGCACACTGTCTCTCAAAGGAAATGTAATATATGGTACAGTGGATAAAGCGCTAGGGCTAGAGTCAGGAAGACCTGAGTTATAATCTGGACTTAGACACTTAATGTCTGTGTGACCCTGAGCAAGTCACTTAACCCTGTTTGCATCAGTTTCCTCATCTGTCAAATGAACTAGAGGAAGAAATGGCAAACCACTGCAGTATCTTTGACAAGAAAACCCCAAATGGGGTCACAAAGAGTCAGACATGACTGAAACAAATGAACACAATAACCACATACATACAGTAAATATGCAGTCTAACTGAATTTAAAGACCTTCTTTGTTTAAGGTACTGGCTAAGGGCTGGATTCTTTAATGAAGATTTATTCATAATAACATGTCAAAGAATAAAACAATATATGATTTAGTTCTTTCCCAGGTTGTGGACAAGCAAGGTCGAATTGGGCTAGAATAGTTGGTGAAGGCATCAAGGAAAAAAACCAGGATATCCCATTCTGATGCTGCCTTTTCTCCATCTCTGGTCACTGGATAGCCAGCGCACCTTACCTTGCCCAGGGAACTCATTCTTGGGCTACTGTTTCTGCATTCCACTTCATTTTGGGGCTAGGATAATGCCTTACAAATCACCTAGTGGAGGGCAATGGTTTTATTTTATATATCACTGCCTTCATTACCATGAATTATCCAATGAGAAAAGTAAAGTGCTCAGCAGAGTGCCTGGCACATAGTAGGTTGCTCAATAAATACTTGTTCCATTTTTCCACTACTATTGTTTAGTGAAATCAGGCATGTTCTAAATTTTGCAACCCCTTTGGAGGGGTTTTCTTGAAAAAGACACTACAGTGATTTGCCATTTTCTTCTCTAGCTCATTTTACAGATGGGGAAACTGAGGTAAAAAAGAGTTCAGTGACTTGCCCAGGGTCACTCAGTTAGTAAATGTCTGAGGCTAGATTAAACTAGGGTCTTCCTGACTCCAAGCTTGGCACTCCTAGGCACTGTGTTTCCTAGCTATCCCTTATCAAAAAGGTAGCTTCCAGCTTCTGAAATCTCTGTAGAATAAAGTTGAAACTTTACTGGTGTTTGTACATTTAGTTATGTCAGTTATGAAGGCAAAACCATTTCCATTTCTCAATAATAAGGGTCTGGCTAAGGCTACACAGTGACACACAAAAAACAAACAAATTGAAAAGTTGATTCAATAACCTTTTAAATTATGACTGTGCTGTACTCATCATCTTTAAATCATATTCACTAATCTCTTTTTGAGTAATTATACCATTTGATTTCCCATAGCCTAGCAAAGTTGTATATACTCCCCAATATATTGCCCCTTTGCCTTCATGGGTTTCTAGCACTAAAAACAGTGGTCATTTAGCAAATGTTAGTGAGATGTAACACCAAATAAGATTTTTCCTAAACATGTAAATGTCTAACAGGTTTATTTGACCTCCTACCCAATGGATCACTTCTTCTCTGGAAATGCTCTCTGATAAAACTTATTGCTTCTGTTAGAAGGTAAAATAGAAAGAAGGTAAATAATGAAAAAAAAAGGTCAGGTTATAACTTTCATTTTTTTTAATTGATGCCATTTTGATTGCTATGCAACAAAGCATTCCTAGAAAATTCATGCCCTATACATTAGCAAAATTGTACTTTTCATTATCCTTCCATTAAACACATATCCATGATTTAAGAGTTTCTGGAGGTTTGTGATAAAGAAAAAAAAACGTAGTCTTTAGCATGGAGAAACATGTGTCTTTTATGCAGTTCAAGTCTCTGAGAAAAACTGTTTTATTTGTCCTGGACTTCTAGCTCCATTCTCAGTCCTTTGTTTTAGCAGGGAAACAAATAAACAAAATATTTTATCAAAAGCAATGAGGAAGTCACAGTTTATAGAATATTATTTTGTAGAAACAACATTCTCATCTTTATACCTTATTTGGTCAGCACTGGCTTCATCTTTGTATCCTCAGAAGCACCAAACTGACTTCTGGGAGAACCAGTGGTGAAAGCAATGTAGATTCACAGTTAGCCCTACCCTGATGCTGAATTCAGCAAACAAACCACATAGAATAAGCCATTTCCCTAAGAAAATTTGTCAACTTTGTGAGTTTACCTATTTGCATTTTTTTAATTTTCATTTGTCCTCCCCTATTCAGTAATTTTTGAGTCTCTTGATAAAAATTTGGAATGTTATTTAACTGTTATACTGTTATTTAACAATAGAGATAGCCTTTATGCCTCTTTTCTGTTAAAAAAAAAAAAACCTCATGCTTATCAAAAGCACCCAAAATTCACAGAATTTTAGAGCTTGGAGAGATCAGTGGTCCAAACCTCTAAATTTACAGATCCAAAACCTGAAATCATCAAAGGTAAAATAATGTCCAAAATAAAGTTTCACTTTTGCTTTTTGCAAAGCAGGAACTGGAACTGAGGTCTCCTTATTCTCAGTCTTTTCCATTATACCTCACTGTCTTCATTATTCTAACCCTGTTCAAAGTTGTGGTAAGCCTAAATGCTGGGAAATGGAACAGAGAAAAACTATTGCCACAGATTCAGAGTCAAATGATCTATCATATGATCGGAAGGCAGGTGGACCCTTTTTTTTACTTGTGACTTTGCCTGGACTAGAAGAAATACACAATTGTTCTTGGCTTTACTTTTCCCTGAATATTATTGGGGAGGAATGTAGAGGAAAGGGATGGTGAAGGGGAGGAGGTGGTAGAGTGTGACTTGGTATTCCTTTGAGGATGTGGTATTAATATGGTGAAGTCCTACAAACAAAGGCACTGTTATTTTATTTCTATGCCAAAAACTTTTCTTTGTCTTGGATTTTGCTGTCAATCAAATGAAAAATGTCCAGAGATTTGAATTGGTCTGCTGGTTGTAGTTAGCCTAATGGGAGCTTCTGCTCTCAACTTTACATTTGCCCATTTATAAGAGTGCTGAGATGTGCCACTGGACTCCTTTGTGACAAGGTGTAGATTTGTACAGTATTCAGAATGAAATGTGTTCATTAGTCAGTCCACTGGAGTAATTGTCAAATTGCCGTTTACATTGGCCTGACGCCTTGCAAAGCAAACTTAATTTCTCTCCATTCTACTCCATTTGGCCTTCCTCAAAGTCTTATGGGTAAATTTAGGAGACACCAAAGAAAAGTACCACCCAGTATCGCATTTGAAAGTTTCAATACAAGAAAAATAAAGGAGAAAGATAGGGAAATGACCCATTTTTCTTCATTCCTATGCTTTGTTGGCATTATGGTCAGAGCTAAATTATCACACAATCAATAATTACTTATTAAGCACCTACTTGAGGGAACTCTCAAATCAATGGGATTATCGAACTATTTGAGTATCTGAAAGAAAAGAGCTGATACCCTGTGCACCAGGAAAGCCCTGTGTTCTGGGTATACAAAGACAAAAGTTAGGCAGTTTTTCTCCTCTGAGAGTTTATGTTTTGGCAATAGAATTCAGAAGTCGTTGATTTAAAGCTGGAAAGAAACTTAGAGGCCATATAGTCCAAATCCTTTACTTGACAGATATGGAAGCAAAGGCAAAGGGAAAATCAACTTCCAAAAGAAATGTAAGAACAAGTCAGGTTTTTAAACTGAAAAGTTATTCTAATTTTCACATGGGAAGCACTAACAAGGTTCGAACATGGGTTCTTTTGAAGGCCACATTACTTTGTATTATCCTCTTGGTAGTGTTTCAGAAGTAGGGAAAGATAGCATTTCTACAAAGTAAAAGAAATCAGAGAGATTAATGTACAATACTTAGAAAAACAGACTTTTTCTTCTTTTAAAAGTCAATAGCCACAAGTTAGTCTCAATTAATGGGATATAGAAGGGTGGGGGGATTTTATTCACATTCTTCCAAGAGATATTTCTGATATTATTACATTTGCATCTACTAAAACAGTGGCTCTCAACCTGTGGGTTGCCCTCTTTGGGGGTCAAACGACCTTTTCACAGGGGTCCTAGGGGTCACCTAAGAGCATCGGAAAACACTTATTTCCCATGGTCTTAGGAATGGAGACACGGCTCTTCTATCCCTCTCCAGGTAGGTCTGCCCCCATGCAGACATGCCCACATATGAGTATTAAAGGGTCATAGCATTAGAAAGGTTGAGAATCACGGTACTAACAGCTGAAGCAGTCGATTCTGAGCATGTCCAAGAGCACTGAACATTACGTCATAAAACCTGAGTTCAATTCCTACATCTGATACACTTTGGTGCATTTAACTTCTCTGAACCTCAGTTTCCTCAATTGTAAAACCCATAGAAGAGTGGGGAAAGCAGGGTACATGGAGTCAGAAATACCAGATTTCAAATCTGGCTCTGTTTTATGACCAAAGCACCAAACCATTAACACTCAGGGCCTCAGTTTCACATTCTCTAAAACAAGAGGGTAGGACTAAATCATCTCTAAGATTTCTTCCAGCTGGCAACATCCTATGATTCCACAAGGGTGATGCTTATACTACCTACCTCCTAGGATTATTTCAGAGAATGTGGTGACATAGTTGCATAAGCCATTATGATTGTGCTTAACATCTAAAAAAGATCACCATTGGGGAAAGAACCTTTTGTTGGACTCTGTGATGAGCCTAAAGTCTAATGATTGGAATATCTAATTCTCCAATTCTGGAGAACAGATTTTATTTAAAAGAATTTGACAGATTTTATTTAAAAGTATTTAAAATTTCATTGATTTTTCTTGAGAATCAGGGAGGTTCAAAAATGTCTAAAAAGTGGTTCAATAGGGTCAGAAACAGTTATTTCACTGTGACTTGTGTGCAGACCAATATTTGTCCTACAAACATGGGCATTGTTACTTTATTTTCATTCCAAAAACTTTTCTTTGTCTCTGATTTTGCTATTGATCAAATCAAAAACGTTCAGGTATTTGAATTAGTGTGAGAGTTACCCTTGTGACAGACAGCTTGTGCTCTTAACTTTACATTTATCCATTTATAAGAAGGCTGAAATGTGCCACTGGATTCCTTGTGATCGAGTGTAGATTTATATAGTATTCAAAATAAAGCCTGTTCATTAGTAAGTCCACTGGAGGAATTGTAAATGTCCATGCTCACGATGCTTTCTTGTCCAATTGTACTTCCTTACTCTAAACAAGCATCGAAACCAAAAGCTATTGAAAAGGTGTTAGAAAAGACAAACACTTATGTTTGTTACAATGAGGAACACAGCTGGGGGGTAGGGAGGCAGCGGGAAGAGGTCCTAGTATTTATTCGATTTTTGTTAAAAGAAGTAATTCGTTCCAACTCTCATGTTGGTCACAATTATTAATATATACAGTTTATGCATTTATGATATTTAGCACATCAAATAAGAATTTCTCTAAGTAAAGAAATCAAAGAATAGCAAATTTGTTAGAGAATTGTGTCAAAATTCTTAGGTTAAGTTAAAGTCAGTTATTGTAGTAGAAGTGACTAGACAATGTCTAGTGACTAGACGTTTCAGCAGTTTTTAATAATTCATTTTGTTCTGTTTGCTATTTTCTAACAAAAGCCTATTGGTTATAAAGAAATCGCATATAATTTCAGCATATTCCAATGAAACCATTATAATTTTGCATATGCATATATGTGTCTATGCATGTATATACATATATATGTTTGTGTGTATATGTTCTTTCCCTTTTAACATCTGCCAAAATTTCTAGTTTACTGTGTCATCTCCCATTTCACTCATTTTTTTACTCTTTCTCGGTGTCTTATGTGCTGCCTGACTCCTTTCAAAAGTTTCTTACCCCTCATTATTTATGGGGGTGGGGGGGTTCTGTGTGTGATCTTCAATTCCAGCCTTGTTTCCTCTGACCCCTCATAATCCTCACGTATCCTTCCCCCCCCACCAGACGAAATCAATCTCAAGAGATCCCTAAGATCTACAAGTTATGAAACCTGGTTTCTGTTCCTGGGGTGCTCACTGGCTTCCTAGTAAATACTATTTTCTAACTCTGTAGCATATGGATTACCCCAGTTCTAAGTTCCTAGAATGCAAGAACCATAGCTTGCTCATATTTTTTTTCTGAATTTTTCAACTCCCAGTATGTAACAGAATGTCTTGTGCATAGTAGTAAACTTCTAATAAATATTTGTTGAAATCACTGAATTAGATAATAGCTCTTAACATTTTTCAACATTGGGAATATTTTGGGCAAACTTTACATTTGAGCTAAGTCTATAGAGCATGGAATGAAATAGCTATGATTCAATTGATCAAGTAATTTTTAAAAGTCAGAGTGGATCCTTTGGGGAGGTGTTATTTGCCCAAAGGGTTCTCTGAAAGAGGTAATATAGTATATCTGATAGAGAACTAGTCTCCTAGAGTTAGCAAGTCCTGGGTTCAAGTCTATGTCTGTATGACCCTAAGCAAATCACAACCTCTCCCTGACCCAGACATGAATAGTTGGCTATACTGGATTAAGTAGAGGGAGCTCCCAGAGAGAACCAATGAAATCATAGGTCCAGATCAAAAAAGAAAAAAGGTCCTCTATCTTAATTACAATCTAAGTGTACATCTTCCCTTTATCCTTTATAGGTGAGCTTTAATATTGTTGTGCCTTAATATATCAGTTTAATATAGCATAAAGCAATGTAACAAATATTAAGTGCCTGCTCCGCAATGTATGCTACACTATAGTCTGTGAAAGATACTAAGTTTTAATAAATGGTTCTCCCTAGCATCATAAAGCATGCCATCTACTATAGTTGGTATCTCCATCAACACAGATAATGCCCAACATTATGTGAACAATAACTCTGAGAATTACAGAACAAAATTAAAGGATGATCAGAGAAGATTTCATGGAGTTGGTGGCATGTACATAAGGATTTAAGGAACCAATAGGAAAGGAATTCAACCACTAAAGGGGAAGGAGGCAGAGAATCATCCCAAATGTAGGAAATAACTTGAGTAAAGGAACACATAGTAATATGATCTTAAAATCACAGACCCAAAGCTGGAAAACACCTTCCCATTTATTTCAGTCCTCTCATATTACAGAAGAGAAACCTGATTCCCAAAGAAGTGAAGTGATAATCCACTCAGCTGTCAAAATGATTTTTTTCCTAACACATATGTCTAACCATGTTACTACCCTTCTCAATGAATTCCAATGATTCCTTATTATCTACAGAATAAAAAAAAATATAAATTCTTCTGTTCAGCATTTAAAGCTCTTCATATCCTGGCCCATTTGAAGTATAAGACCTTTACCATCACCTTATACTTCACTCCCCTCTACAATTCTATGAATGCACCTAGAATTCTCATTCAGCAAAGTTAGCATTCTTGCAGTTCTTTAAAAACTACACTTCAGCAAACATTTCCATATCTTTTCACTGGGTGTACTCCCTCGACTCCCCCCCCCCCTCGTGTCTGAAATGTTCTGTCCTTTCACTCTGCCACTCAAAATTTCTGCCTTCGGGGCAGCTAGATGGAGCAGTGAATAGAGGCCCTGGAGTCAGGAGGACCTGAGTTCAAATCCGGCCTCAGGTGCTTGACACAGTTACTAGCCCTGTGACTTTGGGCAAGTCACTTAACCCCAATTGCCCTCCAAAGAGGAAAAAGAAAGCCAGGATCCGGACTCAAATCTGGTGACTCCAAGTTTAGCATTCTGTCCATAGCATTCCCCAGGACAACATACTTCATGTTTCAGGAAACAGAAAGTACTTGTCTTCTTGGGTCTTTGAAAGTGTAAAGGGACATCATTTGAGCTAAGGATGGAAGGGTGAGATGGTGCATGAATATGGAGGGACCTGAATAATGTGGCAGAGGAGCTTGAGCTTTTCTGTCCTTGCCCAGGATGGGTCATACATGCAGGGCAACATGCACATGTCACAGGGACACACTCACACAACTGGAGAGGTTGCTTTTCATTTTCTTCATTTCTGAAAAAAAAACAGCAATAAGAAAATCACCTTCAAGGATCATCTAGCCCATGCTGCTTACTTTGCAGATGAAGATACTGAGACTCATGGAAATTAAGTAACTTCTCAAGAATATACAACAGTAAGTGGCAGGATTTTGAGCCTGACAGAAAAGTAAATGGAATTGCTATAGGCAATACTAAATTGGCAATCCTGCATTAGTAGAAGGAGTTATCTTTACCACTGTAATCATAGGTCCAGACCAAAAAAAGAGAAGGGAGGGGGGAGAGGAAGCAACCATCTTTATAGCTCTTCAGGACTTGCAAAACACTTTAAAAATATCATCTTATTGTACCCTCACGACCCGGGGACATAGTTGCTGTAATTACTCTCCCCCACCCCAACCCCCTGCTTTTTTTTTAACAGATAATGAAACTGAGGCTCAGAATGGTTAAGCAACAACTTGCCAATGGTCACGTTTGAATTAAGGTCTTTCTGCCTCCAGGTCCAGCTTGAATCTGTTGCTTATTGAGTGGAAGTATTTATACATTCTTGATCAGAAAGAGTTTCGTATCTCATGATGGGATTATCTAGGTTTCTTGTTTGAATTTTTCCCTGTTAGGAGTTATTTGTGGCCATTTGATGGCACAGTGGATAGAACACTGGGGCTGGTATCAGGAAGACCTGAATTAAAATCTGGTCTCAGGCACACTTAGCTGTGTGACCGATGACAAGTCACTTAATTTGTATCTGTCTCATTTTCCTCATCTCTAAAATGAGATTAAAAATAGCACCTGCCTTATAAGGTTTTTACAAAGATAAAATGAGATGTTATAAATTATAACACTTTGCAAACTTTAATGTGCTACATAAAGACTTTTATTATTATTATCATTCATTATGTTATCTATGCTCAAAATGACCATGGCTAATAGGATAGTCAAATATTAAAAATTTCTGATTTCTTTGCCTATCTTGTAGTGTAATTCTCACGGACAAACTATGTGCATATATATACATAAATATGCATATATACATGTATATTATTGTGATCTGAACTAACTGTAAAATTATGTGTTTCCTCCAAAAAATAAAAATTGGGGGTGGCTAGGTGGCACAGTGAATAGAGCACTGGCCCTGGAGTCAGGAGGACCTGAGTTCAAATGTGGCCTCAGACACTTAACACTTTCTAGCCATGTGACCTTGGACAAGTCACTTAACCCCAATTGCCCTGCCCTCCAAAAAAATAAATAAAATTATGTGCTTCAAGTTTAGCCTGTAAGTTCATTTCATCTTAATTGGGGGAAAAAAACCATTATTGTTAACATACTTTTCAAGGAGTAAGTAAGTAGTGCTTTGGGTTTTTTTTAAATAGGATTATTAATTTTAAATTTTGTTTACCAATACTGGAAGCATCCCTATTTTCTGGTTTCTTTAATCCTTCTTAGGTTTGTCTTAATGCATACACTGAGTTTCTTTCAACACCGTTTGAAACATTATTACTTTAAAAACCCTACAGGTTTTAAATATCGCCATTTTTTATCCATGTACTGTATACCCTGTTAAAAAAAGTTATAGAACATTGCTATTTTCCCCCAAAATTTCACCCCACAGAAATCCCTTTATTAAAAATGAGACTTAATGAGAAGAAAAGTAGAGCTACCGTTTATAAGACTGCAAAGATCACGGTGCAAATATTCCATGTTTACATTTTGCTGAACTATTTATAGTGTGGACACACACTACAGTAAAGGCCCTCTTTTCCCCATATAATAGAAATCCTTGTGTCTAAATTCTACATACTTAGTATGGTTTACATTTTTTATCCAGTTTTACCACATTTTATTCCACACTACTTTGTCCCCAAACAGAGTTATGTTATAGCAACACCTTCTGGCAAAAAGGAGACATTGGAACTATGGTCATTTCAAATGGCATATGCTCACCCAGTATTGTTTATTGTTAGCAGGGAAATCATACTGGACCTAACTATTAAACAAACATTTAAAAGTGGCTAGGGGGGCAGTTTTTTAACCTAACCTATTACTGTATTTCAATACTTTTCTAGTATTTTAAATTTTTTCTACTTTGATTATTTCTGGACTGTTAATGAATGAACTATAGAGTCTTTGTTTAAAAATTTTTTCTTCGCACCTCTGGCAAGTAGCATAATGTCTTGTCTGTAGGACTGTCAAGTAGGTAAGCTTTTATTAAGTTCCTTCTGTGTGCCAGGAATTATGGTAAGAACTGATAATACAAAGAAAGGCAGGAAACAGTCCCTGCTCTCAAGAAACTCACAGTCTAATGGGAGATGTTGACCTACTAGCTGAGGTTACACAACTGGTAGCTATCAGAGGCAGCACCTGAACTCAGATCTTCAGGACCTCAAGGTTAGCTCTCTGTCTCATACAATGCATTGGTTCTTCTTGTCTGTAACTAGTATTTAACGCTTGCTTGATTGGATCAGATCAGAGTCTTTTTAATGGTCATTTGAGAGACTAATTACTCATATGTCTTTCCTCTTCCCGTCCCCTCTTCTTTCCTCATTTACAATGGTTAACAACACTGGGCGTTGCTTTTCTCACACCCATGCTTTCTCAATTAGATTTCTTTACACTTAACTAATATGTGACTCTATGATGAGAAATTTAAATACAAACAAGCTCTCACTCAGGACTACCATTCTGCACATTTCTTTGCTATTTTTTCACACTTAGGAGACAATGTGAGGGAAAGTCTTTAAGGAGAAGCTTTTGAGTCTTTGAGAAGGAGGGTTGTCATTTCCAGGAAGGTTTGTAATTGTGCTCAGAGGAGGTTAAGAAGTTATTTACTTGAAAGAAAGTGACATGTCTCCTTGACATTATAAGTTGTCCCCTTGACATTTCTTCTGTTATCAGTGTTTCCAGTGCTAATATTCTCTAAGTCTCAGAATGTTCCGTATTCACCAGTTTCAAGTTGCTTTCTGAGAGTAAATGTGCTCTTATCAAACATCACCTGTTTTCTCTCTTCTCTAAGTTGAAGAATGTTTATCATGCAGAATGAGCTACTCATGTGTATGTTTTAGAAAATGAGTACATTGAATTCCCTGAATATAGAAGGAAAGAAATGAGAGTCCCAACAGAGATTAAGGTTGAGATTTTCAAACACTCCTGAATGTTTTCTCAAACATTTCTCCCTAAGACCTTAGGACACCTCATCCTCCCCTCTTAATAAATCCTTGCAGCTCTTAAGAGATCCCACTGCAACATTATATTGTAGTCCGTTAAGCAGAGGATTGAAAAAGATCAACTATCCTTATATAAATTGAGCTGATTAAACTTGAATATAGAACTAGAAATGGAATCAGCTGCTGTATTATCACGGCACGGTATCTGAAATCATCAGTATCATCAAATATCAAGAATCCACATGCCCTCAAGGCTGGAAAACTAAAGCAAACAGATGTGGACCTGCTCTCTGAGAACTTATGATCCAGTATTTTGCTAGATGTTAGTTTGATACTAGAAAATACTTGTGCAACATTCATGCAAGGAATTTTTAAAAGATTTCACTAGCTTCTGCAGATTTTCTTCAGTTTATAAAGGCTCATTCAATTCTGCATACTGTGTGATTTCAGTGTGTGCTTGGTGGCTTTAAGCGGGCTTGGGGGAGGCTAGAATTCTGGTATTTTCCAAGAATATAACTATTTCCATCTAGCCAAGAGACAAATCTTCTTCCTTATTTGGCAGATTTTTAATAGACATTTACCTCTTAACTGAATTACAGCAACCAACCTGAACTCTTTAATGTCCTGTTTCTGGCAGCCATAGAAATAAAGTGGGAAAGAAACCATCTCTCTAATTCAACTGATGTAGGTTTTTCTGACTCTGCAGCTACATGATTTGTAGACTTTCATGAATAACTCTTTCAACTGCTGTCATATGGTTCCAATTATTTAAAATCAGGATGTCTAGCTGACAGCCCTGGAAACATGGGTGCTTAGCACCACCTATTGTTCAAGAACAAAACAACTGTGTGGTAAATAAGGGAAAAGGACACTAGGGACTGAGGATTTTTTTGTGGAAGTCCCAGACAGGGAATATTCAAATCTGTCAAATCCACCTAAATCTTTCCAATTCTGTCCTGTCACTTTCAAAGTGTCCACTATGATAGAGACATTACTTTTCCTTTTCGTTGCTTGCACGGAAAGAGAAACGTTTCATTCTAATGTATCACCCATGCAACTTGGAGAGTTCTTTGTTTATTTGTTGATACAGTGAGATGATTGTTTTTGAGACTTTCTCAGGTGTGTTTATTCAGTCTTTCCACAACTAGGTCTTAAATGTCTCTTTAAGGGAAGGGGCTGTTGCTTGATGCTTTCGAATTCCCCCATGGCCTGTGGTAAAGTGTTCTGTGATTACATTGGATGCAGAATAAATGTGGTTTACTCATTGACAATTAACATATTTTCTGCCTCAGGACTTCTGCTCCAAATTCCACAATTAGAAAAGAGAAAATAGAAAGTCAGGCACCTCTAATGGTAGGTACCCAGCCTCTGGGTTTGGTGCTTGCTGCATCAATTCAGACATAAGAATCTCTTGACATGTCTACAACATTCATGTCTGTAATGGGAGAACAAAATGTTGACTGGCAGGGTAGGAAGGGCATAGGAGGCATGCTGATACAAAATTGCACTAGTCAAGGGACATTTACTAAGCGCTTATAACTATATGGCAAATGTTATGCTAAGTGATAGGCATACAACAAAAGGCAAATAGTCTCTGTCTTCAAGGAATTCACAGTCTAATAAGGGAGACAATATGTAAACTATGTACAAACAAGCTATATATAGGATGAACACAAAATTATCAAAAGAGGAAAGGCACTAGAATTCAGAGAGATCTGGAGAAGCTTTCTATAGAAAGTAGGCTTTTAGCTTGGATTTGAAGGAAGACTGAAGGTAGAGATGAGGAGCAAAAGCATTCCAGGCATGAGGGACAGTCAGTAAAAACTGCTCAGGCAGTAGGCCAGTGCCACTGGATCGGAGAGTATATATTGGGGGGTAAGCTATAAGAAGACTGGAAAAGTAGGAGGGGGCTAGATTACGAGGGGGTTTTAATGCCAAATAGACTTTCTATATTTAATCCTGTAGGTGATAAGAGGACACTGGAGTTTGCTGAGTTTCTCTTACTGAGGATTACATAGTTGCACCTGTGAATCAGGAAAATTTCTTTGGCGGCTCAGTAGATAATGGACTGGAGTTCAGAGAGACTTGTGGCAAACCAAATCAACCATCAGGCTATTGTAGTAGTCTAGCTGTAAGGAAAAGAAGACCTACCCTAGGGAAGTAGATAGTATCAAGGAAAAGGTGAAATCAACAGACTTTGGAAACAGATTCAAAATGAGAAGAGATAATGAGGAGTCAAGAATGACACCTGGTTTGTGAACTAGTTTGTGTACTACTGCCTTGAGATACTATGGGCACCCAACAGTGAGAAGCAGCTATTCGGTGGTGACATCACCAAACTGAGTAAGGGGATTTCCAAATTGAGTGAGAGCCTGTGCCCATCCCCTAAGTAGGTCCAAACCCATTAATGAAGTGAATGTAAAAAAAAAAAATAAGTACATCCTGGTAAATGCAAGCTAAAATCTGGCAGGCAGGGGTTAAATGGAGATTTGCTCTCAATGTAAATCTTGACTTTAAGAGTTTAAAGTTAAAACAGCCAACACAAGTTGGTATTTTTACATCTGGAAGAAGAAATGAGCATTTGAAGGCAAAAGACAGGAAAGGAAGAAGACCAGAGTGAAGCAGTTGCTAGTTCCTGGGCACTGCTTGTTGACATTTAAAGGGGGTACACTCACAGAAGTGATAAAGCATATAAAACCTTAAAGCTAGAGGGGGCCTTAGAGATCATCCATCATTTTTTCACTCTACAAATGAGAAAATTGTGAAATAATAAATTACAAATATAAATTTTACTATGTATAACGTAATCTTTTCTCCTCCCCTTTTAATGCAAGATCTGGGAGACACCTTGGGAGACAGGTGTACATCCTCTACTGTAGAACTTAGGGATGAGTTAGGGCGATGGCTAGGCTATTGAGTCAGGATAAGAGGTGAGTCATGGGTAAGGTCTCTTTATCCTGGGTAGGTGCTATTATTACCCCCACTGTACATCTGAGGAAACTGAGGCAAACCGAAGTTAAAGTGACTAGTCCAAGTTCATACAGCTACCTTCAGAATATGCATCTGAGGTTGGTTTTGAACAGATTTTTGTCTCCAGATACAGTGCTCTATCAATTGATCCACCTTGCTACCTGAAGGATTTTTTATTGTTATGTTTTGCTTTGTTTTTGTTTTTTACTTCATGGAGGAGATAGTTAAAGAAAGCACTTAGGAAGAATGTTTCAGGTTTGTCTTAGGAAGGAATATGCCAGTTTAGAATTGTGTCCTTTGGGTACAGATGACTCTGGGTGTCATAAAAGCAGAGATGCTCAGTATCTTCAAATAATTTGTGACATTTTTGATATATAGGGAAACAATTCTGCATTTCCTTCACTGTTGCATAGCATGAGGTTTATGTTGTTGTTTGAGAATGAATGGAAACCATTGAGAAATCTCTAGGTTTATTATTTTGCAATCCTCTTTATTAGGGGAGTTAAAGTAATACAGGAGCTATTTATCTATTGGTTCTTTTTAAGGCTGAAATGGAAAAATCTTGTTTGGCCATAGACCAAATGACTGTTTACCTGCCCTCCTGAAGATTTGAGTATAAATGGTTGCTATGACAGCCCTTTCTCATTTCCCACTCTTAATTCAGATATTACAACTGCAGTCTTTTAAAAACTTGTGAAATGCCCAAATGGGAGATGGCATAGGTCATGTCTGCAGTTGTGAAATGAACTGTTGGCAATATGACTAATCCTTTCATTCCAGTGTGAACCATGCAGTATAGATTGCCTCAAGCTTGATATGGTAGTAGTGATCTGTATTGGCTGCCTAAACATGTATATCGGCCAAGTCACCATAGTAAATCATTCACCACATACACATAACCTCAGACCAGTCTCATAGAGAGGATCAACAATTTTTAAAGCTGTCAGAAATTTCACTAGCCCTTTTGAAACTTCTAAATGTTATCCTTTCCCACTTTCTCTTATACATCTCCTATTTCACTCATCTGCTACTTCCAGAGAACAGTTTGTTCCAACAGCCATGAAGGCAGCTGAAGCAGGCACTATAGAGCACTTAGAGCTTGGTCAGCCCACTGCATCATGGGCTATCTCCAATCATCTTGACTTTTGTCCTGTCACTGGACTTTTGATGACCCTGTAAGAGTGAGTCTGATGACTTTGTACAACCTCGCCTCACTTAAATCCAATTCACAAGCAACTCAAGACATCATCCTGTGGTGTCACTGGCCCTCTTCAAACATGAAAGATGAACATCTACTATACACTGTCATCTAACTACCTCCAAAGAGTTTCAACTTACCTGCCACAGATAGGCAAAAAGGTAATAGAAGGAACAGAGATAGCTTGTTAAACTTCATCATGGTTCAGCGCCTCATTTTTATGAAGACCATCCTGACTTACTGTAGAGGATATACAGATGCATGCTAATTTTCTTAGCTTACCAATGCTGTGTTATTTTATCACTTTCTGAAAAGAAGAAATTCATTGTGAGAAAATGTAATGCTGAGTGCCTTGGGCCACTTGAAATATTTAAAAGAGGATGATTCTATTACTGTGTGTAATTGGTAGAAACTTGGTTCTCTCCACATCACAAAACTACTAACAAAAGGCAGCCATTCCTATATGTCTGAAGGACAGAATTCAATTAATAGAGTTATTTTCCCTAAAAATCTTTGAATTATCTTAGATCCCATTCTACCTTTACATTGGTACGTTGAAATGAAAAATGGACTTGACATTAGATGGAACACAGTTTACCTCTGGAATGTAATAACAGTGTATGTATGGCACTGTGGGCACTGGACAGAGTATATTAATTCCCTAATTTTTCAGCACTTTAAAAGGAGAAAAGCTGTAGCATGCCCTAAGTGGGCTGATCTCTGAGGTGCTAGTAGTACAGCACTATTGCATTTTCTACTATACTGTCGCCTACTTTCTTAGGATTGAATGACAATTGATACCTAGTAAGGTTATTTTGAAAGTTTTGCACCAAATGGCATTTTCTCTAAACAAGTTATTCTGATTTTAGTCCCTTGACTATGCACATTCTAGAGCTATTTAGATAGCACTACAACAATTCTGTTCAGAAATACGTTATTTAAATCAGTTAGTGGTGATTCCCAGGTTATATGTATACTCCAAAAGGATGGCTTACCTAGACTAAGTTGAATAGGTTTGTTAAGTTTGATACAGAAGGCCTATTCATACATACATGAATTTTCGCAATGAATGTTACATTAAAAACTAACACTAACTTTCATTCTTGATTATCAAAGAACTTGTGGTTTGGATTAATCCTAGTACAAGAACTTACTGTCTCATTTTGTATGACAGTATGCAAAGTAAATCTCAATATTAAGTGAATACCTATTCATGACCCAAAGTAAATAAAAGTAACACCTCCATCCAATCTCTGCCCTGCCTTCTTCTAATCAGTCTCTTATCACGTAACTTCCTACATCTTTTTTATTCTCTTCAATCCAATAAAATATTGTTTTACTTGGCTTTTCATTCCTTTTTCTCACTCTTGTGTACACATGTGGTATAGATGTGATAACAGGAAGTGCATTAAACTTGAAATCAGAAGAAAAGGCTGCAGATGCATCTTCTGACACTTGCTAGCCATGTGACTTTAAACAGGTTCTTAACGTCTCAGAGTTTCCCTTTCCTTGTCTGTAAAATGAGACTGATATTTACCCTGCCTATCCCACAGAGGTAAATGTTGCTAATATATTCTTTTTTTGTCATAATATTCTTGTCATAAAACCTTCTATGCTGAACCTCGATTTGCCATGGAGAATTTCATGAGGAACAAAAGATGTCTGTTTTTTAGGTATTTGGTCTCATCTTTGTCTGCATGTCTTCTCATTCTAACCAAGGAGGAAAGTAAATTGTCCTGACATGATTTCTTTTTCACAAGATCATGTCTGAAGCATGAATCCTCTTAATGACTTTATATGTCTTTCTTCTCTAGCTTCCCAAGCAAAAATGTGATTTCAACAATATGAATGAATCGCAACAGACACATACCATTTCCCCATAGTTCATGTAAATGTAAACATCAAAAGGATCACTCACTGTCCCTATATCAGAGATAAGAAACTTAAGCAAATAAATGAGGATCAAAATTCTACCAAAAGCTGTAAGGGAGCTAATCTTCCTTATACAGTCTTTTGATTTCTCCTACATCCCAAGATGGTTGAAAGAATAAGCAGGTGTGTTTTCTGAACCACTCTCAGTGATATTTGAAAGACTGTCAAGAATGGTAGAGACATATACATTCAGAGAAAGAACCAAAAAGAACAGAGTTTGAATGCAGATTGAAGCAGACTGCCTGCTTTCGTTCTTTTTCTTGTTTGGTTTTATTTCTTCTTTCCTATTGTTCATTCCATCTGTTACAATCCTTCTTTATAACCTGACTAATGTGTAATGTGAAAGTATTTGCAGATCCTATACTTGATTGCATGCTCCATGGGGAGGGGGAGGGGGTGGAGGAGCAGAAGGAGGAGAAAGTTTGAAACTTAAGGGATTGTGGAACAGAATCTTGTAAACAATAAGTAAACAAACAAATTAAGAAAAGACAAAAAAATTTTTTAATAAAATAAAATAAAAATTTTTTTAAAAAGAATGGTAGAGGCGTTAATAGACTAAAGAGGAGAAAACATTGTCCTAGTTTAAAAGAGAGAGGGAATGGGATCTACATATGACAGACCAGTGAACTTGACTTTGATTCCTGAACAAAATTTCTTAAACGTATTTTTACATTTTATATGTTTTATAAATGAGAAAATAGAGCTGAAGAAGGAGAAGCATGGTAGAGGGAACAATATTAGATTAGGAGGATGAAGACCTGGGTTTTAGTCCTGGGTCTACTACTAACTCACTGTATTACTTTTGTTAACTTGTATAATGCCTCTGGGCCTCATTTGTAAAATGAAGGGAGTTAGAATTGATGAAATGTAGCTTTAAAAGCACTGACTAGGTCACATATAATAATAGCAAAGCTTAGAATAAAACCCCCAAATTTCCTAATGTCTTTTCTACTACCTTTTCCAAAATGCCACATATCTTCTTTTCCACACACACAAAACAACTCAGATTAATTCCATTTACTCTCTCATTCTCTCCCTACTTATACTATTCCTGTCTCTTCCTTTCCACTTCAATGAAGTTATCCTTTGCATTTATGACCTCTAATGTGCTCCCTCTTACAAAAAGACTCTAGCTTCAGGCTCACACAAACTGGGTTCAGGTCTCTTATCCCAAAGAGGTAATTTAAGGCTTTTTCCCCTGTCTACTTTATGGCTAGTTGTGCCTCTACCCCAGGGATTCAAGAGAGCATGGGGGAAATCTCTACAACAATGCTTGGATATGGCTCATTTTTAGGGTCTTTCCTGAAAGCAATTAACAAAGCCCCTTCTAGAAAAGATACTCAGTATACAAAGTAGAT
Source organism: Pseudocheirus occidentalis (assembly GCA_028646575.1). Classification (NCBI taxonomy): domain Eukaryota; kingdom Metazoa; phylum Chordata; class Mammalia; order Diprotodontia; family Pseudocheiridae; genus Pseudocheirus; species Pseudocheirus occidentalis. The sequence goes on along the minus strand of CM053597.1, from coordinate 142,581,789 downwards.
ATTATGTATAAAACAGCAATTTCTTTTCTCTAACACACAAATACAATGTTTAAAATGTGTATAGTTTAAGAATATTTAAAACATAAAACAATACCTTATTGCACCTATCATACTTTCCTGGGAGGTAAAGTCTACTTTGGCTTGTGAAAGAGAAAAAAGATAATTTCACTTTCCCCTCAAACCTGCTTCCCTGGCAAGTTACAAGTTCCAAATCTTCTGGCCTTCCAGGACAGACGTGGTTTGTGCTTTCTCAGGTCTTCCAGACACAGCATCATGCTAATGGCACTTGTCTTCTCTCCTGTGAAGCACTGTATTAGTAGGAAGCAGCAAATTAGCAATCCAGGAATTCTCAAACCCCATGGGTAACCATCAAGATAGGAAAGGTTCATCCCTCAGGATTATTATTTGACCACTTAGTATTATACCCAAGACCCAGAGAGGGAAAGTAACCTGCTGAATTTCTCAGAGGTCACATACGGAAGAGCACAAACTACAGGGTTTTGATTCCAGACTCAATGTCCTTTCTACTACACCAGATTAACTCTCCCTATCTCAGAAGACTGGGCAAAAGGATAAACTGTATTTTGGAAATTGACTTAATGTAGGAACAAAGTCTTGGATGATTTCTCTGAGGGTAAGACAGTAATTTTGTAGAACTTAAAGAAAACCTACCAAAATTGTGATGTGAAAAATAACCCAGAGCAATCCTGGCAACCAAAATCAAAGGCAGCTTCTCTGATCACTGGAGACAAGATGCATTTAAATGTTAACTTAAAGGATTAAAAGTTAGGAACTATGTTTTACTATGGAATGTATGTTCCAACTGCTCAAGCATTGAAAACTGTATTATTCTAGAAAAAGCCAAAATAAGGGCAAGATACAAAAATGAAAATAAGAGGGGATGATGGGAAGACTGCAGGGTTGGACATATCAATGTTTACAGTTAAGTTAGAAGTTACAGTGTGTACTTTATAAAAATGCTTGTCTTTTTTATCCACATTAGATACCTGAACCTCTATACTAATGGAAAATATGGAATCTTGTTTGTTAGAATCAACTTAGAACTGGAATTAAGAAGCTAGTGTGTCTTCTCTTTTCTATGTAGGAGACTTGTGAACTGGTACACGATAAAAGTAAATGGACAGTCCTTGCACACAAGGGGCTCACTCTAACATTTAATTGGATCTATAATCACATGAATATTTACATTCCCTCCATTGATACAGACTTCCACCCATCAATGTCTGCCCATTTAGGGGGCCTCTTCTTGATGTCTTTACGTAAATTAATCACATGAAGTCCAACCATGGTGCGAGACCCCTTCCTCATTTTCTTGTCTACATTATGAAGATTGCATAGAGGACATGTGCTTTCTCATAGGTGGTTTTTGCTCTTACAACATAGCCAGTCTATCTTTTTGATGATACGTTGCTTGACGATATGCTTCACTCTGGTTCATCTCCATAGTTTCTTACTGATTATGGGCTACAGCCTTTTTGCACATTTTGTACATTGAGCAATACTCGTTTTTAATTCTCTAGTGCATGTAGTGTTACATATAATAGAGAACATAGGGAGATATTGAAGTACAATGGAATGGGTATTTCATCCAGCATCAAAAGAGTTTAAATCTTGTTTCTGTCATTTATTTCATGTCTGACCATGGGTGAGTTACATAATGTCTCTGTACCTCAGTTTCCTCATCTCTACAATGAGGAGGTTGGACTATATGACCTCTTAGGTTTCTTCCAAGTCTAAAGGTATGGTCTTATTAACAGTATCAGCAAAATGTTTGTCTTTTTATTTAATTGGGTCATTAAAAGAGTATTACAGTTTCCAATAGGCAAGATAATGTGCTGTTCTTATTTGATTAAGTCATGGGCTCAATTTGTCAATTTGAAGCACCAGCCTAACACACCCATGTGCACATGCACAAACTATCCTTAGTCACTTTGGGAAGGTCTAATGAACTTGGTGTTAAACATTCAGGGATCGATTCTCTATAAGTTGTCTATCTAACAGCATGTCATAAAATAGACACTAGGCATTCTTAATCTATTTAGTTTTTCCTGTGTGGATGGTTAGGCCATAGTCATCTGAGTGGTTATTTCTCATCCAGGAAACTCTACAGTGTTCTGGACTTTAATACAATTAGCATAGTCTTCATAAACATGAGATCTATGGAATCCTATAACCCAAAGAAATCCCCCTCAACTTGGATTCTGTATTATATCACCTGGACAATGGCAAATGCTTTTGCCAAGCATAAATCCCATAGTTTTATGCCACATCTTACTCTACTCATCAGAAGGCTATTTCCATTATCGTACCTACCATGAAATCTTCCATAATACTGACATATGCCTGAAAGTTATCTTGCTGGAAAAGAGCCTTTAAAGATGTTTTTAAAGACGTATAAAGAAACAAAAGCTTTTTTAAATAGTCAACAAGCAATAAGCACAGTAGGTTCTTATATTATCTCTATATTTCAAGCAATCATGGGACAATAAATATGTCATCTGCTGTAGAATATAATTTGCAAACGCTTCCTTATTCCCTATACTAACACTCTCATTAAGGATAACCTAAACATATGTTTATTCTATTCTTTTAACTTTTTTATATAGATGGGAAAGTAGTCAAATGTATTGCTAGTTGTTGATGCTTTCTCAGTTGCCTTTTTGAAATTAATAAGTTTTGAGAATTTAGTCATCTTTTGATATTCTCCTTTTAAATATTAATAATGATGATAACAAATAGCCAGTGTTTATATAGGATTTTAGGGCTTGTAAAGTATTTTACCTATGTTAGCTCATTTAATCTGAATTTAATTTCTCTAACCCTTCATTTCCTTTAGCAGATGTTGATGGGTAAGGCTCCAATTTTCATGGTGGTCTTTTTGCAAATATAGCTAGTTTTAATTGGTGAGAATAATGAATCCCACAAAGTGATCCCATGTATTTAAATTCACACTGTTTAAAATTATAATTATGTAAAAATGATAGCTGGTTCCAATGGAAATGTGCAGTGTGAATTTGAATAATGTGACTATTTAGAGAATTCGTTATTTGTACTTATTGGGACCTGGCTGTAGAGAAGACCAAATGTCCAATAAAATGGTGTTTCTTACTGGGTTTTATTTTTATGTATGCCAAAACCAACTGATTTATTTGCTTCTTCAAGGAGAACCTGTTAGCCATCCTTCTGTTGAGCTGAAACTTTCTTCCATCTTCTGCTTTTGTTTATAGTGAAAATATCAAGTTACAACTCAGCGTAAATCCACTCAGTGGTCTTTGGACAAGGATCTCACATTTAAAGCAGCAATAATAGCTAAGTTAAAGTTTATAGATAGTTTTAAAGCTGTGTGACTAATAACAACCTCTGGTCCTTTTTCTACCATTCTACCACCATCACTACAAAAGTAGATGAGGACTATACAAAACTGAGAGCCATCTTCCATTTTCCCTTGTTCGTGAGTTGCCATATCTGAAGAATACATCACTGTGACTAGTCAACTAATAACAATCTTCTCCGGTTTTAGAAAGCAGACTCACTCTGTTTCTGGGATTATACTCAAACCCTTTCCAGTGTGATAGAATCTGAAAAGTTTCCACCCCACTAACACAGCCTCCAATCACATTAATTGATATTTTATGGGAAAGGATCTTAGCTCTTTCCATGCTATGGTTTTCAAAGTACTGAGGATATTAATCATTAATTTTTCTTTCTTTGAGCCTGTTTATATAATCTACCATTTCTTTTCCTCTCCAGATGATGAATTGTAAGTGTTGTGTTGTTTTTGTTTTAGAGTCAGAAGTCATTAGAAATTAGAAATCATTTGATCAAACCATCTCATTTTATAGGTCATTGTGAGGTTAAATGACTTGCCAAAATTTAGACAGGAAGTAAATGCCAGAGAAAGGATTAAAACCCTTCTCTCTGTTTCTATATAGTGGAAATAGAATTGAACTTAGAGTTAGAAGATCTGAGTTCAATTCCTGACTCCACCACTTAGTATGTGCATGGCCTTGGGAAAGACATCCCTCCGAGCCTCAGTTTTCTCATCTGAAAATTGGGAATTAAATTATTTGTAATTTATACCTTACAAAGTTATAGTGAAGGTCAAATGAAGTAAGACATTAAAACTATTAGTAACCATAAACTGCTATCCAAGATAGATGCCATCTTGCTCAAATGGTCTAGAATGTGGTGAATGTATCCTTTGTGAATTATCCAGCTCACAAGGGCTCCTCTAACCCAGAGATGTATGTGTGGGATGAGGAGGTTCATCTCACCCTCCCCAGAGTCCTCAGGGTCTTGACAGCAGCTTCTACCACTAAACTCTTGGCTACTCAAATCTCACATTCCAACTAGTTTAATGAATTTATATGAGCTCTATATAATGTGACCAAATATCTCAAGCACATTTCTTGTACCATGCATTCCTCTTATGAGTGATGTCTAGGTTATGTTCATCACACCTGCTTTATGCCTCTGATGGGAATGATTGCATATTCTCCACTAAATAACACATCAGGACCCAGCCTTTGTCACTTACATACTTTCATGGGGGGGAGCGGGGGGTTTGCAGTGATTTGGTCAATTTATCCATTTGTTCTCCATTTTTATAATAGTTTCTACAAGTTTTCTCGTTAGAAATAATAAAGGAGTTACTCATTTGAATTAGAGAAATAAGGAGATAAATATTTCATATTCACTTATTCTAGGAAATGGAATGCTTTTTGTTTTATCTTGCTTTTTATAAGATAAGGATTATTCGACATTTAAATATGGTATCAAAGCTATATTTTGACTCTAATCAATGCCAACTACAATTCCAGAGGACCAGTGATGATACATGCTATTCGCCTCCTGGTAGAGGGAAGATAAACTCAAGATGAATAATGAAGCAGATTTTTATATGTCCCATGTGGAAATATTTTATTGACTACATACATATCTATACATATACAGATATAGATATATTTGTTAAAAGCTTTTCTTTTTTACTTTTAATAGTGGAGAGTCAGGCAGGACAGAAAACAAATACTTATTATTGGGGGGAAAGAATGTCTAAATAAATATATACACACATATATAAGGCATGTCGAATATCTTACAGCTTATCACTGCACTAAGACTTCTGGGACATAATGTATACGTGTACACACATAAATATGTATGTGTGTGCATACATATGCATGTATGCCTATACATGTACACATGTATGTATATATACATATATCCTGTCTTATAGATCTTCAAGCATGCCTGAGATGATTTTTATTACAGTCCCATATAGGAAGAAGAAACAAAAAAATTTGAAATGCTGTGATAACATAAAGATACAAACTTAGTAGGTTGACAGCTCTCCCTTCTACAAATACGTTCACTATAAGTCAAATCAATTCAACAAGCAGTTAATATGTACCTATTACATAGCAAGGATTATGCTAAAAGCTGGGGATAAAAAAATAGAGGGGACCAAAAGTGGCTCCTGCCTGCAAGGATCTCCTGATCCAATGGATTTGGGGTGGAGGAAGAAGACAACATGCAAATAACTAGGTATGAATGAGGTGTATATAGATATATCTATATGTCCATGTTAATATACCTTTGTATCTATATATTTTTCTATACATCTCTTTATATATATGACATGTGACAAATTGAAGATAAACGTAGGTGGAAGACATATTAAGGATGATTGGGAAAGACTTGGCATAGTGCCTGGAAGATACTCAAAAAATGTTTATTGACTGACCAAAAGGCTTCTCAGAGAAGGTAGGACTTTATCTGAGAGTTGAAAGAAACCAGGAGAGTTAGGATGCTGAAGAGAAGGAAAGCATTCCAGGGATGGAGGGCATGTTGCCAGTGGGAATGCAGAGTCTGAAACAAGTAAAGAAAAAAGATCAGAACTTAGAATTCTTAGGTCTTCTTGCTAGTGAATTCAATGGAAATAAATAGTCTTTATAAAAATAATCTACTCCTATGACTGGTGTTATTAACCTTTTTATGTCATGGAGCCCTTTAGCAATCTGATGAAGCCCCTGAACCCTTTTTCAGAACAATGTTTTCTAAATGCATCGAACAAAATACATAAGATTACAAAAGAAAGCAGCTGTATTGAAATAGTTATTAAAAAATTTAAGTTCATGGAACCCAAATTAAGAAAATTGGTTCTAGAAAAAAAATTAAATCTAGTGAAATCTAAGCCAAGTAAGATATTCCAAGACAGGAATTATCACTAATATGATGAAAACCATCATTATTATTATCATACTCAGTGTATTCTAAAGTACAGTGTATCCTAGGAATTAGCAGACTGACCATGAGTTATTTGTTAAATTTTATACGATAAAAGTTAAATTTTATAAGTTAAAGTTAAAAGTTAAAGTTTATAAGATATGTTAAATTTTACATTTGGAAGAGAAAGGCAAGGATCAGGTGAGTCTACCTAAGCCTCTCATTTTACAAACTAAGACCCAGAAAAAATCAAATGGCTTACTAGGAGTCAAATAACTAGTGCTGGATGAGTGAGTCTTATTCCAAATACAATAGGGTTATCACTTATCAAATTGACTAGTTTAGCCTATGTGAGACAGAATTTGCATGATGATGAAATGAAGAACTAACTTAGCAATGTCTTTCAAGTTATCCGAGAAATGAATGCTAATAATGAAAAGACATCATAGAAAGATCAATTGAGGCTTCCTCTAAGAACAATCTCCCAATAATTAGATCTATTCAAAAATAAAACAGGCTGCTTCAGGTGACAATGGGTCTCCAAATGAGAGATGAACATGCTGGGTAAATTTGAAGGCCAGATTTCTATTCTAGTCCATATAGCATGCGATTATGTCTAAGGTCCTTTCTATCTCTGAAATTTAATAATTCCAAATGTTGAATATATGAATAAAACCATTATTGAGAGAATTTCAATTCAAAGGATTAGAGCTACTTTTTTATAATTTTCCTATTATGTTTAATTTATAAAACATTTTAATGGCTTTATTCATTACTATTGAAGGAAGTTATATCTTACCAGAAATATCTAACCAGAAAAATATCCGTTTTCAAAAAACATTTCATCATTCAGCATAAAGGATTTATTCGGAAACATATTATGAAAAATGAAGATGGCCAAACGTGTAGCGACAGTAAGTAATGTATTTCATACCATGTAATAGCACGTGTGCTCCACTGGGATCCACGTGATGTCAAAAGGGCCAAAAGAAGTGCCCATAAAACAGCAACAAACCTTGTACAGGACAGAAGGGTCAGTTTACAGTCTGCAGCATTGTAAAGAGAACAACCCACATCAATTAAATCACAGGGTGATTGAAGTATCAATGTCATTCAACTGGGATGTGAAGTGTAGAATCATTCTCAATAATCAACATTTATCTCTATGAACATTCATAAATGTATAGCATTTTAGAAGTCCTTTTCTACTCCCCAGATAGCAATTTTGTTAGAAGGCTATAAAGGTTTTTAATAAGGGAGAATATTGAGCAGAGTTTGAAAAATTCAATCACCATAACTGAATACTTGACAAAACTAAATTACTTCTTCTCTTCCAACTAAGTAAAAATTACATAGGAGGCATTCAGTAATGTTTACCTGGGAAAGAGCCATTCAGAAAATTGATAAATCGATTGATCAAAACCCTTACAAACAAAATATCTTTAGTAGAAGTTCACTGCTTCTTCATTTAACATCTAACTCACACATTATCCTTGGGAAAATTAAAGGTTAGAAAATAGGTAACTACATATATGTGTGTATTTGTGTGCATGCATGTGTGTGTTTGTGTGTGTGTGTCATGGTATATTCAGCAAAAAATCCCCAACAGAAGATCATTCTCAGTATTTGACCTCAAAATACCTTGAATAAATTAGTTTTACACAGCAGTTCCAGGAATACCACAAGCATGTTCTTGTTGGCAACATTTCTGTCAGAAACTATCAAGGAGAGACGAGCCAGGTCGACAGAAGCTCTCTAGAGGAAAACTGCTTAAGTTAATACGAATCTTTAAGCCCAAGCTAGAAACAGCAGTGCTTTAGATAAAAGCTCCCAGTAATATAAATATCTTGAGTCAGTTAGATGCCCAAGAAAAACCTTTCATAAATCAAAGTTTTCAAGTGGAGACCCTCTCTATTTGTAAGAACCAGAAGTTTGGACAATATGAACAAGAAAAAGTACCCAAAGATGTAGTAGCAGTTTATGTGGGTAAAACATTCCTCACCAAAATATTTTAACTCAAAGGTAGGATGTGTGAGACAAACAGGGCAATCACTGTATTGAGCAACAATCGTGCATTCATCTTTTTTTTTCCCAGAAATTGATTTGTGTGATTTGCATTCAAAGAAGTCTGAATCTACAGTAGATTCCTTGGTCACTTTTTTTCCTACCTATAAAATTCCATATTGGGCAAAGATTTCTATTTTATAACTGACTGAATAATCCTTATTCAAGAAAATCACATTTCTGCATTCAGCCTACATAGTTGATAATATTTTTTTGTTGTCATTGTTTACTCATTTCTGACTCTTCATGACCCATGGGCCATTGTACACCATCCCCTTTTATACTCCACTATCTCTTGAAGTCTATAGAAGTTCACCTTCATTGTTTCCATGGCCCATCCATATCATCCTCTGACTTCCTCTTCTCCTTTTGCCTTCAACTTTTCCCAATATCAGAGTGATCTTTTAGAATGAGTCCTGTCTTTTCATCATGTAGACAAATGATTTAAGCTTCAGCCTCAGTATTTGACCTTTCAGTGAATAGCCTGAATTAATTTATTTCAATATTGACTAATTTGATCTCCTTACTGTCAAGGGATTCTCAAAAGTCTTCTCCAACACCACAATTCAAAAGCATTGATTCTGTGGTCCTCAGCATTCCTTAGTGTTAGGTCTCTGATACCTCACGTGGGGAGGAGACTCCTAAAGAGGGTCATTGATACTCCATGTGAGATGGGGTTGAACCAGTCCTCAGCTAACAGGAATGCACGTGGTCAATCACCTGGAGGCAGAATTAAAAGGCTGCACCTGCTTACAATAAGCAGGATAATCTCTCCGCTTCGGGGTGAGACATATTGGCTCGCTGTGGTGAGGGCATGGCCAGGGGAGGGGCCCTAAGGGACCCTGGAGAAAGGACTTAAATACAGGCTTCTCAGAGGCAGGGGCAGTTCGGTGGAGCCAGGCCAGTC
>CM053597.1:142557323-142572072 GCA_028646575.1 Pseudocheirus occidentalis | reverse complement strand
CCCTGGGAGCAGTTTGGCTGGACCTGCTCTTCTCCTCCCCAGTTAGCAAAATCCACTGACCTTTCTCTTAGCCTTTTTGTCTTCTGGCCTGATAAATGTGGTAATTGTGCCTCCAGTGCAGCAGATCTGCTGTCCTGTAGCTGTGGTTCCCCACCCGATGCCCCAGGGCCTCCAGTGTTTTACCCTGTCAAAAACTTTTTATAATCTCATTTTGTATAGTGTGTTAGGTATTTCTACCTAGTCTTGTGTCATTTGAAGATATATTAAGGATACTATCTATGCTTAATCTAAGTCATTAATAAAAATATTAAATAACACAAGACCCAAGCACAAATTCCTGGGACACTACAGACCTTTTTACAAGTTGATACTGAAAAACTAATGACTATTCTTTGACTTTGCATAATCAAATACATTTCAAAATATGGTTCAAGAGTAAGAAATGAGAATGGATACAGTTTATAGACTACACAGAAGCCCCATACCTAGACTGTGAACATTTTGAGAAAAGAATCAGTATCCAGCAAGCATCAAATAACATAAGGAAAAATGAAATTGATAATATTTTAACAAAGAGGAAATAACTCATTACTGGCATGGGAATAATTCCCAAATCAGATTCTTATGTACCAAGACAAACAACTTGTCTTGCAAATGCAAAACTGATAGAGATAATGAAATTGAGAAAATATATGATATTCAAGGAAAATAATTCCAACCTGACCTATTTGAGCAAGCTATTGATGACTTAAAATGAGAAATAGAGGAACAGATATTGACAATGATTATATCAAACTATTTCTTAAATAACTTTAGGTAAATAAGTTGCCAGTCAGCAAACACTTGAACTCATTGCTAAATGAAGAGATATATAGTAATTAACATCAAGTTAGAATATAACTTTTTTGTGAAATATTATGGAACATGCTTAAAAATTATAATAAGTATCATTTCAGGAAAAAATGAGAAACTTCAGAGGGAAGAAAATATTAAAATAAAACTTGGTGAGAGTATCATGTCATCATGAAAGCATCAATAAATAGAGCTGGAAGAGTCAAAAAAAATACAACAGCCTTAAGAGGTATATTCATGAGATGTTAATCCCACTTTACAGAGATGGAAACTAAGGCACAGAGAGGTTAAGAGACTTGCCAAGGCTCATGCAGCTATGTAAGTGTGTGAGGTGAAAATGAATTTCTATAATTCAGTCTCTAAGAAACTCGTTGACATGTATATGTCAATTTATATGTCAAAGCAATGGAATAATCACTTTTAGAATGAAGCAATGGAGTAATTACTTTTAGAATGAAAAAATGACTAGAATTTAAATTCAGTCTCAATGAGAGTATAGTGAATGTTACTGGTCAAGCCTAATCCGCCATATCATTTGACTCTCCTTAATTCTCCTATCTTTCCAGTCAGTGAACTAGCATTTATTCAACACGTACTGTGTGTTAGACACCATGCTAAGTTCTGCGTATACAAAGAAAGGCAAAATGCAGTTCCTGTTCTCAACAAGCTAACAGTCAAATGAGGGGGACAACGTGCAAACCACTTAAGTAGAAGCAAGATGGTGTGTGTGTGTGTGTGTGTGTGTGTGAAAATTAAGAGTAGTCTCAGAGAGAAAACTCTTAACAGTAAGGAGATCTGGAAAAGACTTCTTGCAGCTGAGACTTGAAGGATGCCAGAAAATAGAGGTGAAGGAGATGAGAGTTTAGGCATAGTCAGTGAAATTTTTCAGAATTAGGGTTTTGACTTGCCTATGGCAAGCCAAATGCTGAGGCAGAGTATTGTACCATTTTTGTTATGATGCCAACAATAAAAAATCCCCCACTTAGAACAGGGCTTTCCACATAAAAGCAGCTAAATGCTTATTCATTCATTTACAATTTCAGATTTTTTCAGGTATGCCTATTTTTCATTCTCCTCCTAGTCTGAACTTCCATTCCCAGGAGAAGGAAACAGTACTCACTCATTTCCACTTAGAATTCCTTTTCCTTTGAAGAATTTTTTCCCTCTCAATCCACATTTTTCTCTTAACTTCCTTATTTTTATTCAGGCAACTTCCATCCTTCCAATCATCTCAGTTCATAAGCTTGATGTCATCCTTAACTCCTCACTATCCTACACCTCATGTAACTACTCAGTCCTAGTCTTAGCAAATATACCTCTACAACATCTCTTGCATGCATCCTCTCCTATCCACCTCCATAGCCTTCTCTGATAATTTAGCACCCTATCACCTGTCATCTGGAATATTATAATAGCATCCTAACTGGCCTCCCTACCTCTCATCTGTCCTCTCTCAAATCTGTCTCCACACAGAAGCCAAAGTAAGATTCCTAATGTACCAGTCTGACCATGCTATTCCCCTGCTCAAAAAGCTCAGTGACCCTATACCAGCTTTTGGATAACATGCAAGCCTTTCTGTTTGGCATTTATGTAACCCCTGACAAACTGACCACAACCTACTTTTCCAACCTTGCCTTCATGCACCCTTCAGTCTAACCAGACTGGGTGCCTTGCTGTTACTCAGACACAACATTCCACTTCCCATCTGCATGCCTTTGTGTGAGTTGTCCTCTTGCCAAGAATGCACCCTCCATATTTTTTGTCTTTTAGAATCCTTATTGCCTTAGTTACCCTGCTCAGGTGCCAACTGTCTTGTTCCTTTAGGTTCATGTAACTCCCCAACTGTAATGACCTTGTTTTGATTTTGTGTGTTTTGTATTTAGGTAACACGTATTCATGATAAGCTGCTGGAAGTCAGGAATTGTTCCACTTTTGCCTTTGCTTACCCTATGCCTAGGATATAGGCACTTACTTAATAAATTCTTTCTCATTGATTGATTTGAAAAATTAAGTCATTGCTAGTTTTCCTGAACTGCTTTTTTTCCTTAATGAAGAGAGGAAGGAGTATATATGATATGCATGAAAATTACTAAAAATAAGTTTTAAAGCAAAATAATGAACTAATTTACACATAAGCCAAATGAAAAGTTTTGCTATTGGATTCTTCTTTTGGGCATCCATCCATCTGTCTGTCTGTCTGTGTCTCTCTATCTACCTTTCTATCTATCATCTATCTATCTATCTGTCTATCTATCTATATCTATCATCTGTGTAAAGGTATTGCATGTTGTACAGGTTTACAAAGCACTTTTGTACATTATCTATTTGATCTTTAATAGAGGAAACAGCATTCTGTTAATTTAAGTTAATTTAATATTGATAATTATTTTAAATTTCAGAAGGAAACAGCAATATTCTATGAGCATAGGGAATAGGCTTATAAGGAAAACATTTCTAATGTCTTAGTACATCAAATGATATATCTTAAAATAGTTGAAGAACTTTTATATACAAGAGGGATTAGATTCATTCTGGTTGATCCCTAGAAGGAATATATGGGAAAAATGGATGGAAATTATCAATGTGCTATTTTAGGCTTGAAACAAAGAAAGCTTCCTAACAGAGCTGAATGAAAGTAGAGTGTTCTGACTTAGGAGATACTCCATTAATGGAGGTTTTAAGCAAAGTCATTGTGGAAAACGAGAACCTCACAACAACTTTGAGAGGTAAGTGTTGCCATAATCCCCTTTTTTTCAGACAAGGAAACTATGTTTAGACAAGTTAAATAATTTGTCCAAAGTCAAGATAGTAGGCATCCGAGGAAGACTTTGAGCTCCATTCCTCCTAACTCCAAGTCTAACACTATCCACTATGCCACCCAGTTGTCTCCTGTTGGTAGCCAAATGATAAAACCAGGAAGCCTAGGAAGAGTGTAATATAATGGGATGGCATTTGCTTCAGAATATGAGAGACTGTTCAGTTAAAACGGTGTCATAAGTTTTAAAACTTTTTAAAGTTTATAAAGTATTTTCCTCACTTTAGTGATTTTTAATAAACAATATAAATATTATTATTTCCATTTTACAAATGAGGAGAAGAAAGATGAGATTTGCCCAAGGTCAAGATAGTCAGGACTTAAAATCTTCTGACTCCAAGATTCTTTTCACTAGTTTCACAGTAACAATGACAGAAAAAAATATTCTAAAAATTGCAGTAAAGATCAAGGCATATATAATCCTCTTCCACTGAGCTAGGGAAAGTGTGCCAAGAATTAGTTTCCATGCTTGGAGTGAGGGTGCATTGCCTTTGGTAGAAGCCAGATTTCATGTAGTCAAGGGTCTTAGAAGGAAAGTTTTGAGGATGTAACTGAGTTGGATTATAATAGAATAGGATGGATATTCTTTCAGTGGTGAGGAGGGAGCCTAGGGAAACTTAGGCCTGAGCCTTCTAGGATATGCTTCCATTCAGTAGAACATACAGACCTGTTTTCATATGGCTTTGACTGAGACTAAGAATTTTTAAATGAAGGAAAGAATTGTTGATGTAAAATATGGCACAAAATTTTAGTTAGATTAGCCAGCATTTGCAGATTTTTAAAAATTTTGCTTCCTAGTATGATTGTTCTGTCTGTTACATCCGACTTCTGTCTGTCTGCCTTTCTCTCTCTCTCTCTCTATTTCTAATCATCTCTCATGTAGTACTTTAAGGCTTACGGAGTGCTTTTTTTACATTATCTTATTTGATCTTTAAAAGAGGAAACAGCAGTCAGTTAATTTAGATCATGTTCTTTTTTAGTTATCAAAAACCCAATGTAGATGTAGCTAAATTTAACAAAGCCAAGCTGTCATTTAGCATTCATTCAATACCTAAAATGTCCTGGGTTCTAGGAATAACAAGACATGAACAAATAACAAAAATGAAATTGTCCTCATCCTCAAGAAAGTTATATTCTTTTGGAGAAAATGATGTGTAAAAATATACTCATATACTTACAAGATCTAACAGCTTAAAGCTGAACTAAGAATTTTGGGATACCCTACACAAGGTAATTTCCAGGGAAGAGACATTAGCAACTGGGGAGGAGGAAATTAGGAATGGTCTCATGTAAGATACACACTTGAGCAGAGCTTTTAAGGAAACTAATAGGACTAAGAAACAGCTACTTTAATGATATATTGGCTTCTAGTAATGTCTCACTCCCGTTCTTTGTCATGGCTAGAGTAGATGGAGCATCAGCCTTGGGAATCAGTTGGATCTGGGTTCAAGAGTGGTTGTGTAACTAGGAGGAAGCCACTTAGCTTCTTAATGTCTCAGGAAACTTTCTAAGAACACAAATTTCATGTGAATTGACAGTATGTATTAGTGGATTTCTATATCAGAAATTCCTGAAAGCAGAGATATTATCACAGGTTTAAGATTACCTAAGCTGAAAGGCTTTGAAGAATCATCCTAGCGAAGCTCAGAAAGGCTCATATTCAGATTGTCTTGTATTGTGGTAAAGTTTTTGATCTTGGAAATGTTTGAAAACTGTCTTCTAATTCATAAAAGATTAGTGATTTACATCAATGGGGAAAATACCCACACTGACAAAGATCACAGATCCTTGAAATAAATTATATACGAAAGGCTGTATATAAAAATTATGAAGCTTCATCATTGTATGAATACTTTTAAAACTTTGTTTTTTCCAGCTGGAAGAAACATATTAAACAGACAAACCTCCCTGTGGGTTTTTCTTCTTCATTTGATTTTTTTTCTTTAAATGATAACTCAATTTAATACTTATCACTATACAGAACTGATCTATTTATTTGACCTTGGCTTTCTTATAATGATTTAATTTTAAGTTTTTCCTACGTTGTCATCTTATATTCCTGAAATGTCTTTTTTTTTTTTTCAGTATGGAAGAGAAGAGAGCAACTGGACAATCTTGGTGTCTTGAATGAAAACACAGGCGTTATCATCTGTACGTTATTGGGGCGAGCCATTGTGTTGGAATTGTGATAGATGTTAGGCTTTCAGTGTAGAGCTGTGTGTAATGTATTTTGTATTGTCACTGTGTTCCTGGGGGTGACTGTCTATACATGCCAGAGAACAGAAATAACAATCATGTTACTTTCTTTGGTAAGCTTGCCTAGTAGAAGCTTACTTTCTTGTAGTAAGTAGTGAAAGTGAAGCCATATAATGTATGATTTTCCTCACAACTTTTAGTGCCTCCTTTAGTGGCCTTGTCCTTACCCATGATTTAGAATGGAGTGTGCTCTTCTTTTCTCTCCTTGACATTTCTTCTCTCCTACCTTTAATTTACCAAATGAGACTTGACTTACTAAAAGCTGGTTGAGGTGAATTTTGTCATTTATGTTTTGTTTCCCTCCTCCTCATCGTTAGGATGTTCTGTGATTGTCATTTTCCCCTGTTTTGCTTTGAGATATTGGAAGAGCTGGATTTTCTCTCTGCACTTGGGTTTTGCAGTGAATTTCCCTCTGGCATAGGCATTTTGCTTTACTCTTCTCCACATCACAGAAATGTTGCCACAGAGGATAATGACATGATCTCCCTGCTCAATTCTGAGTAAAGTATCATTAATAGACCTCTGTTAGTCCCTTCTGCTTGTTTGCGTTTATTGCATATTCAAAGGGGGTTTCCCCAGGGAGGCTTCAGTTTGCAAAGCTCCTCATCATTACACCTGGAGGCTCAGGGTATTTTCATCAACATCCTTGCTAATAATCTGCACTGTAATTCATTTTATTACTTTCTTTACCTCTCCATTTTTATTATACCTAACTCCCACATGCCAACACTTAGCTATAAAACAGTTATCTTGTAGCTAAAAGACACTGCAAATTGATTTTTTTTTGAACTTCTAAATTTCTCTGTATAGTATTAGGTCCCTAAGGGACTTCCTTTGAAATTCCTCAGACTTCTCGAGGAATGTACTCTCCCTTCTTTTTAAAGACTGTTTCAGATTTTATAATGTCCTATAGTCTTCTCTAATCACTAAAACAATTAATTACATCATTTTACTGAAGAATTAAATTATCAATGACAACTGTGAAAGAGGGTTTGCGGTCTACATTCTCTTTCAAATAGGTTGTAAGCACAGAACAGTATTCTGTGTCATAGAAGTAGGACTGTGTATGTTCTTGCTGTCTTTGCATAATTGAAACTGGTTAATCGGCATTTGTGTTGGATTCTTACTGGTAGTATGCTTGTATGACTTTGTTTTTATTTCTTATGGTGTGCTGAATAATCAGCTTGGAGAGATACCCAAAGACACAAAAGAAGACAGATAAATTATTCTGATGCTGACGTGCCTTGAAATGAGAAACAGAGTTCTAAGAAATAGAATATGATTTTCTAGTGAGTGAAATAATAGGGAATTGTGTGATATTTGCTCATTTTTATGTTTCTGGGCATAAGATGATGGAAAGATCTGTTCTGATTTAATAGATACTCTTTGCTCCAAAGCAGGGGTTATAGATGGAGAGAGAGAGAGAGAGAGAGAGAGAGAGAGAGAGAGAGAGAGAGAGAGAGTGTGTGTGTGTGTGTGTGTGTGTGTGTGTGTAATTCTGGAATGAAGATGATAGGGAAAATGCTCTTTATAGGGCTTTTATGATAAGTTGCTATCTTGAAAGATACTTATTCAGGACTTGCTCCTGAGAAATGTAAGACTGTCTTTCCCATAGTTAACCATGTCTCTTACTATTTAAAGGATTTATTTTTTTCTTAGTAAATCTTTTGATCTTACTTCAAAAATGGTAGCCTAGAAAAGACTGGCTTTGGATCTGTTAGCTTTTCAAAAAAAAATTCAGTTACTATATCAATATAATTGGTTTCCTTTAGAATCCTATGTGTTTTATAGATTAAAAAAGATATTTTTTTGAAAAAAAGTTCCACAGGCTTTATCAGATTACCAAAGGAGTTCACTACACAAAAAACTCATAATCCATGGAAAGGAAGAGGTTGCTACTGCTAGTCCTTCAATACGTTGTCTTTTTATTTATTTTTTCAATTTTCTATGTGTGTTTTCCATTTTCCACTATTTGGGGCCTTCTCAGGCTTTTTCTGCCATACTTATCATCCTTTAGGATATAACTCATATTGATACAGTGCTTTAAGGTCTACAAACCACTTTCCTCACAAAAACATTATGAGGTGGATAGGACAAGTTTTGATTTCCATTTTACAGATAAGAGAAGTTAAGTGATTTTGCTCATGGTCAGAAGTAGCAACTGAACTCGGGTCTCTTGATTGCAAGATCAGTTCCTTGTTCATAAAATCTGGGAGCTGCTCAGCTTATGGCGGGGAATATCAAGGAAGTTCATGTTAGGATTCATAATCATTCCTATCACTTTAATCAGAGCTAACTATGCTACTAACTTGTTAAATGAATTTGGAAAGAACATCTGCACATCTTTTTTATCTGTGCCCTATTTTTTTAATTGTAGTGGATTAATAAAGCAAGAGTAGCATATGATAACTAGGCAATTATCCATTTTTCAACCGTTAGTTGTAGTAACACTAATTGATCATTTAAGACATAAGATAATCTAACATTAGGAGCACGTGAAGCTAATCTTCTTAAAAAGATCAACAAATTAATACTGTTGCTGATATTTGCATAATTGACTGCAATTATTTAATGTTTAATTGGGTTGATCAAATGAGATTCAGGAACTCACATGAGCATGCATATAAACAGAACTGATGGTACTTAAAATGATAATGATTAATTGTTGTTTTGCATTTTCTTTTTTTCCTCTACTTTATTGAGTTATTACTTTCAGACCAAATCTATCCCTAACTTTCTGTACGTCAATGGAAATCAAGACTTTAAAAATGAATTATCAGACATCTACGAAAATGGAAATACCTCTTTAATAGTATTTAAGTTCCCACCTGGCATCAGAAATTTTCTTTGTCATATTCTTTTTTAAAGAGTAAAGCTGTACCACATCAGAGAGTGAAAAATCAGATCAGCACATTCCTGAGCTTTGGTACAGTATTGACCTGTCTGAATGAATAAATGAAAATGATCAATTTCATCTTTCAAATTTGCTAGAAAACAAATGGTGGAGTGAGTCACATTGTCTAATGACTTGAGAACTCTGGCAAGGAATCTTTTACTCAAGCCTTAAGGAGTAATACAATGTAGGCAGTAGTACCTGGACTGGGAGATTAATCTCTACCCTGTTACTAACCAGCTCTTTTATCTTGAGCAAGTCAATCTACCTTCCTGGGCAACAGTGTCCTCAGAGAAATTCAGACTAGATACACTATGATGGCCCTTCCATCACTAACATCCAGAAATTCTGGCTCTCTAGGAAGTCCCTTGTTTTTAGGGCAATTATCTAATTTCCTTGATAGCAAAATCTATTGTGTTTTCATCTTTTTAACCATCAAGAATATAGCACAGTGTTATGAGCATGATAGGTACTTTAAAATGTTTCTTGAGCTAAATTAGAGAAGAGGAGATGCACTATTCTTTCATATCAGAAGAAAAAAAAAACAACAGATAGCATCAACTTTGTGATGAAATGCAGTTCTTGGGCTTTTAAGAAAGCAAAAAATGAACATTAGAACCCATTGTTAGAGAACTCTGCCAATTTGATAACTTGCCTTAATTTCAGTGTCTAAAAATGATTGTCCATTGGTTCACGGAGGTAGGACAGTCTTGGGCACCTGAAATTATGTCATTTTGGGGCAGAGAGCTTGTTAGAAGAACTTTGGTTTTAAATGTAGGACCCTATCATGGCAAGGAGTTAGAAACCCCCAGTCAGCATTTTAAAAGTTAAATTTAATGTTATTTATGTCCTCTGTCTTACTGAGCATGTTGAACTTCTATTCTTTTTCCCTAAGGAGTTTTTCTTTATCTCTGAAAACAGGTCATGATTGTACCTTGTAGGTATGAAAAAAATGTGTAAGCAGAAAATAAACTACTTTTGTTCTTTCCTTTTTTTTTTAATTTTTTTTTTTTTGCTTTTTGGGGGACAATTGGTACTAAGTGACTTGCCCAAGGTCACACGGCTAGTAAGTGTGTCAAGTGTCTGAGTTCAGATTTGAACTCGGGTCCTCCTGACTCCAGGGCCAGTGCTCTGTTCGCGGCACCACCTAGCCACCCCTTACTTTTGTTCTTTGAGTCGTCTTTTCCAAAGTACTCGGTGTGTTTCATCCAGTATGTCATGTTGGCTTCCTTTGATTCGAAGTCTACTGACTAAAAATGAAGCAGGGCATTTTGGCAACTGTTACATAACCTGTTAAAGGACCAGTGGTCTTTTATAGAATATACATATCTATGAAATAGAGTCAGTGGATTCTTTCATAAAATTCTGGTTTTTTCATAAATCTGTAAGCACTAAATGAATTATAAATTATACTAGGGTTGGCTACATGATGCAATGATTAGAGCACTGGCCTTGGAGTCAGGAGGACCTGAGATCAAATCTGGCCTCAGACACATAACGGTAGTTGTGTGACCTTGGGCAAGTCACTTAACCACAATTGCCTTGCCTTCCTCCCTCCAAAAAGCAAAAAAAAAAAAGTTATACTAGCAATTAGCCTCAGTGGACACTTTATCTAGTTTTTTTAAAATACATATTTCCTTTCAGAAAGTCCCTTCAGTTAGCATCATACCTTAGAACTGACAAAAGTATTGACGTAAGTTTTAACTTGTCTTCTTGATTGCAATTATGACAGTACACTTGATTGCAATCATACAGTACAGTTGATTAACAATCGTTAAGTAATTTAAAAGGTGGATGAGATTATACAATACTAGATATGGAACTGATTTCATAATATGGTTATTGTCCTCAGTGAGCTTACAATCTAGTAGTACAAGATGGAAAGTATCTGATAGATGCAAAGAAAAAGGAGAATAAATTGGCAGAAAATGTGTTGGGGAAAAAAGCCCACTGAATATTTTAATCTGTCATTTTCAATGAAACTTGCTTATTTTCTATTTCTTCTTTACTTCTTGTGGGAAATTCTCTACTGCCCAGCCACTGAGCATGGCATAAGCTATGTTATTTCTTAACTGACTAATGCTAAGCTGATACTAACTGCAACATACTTAATAAGAAACTCTTCAAGAGAGCAAAGGCTGAAATTCACATGCAAAATATTTTCTGAAAACGAGATTCACTGAAAATTATACGTTATGAAATGAGCTACTTTAACATGTTAGGTCATATATTGAGTTATTTAGAAAATGACAGGTGGAAGATAAAGTTTTAACGAACCTGAGAAATGTTTTTCTATCCTGAAGACCAGTTCTTCCAAGTACTATAAGTTTGTGTCCTTTTTGTTGTGGCCAAAAGAAAGTGTTTTGTTTTTTTTCCCCAAAATCCTGGCTGATTTTTTTTTTCATTCTTCAGCATACTTTAAAGTGAAGCACCCTGTTCAATAAAATACTTATAAGATCCTCCTTAGTTAAAAAAAATGAACCATACCAAGGCTTAAGAAGTAGTTATGTTTACCTGGAATGATATCCTGTGATTAGATATATTTATATATTTGCTACTAAAAAGACATGAAAACTCAGTCTTTGGGAACGAAACTATTCTTCCTCACCCTCCTCTTGTGTTTGGCTAGTCAGATCTGATTATTAGATCTCACTTTTTGACTGTGGTTTCTTGCACCAGAATCTCCATTGTTAAGAGGACTTACCAGTTGAATACTTTACTATGCATTTTATGTCATCCTCAAACTGTTGTTTGCAAAATAATATGTAGATGCTGATTCACAAAGTAAAATGTAGGGGTGGACTAGAGTGTCATTTTGTTCACTGACAGATAATAAGACCTAATTAATTCCTCATGTTCAAAGCTACAGTGGATGAGTTCTTTCCTGTAGTTTGTACAGAATGATGAAAGATGTGAAAAAGAAATTCAGTGGCAGAACAAGAGAATGAAAGAGGAAGGGATATGATACAGGAAGCAACACAAATATTTCATTCTACTTCTATCCTGTCCAACAAAAGACTATTTCCCTCCTCCTGCAGAATTCTTGTAATCTGCTACTCTTTAAAGCCTTGGCTTCTATGCTAGGGCTAGTTATAGGTGCCACGTAGAAATAGTGCCAATTATTATATCTTTAAGAAAGTGGTTTTAAGTTTTTCTAGAATTGGAGTTAGATCACAGATATATTTTATGACAGGGGCTGTGGGCAATTTTGTCTTTTATTTCCAATGCCTAGTGCAATGTCAAGCATAGACAAGGCAATTAATAAGTGCTTATTGAGTTGAACTAAATTATTGGTATCACTTACAGAAACTACTCTGGATGACTAAAGGGCTGCCCTGGAGTTAATCCAAGAGACTATACTCTTGTACACACTATCGATTTTCCAAGAGACTGTACTCTTGTACTTACTATCGATTTTTGAGCAATCTTTCCTTTCAGGTTTTTTATGAATTTCTTTGGGCAGAGGAAAGTCATAAGGAACAAGAATAAAACTATTTATTGTAGATCTTATCTGTTTCTTAGATAGGATTACTTTGCTTCAGGATATTGTAGTTTCATTTTTAACTGAAATTAAAAATTTAGTTGTCATTTTGTCCAGTTATCAAAAGGTACTTAAAAATAAAACTAAGGTTGAGATGCATTCAAGAATGGACTTCAAACAATGTGTCATAGGTAAATTTCCAAGATTATAGGAAATGCTAATAGATCAGATATTAGAAAGCTGTCAGTTAGTCTCTGAGCATAAATCAAGCTTTTTTTTTTCTTAGAGGTTCCCCCAGTGAATTGAAAGAGTTGATTCAACTATAGATAGATAAATCTCATTTATACATAGTCTTCACTTATAGTTTGAAATTATACATACTTATTTAATAATGGAAAATTTGATAAAAAAGAAATTAGTTTAGCAAAATAGATTAGTGTGAATATATGCTATCCCAGAGTTTATAGAAGTTTAAGAACTCTGAAAAGTTAGCTAAGAACATAGACTTTCTGAATCTTGTTTTTGTGCATCTGAATCTGATTTTACCTACCACAGGAGTGATAAAACCTGGCCACTAGTGTCTTAAGTTTCCTGGTTTATGAGGTGACTAGTTCTATACCAGTTTGTGAAATTCTCTTTAAGTAAGAAAAATTGGTCATTCAACAGATATAAAGAAATATTCTGGAAGACTTATGTTCTCATAAATGTTTGAGCTGATGCTATGTTACAGGGATTCAGACACATTAAAAGCATCATAATAACAGCTATAAGGAAAATATAGTAGGTAAAGTAAAGGAAACTCTACCTCATTCTTCTTTAAAGGTTTTGTAGAAGCACAATTAAACTCTAGTAATGGCTTTGTTACACATGAACCATCTGGTGTGAACGAACACTTTATATTTGTATGTCTAAAGAAGCTGTAATCATTGTATTTTGCTGGCAATAGATACATTCTTTATTGTTTGCATTTTCCTCATCCAATCTGTAATTATGCAATATTTCTCTCTTCAATAAAAAAATTTAATGGACACCTGTTTATGTGGTATGAGGAAATCAGCATTGTTGGATGCATGTAATAAACTTTTAATTGCCATTTTTATGATGTTTCAAGGTTTTTGGCTAGAGGATGTAAAAACAGTGTCATTTAGCACTTTTACAAATGACATTGAAAAGAAGGAAAAGAAGCAAGGGTATTAAGAAGAAGAAATGTAACAATAGCTTATAAATGTCAAAAATATTCATTTTTCTATAAAAAACAAACTTCATGAAGGGTGTGTATTTGTCCTCTGCAAAATATAGCTTCCCCCTTTAGATTACTGTACAGTGTATCATGAATAGAATGGCTCTTCTATTCACCTTAAAATTGCATCTACTGCATCAATTAAATTGTATGCCCACAGAAGTAAAAAATAAATAAATAAAGCTTTGTGATCAAAGATATTTTCTAAATGTTAGAATTCATTTCCAAAGATAAATTATAAATAGCATTAGTAGTGGCTAACATCTATATAGTGCTTACTCTGTGCCAGGCACTAAGCCATTTTATAAGTTTTGTATCATCTAACCCTCACAACAACCCTGGGAGGTAAATGCTATCATCCCCATTTTGCAGATGAGGAAACTTTAGGCAAATAGACATATGACTTGCCCAAAGTCTAATAGATAGAAAGTGTCTGTGGCCAGATTTGAATTCAGGTTTTCCTAACTCCTGTTTGTGTCAGTTGCCTCATCTATAAAATGAGCTACAGAAGACACAGCAAACCATTCCACTCTCTTTGCCAGGAAAACCCCAAATGGGATCATGGAAAGAGAGGACTGAAAAATGACTTGGCAACTTCCTAACTCCAGGCCCATTGTTGTATCCTCTGCACTGCCTAGCTCTCCCTTAAATTGTCCTAGAAGTAACGGATATCAGTAATCTAGTTTTCTAGCCAAATGAAGAACTGCATGAATTGCCTTAACAAGTGAAATGAATAATTGGTAGATTAGACATTTTGTTTTCATTTTCCGATAATTTGGCCCACATGATTGCAAATACAGCAAAACCTTAGCTTTATTGAGTTACTATCAGTAAAGCTTAAGTGGCATAATTCATCAGGATCCTTTTCCCTATATGCTGTCAACTCCTGAAAATATTGATCTCTTAGCAAGCTAAGAACTTATGTTAGAGCTTAGAGGGTATGGGTGAAGGTTAGTGGTTGGGTTCACCAACAGTGTCAAAGCACATCTCCCACAAGAATGACAAAGATTGAGATGTCATTGCTGAGGGTGATGACTTACTGGAGCTTACAAGATTTATAAGACCAGACAGATCTGTTGATAAAAAAAGCAGGTTTCTTCAGGGGAGAAAATGCCTTTTCTACATTGTCCTATTGAAAAAAAGAAAGAAAAATATCAGGCATTTACTTGCCTTTATAACTCCCCTCCATTCACACAAGTCACCTAGATTTAC
>CM053597.1:142520394-142548695 GCA_028646575.1 Pseudocheirus occidentalis | reverse complement strand
AAAGCGCACCCCAGGACCACCACTCAAGACCACGATCCAGTTCCAGGCCACTCAACGCAAGAGCCCTTGGCCTTGATGGGTCGCGTCAGCCCCCCTGCTATCTGCAGGCCGAGGGCTCTGAAGCAGCCCAGTGGGGGCCGCTGCGGCTCTCAGCCGTTCCTGCTGCTACAGCCGCCTCCCACTGCTTCCTTGCCCTGGGAGCAGTTTGGCCGGACCGCTTTTCTCCTCCCCAGTTAGCAAAATCCACTGACCTTTCTCTTAGCCTTTTTTTCTTCTGGCCTGATAGATGTGGTAATTGTGCCTCCAGTGCAGCTGATCTGCTCTCCTATAGTCATGGCTCCCCGCCCGATGCCCCAGGGCCTGAGCGGGTTGTGGTTTCGGCAGCGGGTCCCAGACTGCTGCAAAGAGCCCCGCCTGCTGCTGCTGCGCTGCCTGTAGCAACTGATGTGCTTTCTGTCTTGTGGAGAGTTTTGGAGCTTGAAAATCTGTTTAGAGTCCCATTTTATGAGTTTTTTAGCGTGTTTGGGGGGGAGCTGTGGTGCTTTGCTGCTTCTATGCCGCCATCTTGGCTCCACCCCGTTATAAGATACTAAGAAACAGGAAAACAAGAAAAGGGGTGGCTGGCTAGGTGGCACAGTGAATAAAGCACCAGTCCTGGAGTCAGGTGGATGTGAGTTCAAATTCGGTCACAGACACTTAATACTTACTGGCCATGTGACCTTGGGCAACTCACTTAACCCCAGTTGCTCTGCCTTCTCCCCTCCAAAGAGAAAAAAACAAAAACAAAAAATTATCATCATTTTGAAAAAAAAAAGATGGGGACTGAATTGTGTATAATGGGGTGATTCTGAAAAACAAAATTAGGGAGGAAAAAGTAAAAGGGAGCAATTATATTATAAAAATAGGGCATGAAAGGAATATAAAGGAAGCAAGTGGGGGTGGAGGACTGGTCATGTTAGAACCTTACTCTGATCTTGGTTGAAGAGGAGACAACGTGTACATCTAGAAGGGTGCCATAGTCTCCTAAAACATGTAGAGGGATGAGAAAACTGGAGTACAGGCTGGGAGAGACAAAGGGGGGGGGGTGTATGGATTAGCATGTAGGAGGCTGGATAAGAGAATAGGTGAGACTTTTGGAGGGGTGTGTGGATTGAGTTTGGGAGTATGGAGGGAATGGGGGGACTCTTGGAGAGGTGGGTGAAGTGGAGGTTTGAGAGTGAGGAAAGAAGATAAGGTAAAACAGGGATAGGTTTAAAAAAGAGGTTGAGAAAGAAAACAGTGAGTAAATATAAGTTGGAGAGAAGTTCACAAATAGTAATTATAACTTTGAATGTGAATGGGATGTTTACAGCAACTCTCTTTGTGGTGACAAAGAAATGGAAATTGTAGGGGTCCCCATCAATTGGGGAATGATTGAACAAGTTATAATGCATGGTCATGATGGAATACTGTTGTGCTTTAAGAAATAATAGCTTAATAATCTTAGAAAGGCATGGAAAGACTTTCACAAAATGATAGAAAGTGAAATAAGCAGAACCAAGATAGCATTGTATAGAGTACCAACAATATTCTTTAAAAAAATTTAATTAGCTAATTCATTTTTAGTTTTCAACATTTACTATGATAAGATTTTGAGTTCTAAAATTGAGGGAGGAGAACTTCCCTCCCCAAGACAGCATGAAATTTCATATAGGCTATACATGTAGGATCATAGTAAACATATTTCCACATTAGTCATGTTGTGAAAGAATAATCAGAACTACAGGGGAAAATCATGAGAAAGAAAAAACAACAAAGAAAGAGAAAATAGTGTGCTTCAATCTGTGTTCAGACTCCATAGTTCTTTCTCTGGATGTGAATAGCATTTTCCATCATGAGACTTTTGGAATTGTCTTACTTCATTGCATTGCTAAGAAGAGCTAAGTCTAACAAAGTCCATCATTGTACCGTCTTGCTGTTACTATGTATAGTGTTCTCCTGGTTCTGCTCACCTCATTCAATATCAGTTCATAGAAATGTTTCCAGGTTTTTCTGAAATCTACCTCCCCACCATTTCTTATGGAACAATAGTATTTCATTATATTTATATACTACAACTTGTTCAGTAATTCCCCAATTGATGAATATCCCCTCAATTTCCAATTCTTCATCACAACAAAAAGAACTGTTATAAATATTTTTATACATGTGTATGTATAATATATAGCTATAGATATAGATATATTTGTGTCTAATGGTAGCCATCTCTGGGAGGGAGGGAAGAACAAACCAAAATTTACATGATAACTTTGCTGCATATTTGTAAGGAATAGCAAGTTGTACACAGTAGATTTGCTGTTCCATATGCAATCATCTTTTTATTGTACTGTGTTATGGAAATGCTTGTTTTGTTCCTTGAATTGAAAAGAAATTAAATTTCAAAAAAAGAGGAGCTGGGAAAGACTTCCTGTAGAAGATCAGATTTTACTTGAAACTTAAAAGAAGCCAGTAGGCAGAGATGAGGAAAGAGAGCATTCAAAGTGTTGGGGACACTAAAGAAAATGTCCACAAATGTGAAAAAAAAAAGTTGTCATTACATGCAACTGGAAAATAAGATATACAGGCAATGGGTAGAGAAATTTATCTTCCCAAAAGAAAGTAAGGGGGAAGAGGGATGGTGTAGAGGGCATGATATAAGGGAAGGCAGACTGGGGAAAGGGATAATCAAAATGTACACTATCTTGGGGTGGGGAGAGGTAAGGAGAGAAGGGTAGAAAATTGGAACTCAAAATCTTGTGGAAATGAATGTTGAAAACTAAAAATAAATTAATTAATGAAAATTAAATTAAATTAAAAAAAAAAAGAAAATGCCCAGAACCAGAGCAACCTGGTGATTACATTCAGCCTATATTCAGCAGGGTATATCTTCACAGCAAGGAAGGTCTTCAAATTCCTTAGGCTTTTTAAGGGGCAGGGAAAATCTTCAAACTACCATTACCATTACATGGGCCTAGAATTTTATTTTCACCAGAAATTTAGGAGCACTTTTCAGTTGCCATAAAACTGAATTTTTTCTTTGGTAAAAAAAATAGAAATCAGTTTTATACTCCATTCATGACTCAGGCACATCTATGCCAACAACTCATTTATAAAGGTGTTTTTCTTTCTTCCCCAGTTCCTCACTTAAATCAAGCCTCTTTTATCATCTACTCTGTAACAAACACTATGCTAGGATTTGTGAATGCAAAGACAAAAAAATGAGATAGCCCTTTCCTAAGGCTGTTTATATTCCACCCAGGTGAGTCACATGTACACAGATAGATATCTATGGGAAGAATACCCTGAGAATCTGAGTTCAAAACCCCAACCCTATTTCCTTACCTGTGGGACCTTAACCACTCTGGGCCTCAGTCTCTCATTTATAAAATGAGGGAGTTGGACTAGGCAACTTCTAGATCTACATCTTTGATCCAAGGATCTTTAGTATATTCAACAAACATATAAGGCAGTTTTGGGGAAAGTTATTAACAATAAAGGGAATCAAGAAAGGCATCGTATAGGAGGTAGAATTTTATCTGAAATAATGAAAGAAAGATTCTTAGAGGTAGAAGTAAGAAGGAAGTGATTCTAGACACAAGAAACAGACTGTCCCAAAGCACTGAAGGAAGATGGAATGTCATGTACAGCAAACAACCAGAAGGGCAGTGGGTGATGGAGAATAATGTGTAATCAGTTAATCTGTGCTAATTAATGACCCTATGTTTTACCTCTTTATCTACAATATCTAGCATAGTCTTCAATTTCAACAAACATTTGTTATCATAATAAATGTGTATGATTAAGGATGCTCACTAAATTGCCTGGACCCAGTAGAGATATTCCAGGAACTCTATTTCTCATAAGGTGAGTATAGAGAATTCTAAAAAGGTTTCCTTACTTATAAAATAAGATAATGATATCTACTACTTCAAAGGATTATTGTGAAGATATATGAAGCTCTTTGCAAACCTCAAAACTGTATAAATGTTAGATATTATTATTAAGAAGATAGACTGAAAGGAGATTTGTTGCTAGGGTTATGGATTACACAAAAATACTTGAAGGGAGTACAAACTCTAGTGGTAGTTGCAATCATGGAGACTCAAAATTTGAAGAGTCCTCAGAAGTTACCTAGTCCAAACCATATTTGAAATAGAATCACCTCTATAATATAATCTATAAGGGATTACCCAGCTTTGATTTAAAGAACTCCAGCAAATAGGAATTCATTAGCTGAGGCAACACTTTCTACTCTTGGATAGTCTGTTTGAAGATTTTGTTTGTTTGTTTTTTACTGAAATCAAGTCTAAATCTGTCTCTGAAACTAGTTCCTTGCTCTTAGTAACTCCCCTCTGGAGTTAAAAAATATCAAGTCTAATACTTCTTCTAGTAAGTCTAATACATGGCAGCCTTCAAATATTCGAAGAGTTAGTTATCACATTCTAAATGATTTCTTCTCTTTGCTAAACATTTCTAGTTCTTTCCAATGATGCTCATATGGCATAAACTCAGGACCCTTCAGTATGACGGTTCCCTGCCCTTGGGTATTCTTCAGTTCCCCAATGTCCTTCCAGAAATATGGCACCTAGAATTGAGCATGATATGGAGTGTAAATGACTTGTTAGTGATATGAGAGTCATTTTGAAATAGGATATATGCAGACCTATCAATTTATTAGAGCAAAGTTCAAAATCAGTAACAAATCAAGTTACTTTCAGGGGAAGGCATTAACAGCTGGGGGCATGAGAAAAGGACCCATGTGAAAAATGTCACCCGAGCTGATCCTTCAAGGAATTCTGTGAAATAGACATGAGAAGGAAATTACTTCATTCCAGGAATGGAGAGGCAGCCTGTGCACAGACTCAAAAGTGGGAGATAGAATACTATGTACAAAGAACAGCAAGAAAACCAATTTGGCTAGAACACAGTGTGTGCAGAGGCTAATGTTGTGCAATAAGGATGGACATGTAGATTGAGGTCAAAATCTGAATGATCTTAAATGTCAAATGATGTAATAATATCTGAAAGAGGCATCATACGCTGCAACTGACCTCCAGAGAACATGCTCCCTTTAGCCCTAAGGAAATTAATCCACTCAACTTCGGAATTCCACCCTGAAACTGGGTTGTATTGAGTGGTGAGTGCAAACTCACCCAATTTGCTATATTTAACTGGCATAGAACATACTTCACATTCAATCCACTTCACATTCAACAGTATGATTCATATAATTCCATTCTTCCAGCATTTTGTCCATTCCTTGGTGACTAGAAAATAATCCTACATTTATACTTCATAAATAGCTAAATTAATATTTATAGATGATGTAAAAATTATTTGATTCTTAGCAACTTCTGCCCACTTTTTCAATTCAGGCATATCTCATTTTATTGCACTTTGCTTTATTGAGCTTCACAAATACTGTGATTTTCACAAATTGAAGGTCTGTGGCAAGTCTGCACTGAGCAAGTCTCTTACTACCATTTTTCTGATAGCATGGACCCACAACACGTCTCTGTGTTACATTTTGGCAATTCTTACAATATTTCAAAATTTTTCATTATTATTACATCTCTTATGGTGATCTGTGATCAGTCGTCTTTGATGTCACTCCTGTAATTGTTTTGGGGAGTCACAAACAGTACCCATGTAAGATGGCAATCAATGAATATTGTATGTGTTCTGCCTGCTCTACTCACTGGTCATTTCTCTCTCTCCTTCTGCTCAGGTCTCTCAGTTCTTTGAAACACAAAGATATTGAAATTAAACCAATTAATAACCTGTGATGGTTTATAAGAGTTCAAGTGGAAAAAAAGACAATTGATGACATTAACTTCATTGTTGTGTTATTTTAAGATTTTGCCACAGTCACCTCAGCTTTCACAACCGCTAACCTGATCAGTCAGCAGCTATCAATATCAAGGCAAGACCCTCCACCAGCAAAATGATTACCACTCACTGAAGGCTCTGATGATGGCTAGCATTTTTTAGCAATAAAGTACTTTTTTGTTATGTGTTTTTTAGACATCATATTATTGTACATTTAATAGACTATAGCACAGTATAAACATGACTATTATATGCACTGGCAAGCCAAAAAGATCATGTGACTCACTTTATTGTAATACTCACTTTATTGCAGTGGTCTGGAACTGAATCTGCAATATCTCCAAAGTGTGCCTGTACTTACTGTCACTGCAGAAACAGAACAGGACTAGATACCACTTCATTACTGATCATTTTTTCCTAGATTATAGTGTCCAAAGAATTTCTCACCAACTCATGAACTTTCTGGTGACAAGTTTCTAGATGTGCTGGTTCAGTCTGGTATTAGGGCTGTACTTGAAGTCCTCCCAATATAGTAGAACCTGCCATAGCTTATGTTCCTCTTATAGAACCTTCAAGAAACCAAGGTCACCTCCACGCTTTGAAACATATCTTGCTAGGACTTTTTGAAAGAATTTTAAAAATTTAAGTTTGTGGGTGAGTTCTTTGTGTGTCTATATTAGTAGAGCCTAATTCCCCCCTCCCCCGCATTTTCCTTATCAGAATTGTTCCTTTCTGTGCCTTCAGAATTTTACCCTTGATGAGGCTAACTAGGTAGATGTTTATTCCATAGGACAGTCTCCTTTCAATTATCCCTTGGAAATCTGCCCTCTCATACTTCAGGAGGCATATCAAACTGCTCATTGTTTCCTCTCTCTTATCATAAACTCTAAAGTTGAGTAGCCACTTTCTCCCAAGACTCCCATCATTTACATGCCAACATCCCATTGTTTGCTGTTGGTAAGGTTCAGTTCCAGAATGAAATTTCCCCTTGCTGCTTCCTCCACCTTTTGAAGGATTAAAATTACCAACAGGGCAAGTCAACAAGTTATTAACTATTCTACTGTTGTTGAAAGATATCTCCAGCAGAGGTCTAGGTAATTGAAATTTCTCATTATTACTATACCATACTTCTTCATGTACTTCCTGGACACTTCATTTGTTTCCTCTTTTTCTCAAAATGAAAATACCATCTGTTTTCCCTCCATTACTATTTACCCAAATGATCTCTGTCCTGTTTTACCAGAAACCTGTCTTTTTCTCACATGAGTACATCTTCGTAATATACAACACTACTCAATCCATTCCCTTTCACCTATCCCATTCCTTTGGGATAAACTAGACTTCCAATAACATATTCTAATTAGACTCCTCATCCTACCAAGTATCTCTGATTACCTATGAAGTCAAATTTGCTTGCTTGCATTAGGATTTATAGTTTAAGATCTTCCATTAGGATCTCTAGATTGCTTTATATGGACACTTTCAGACTTTGGGTATAGACACTTAAAGCCAGGGTTTTATTACTGGCTCCTCTTTATCTAGGAATCTAGGCTATCTGGTGATTCACTGAGACTCTATAAAGTAAGGAGACATCTAAGCACTGATAGATCAACGGAGATAAGATAATGATCCTTAGAGAGAGGTGCAGGTGCTACATGGATGGAATTTTGAAAGATTGTAGAAAAGAGAGGTACCATGAAATTTAAGGACAAAGGTATAAATATTCACACACAAAAAGAAAGAGAGAAAAAGAAACAAAGAAAGGGGATGGAGAGAGGGAGGTAGAAAGAAAAGAAACAAAGAAAACAGAGACTGCAAACTAGAGGCCAGTGAGCATGACTAATTTTTAGGACAACATGTCATTAAAGAAATAAATGACAAACACCAAATAAGGAAAGTAGATGGAAGTGGATAAGAGGTAAATTTAATTTCAATACTAGGAGAAACTTTCTTATAATTCGAGCTATCTGAAAGTAGAATGGGTTGCTCAGAGATGCAGTGGTTTCCTCATCCTTTTTGTAGGACTTCAAGCAGAGGCTGGATGAGCACTCATGGAGTATGTTTTAGTGGAAATTCCCTTCATGCTTGGGATGGACTAGAGAGTTTCTAAGGACCCCTCCAATTCTCCGATTCTGTGATTCTGGAATTCCCTGTCCTCTTCACTTTGGCTACAGAACACACACACACACACACACACACACACACATATACACACACACACACACATCTGCCTCCTCTATTAGAGGAGTGAATTAGATTTATTTCCCAAGCTTCTCAAAGAGGAACAGGAATGCAATTATATTTGCTAGTCAATGTATGCTAGTATTTCTCTGTTTCTTTACCACTAGTTTCCATTACAATTAAATGAATATTTCATGTGTAATACTACTCCCAGACCCACCCTGCTGACTGTCACTGTCACTAGTTATTTTCTTGTTATTTTACCACTGTTCAAGTTACAATTACATTTTCACATATAACAGCTTCTCAACTCACACTAATCCTTGCATTCTGGGTCACCAGTTATTTCTCTTAACACTGTAGGTGGCTATTTTTTTTCTTCTACTAGCTCACAAACCACACCAGTGTTATTCCCTTACTGACCAGGCAATAGACTCATTTCTTTAGCAAAGACATTTACTCAAATGGTATATTAAAAACAGTAGTTACAAAGAGTTTTTCCCAAAACTTAGGGAGTTGTGGGTAATGTGTGTGCATATTTATGTGGGCAAGTGTGTTCAATGATCC
Organism: Pseudocheirus occidentalis; assembly: GCA_028646575.1. Lineage (NCBI taxonomy): Eukaryota > Metazoa > Chordata > Mammalia > Diprotodontia > Pseudocheiridae > Pseudocheirus > Pseudocheirus occidentalis. The sequence continues at coordinate 142,540,100 of CM053597.1, read as the reverse complement.
TAGAATAAGGGTTTCTAGCATTTTTGTGGGTCATAGATTCCCTTGGAGGTCCAGTTAGCCCCTCCTCAGAATAATGTATATTGCTTATATTCATAGAGGTTAGTGAAAATGAAGATTAAAATTTTTTCTATCGAATTTCATGGACTTTCTGAAATTTATCCATGAAAATGTTCATAGTTAAGTATCCCTGCTTAGAAGAATTCAAAATTAGCTTCTTAGAAGCTAAATTCCATCAGTAACTGAGGACAAAATGAGGAGAAGGAGCTACCCCATATCCTTAAATATTTAGTGTCTGCTCCGATCACCTTTCTTGGTTGCTTTCCACTTGTATGCATGGGACTATGAAGAGCAATGACAGTAAGAAGTGAAAGTGTTCAGCAGGATAGTGGAAATGGGTGGGGTGGAGGTGTTGACAGGGTTGGATGTGAACTTTATGACACTGATGTCTGAGTAGAGGATGGACAAGTGTAGGGAGAGACTTACATCAGACTGACTGGACCAACCAACAGGCAATTGCAACGTTCTACATCTGAGGTGATGAAATCTGCATCAGGATAGTGGCAGTATCAGAGGAAAGAAAGGGGCATATTCAAGAGATATTATAAATAAAATCAACAGACCTTGGCAACAGATTGAATATGGGAGGAGAGAGGGGAAGAAAGAGAAGGAAAAGGGAAGAGAGAGAGGGGATAGGGAGGGAGAAGGAGGAGGAAGAGGAGGGAAGAAGAAGACAGGAGGAAGACGAGGAGGAGGAGGAAGAAGGAGGAGAAAGAGAGAGGGAGGGGGAGGGAGAGAGGGAGAAAAAGAAGAATAGAGGAGAGAGAGGTGGGGGAGGGAGGGAAAAAAGGAGAGAGGGGGAGAGAGAAATTAAAGTCCCAGAATCAGACTGACAAGGGACCTTTTGATATTTACTGAATTAGACTGAATTGGAGATACAAGATTGAAGGTCAACAAAGAGATTAGGACTCATTAACTGGATCTGAGACTCATCAGCATAGAGATAATAATTGAATCCATGGTAGCTGATGAGGTCACCAAATAAAATATCATAGAAGGAAACTAGAAGAATGTCCAAAACCTTGTGTGACAAGCATGGTTAGAGATTGCAAATTGAATGAAAATAGAGGAAAAGAAACTTTAAAAGAGTTATCAAAGAGGGAGGAGGAGAAGCAGAAAAGAATAATGTTCTGAGAACCTAGAGTAAAGAGAGTATCAAGGAAAAGAAGGTTATTGATGGTGTCAAAGCTTGCAGAAAAGTCAAGAAGGATGAAGACTGAGAAAAAGACAATGGATTTGTCAACTGAGAGATCATTAGTAACTTTGGAGAGAGCAGTTTTGGTTGAATGATGAGGTCAGAAACCAAATTGTAGAGAGTTAAAAAGAAAGGGAGAAGAAAGGAAGTAGAAAAATCTATTGTAAATGGCCTATTCAAAGTGTTTGATCACAAAGAGGAAGATGTGATACAAAATGGGATGAATGGATAGAGTGAAAGATTTTTTATTTTATTTTTTGTTTTTTTCAGGATGGAGAAGTCATAGTCATGTTTGCAAGCAGCAGAAAACAAGCCAGTAGACTGGAAGAGATTGGCCATAAGTGAGAGAGCAATATGCTGGAGAAAATAGGATAGGATGGGATTACTTGTACATGTAGAAGGGTTTGTTCTGAATATTCTGCCTCCTTATTTCCACCTCCTGACCTCCCTGGTTTCCATTCAAGTCCCAATTAAATTCCTGCTTTATATAGTAAGACTTTCCTAATTCCCCCTTAACCTTAGTGTCTTCCTTCTGTTGCTTAATTGATATATTGAGTTTAAGATACCTACTGGGCATCCAGTTTGAGATATTCAGTAGGTAGTTGGACATGCTCCTTCCAGGATAAGCTTCTGATTTTATCAGCATGTTGCTAACTCAAACCTTGGATATCACCTCCTTCAGCCCCCTCTCATTTAGATTGGAGGGCTAGAGGGTATAGTACTAAACTCCCAAATCTTTCCTTGAAAAAAGGAGGAGAGAAAGACTGTGAGCCTTGCACTGAATTCACTGAGGAAAGAAAGGGAGTATACTAGAAGGTGGTAGACAGCAGTTACCAGGATTTTGACTGAATTGTATATATTTATTAGATGAATCTTAAGAGAGGAAAGGTTGCTGAATGATGGTGGATAAAGAAGTGGCCAAGAGATTGAGTATGCCAACTCCCTAACCTTGACCACTGAGCTGAGAAGAATGAGTGGAAGTACAGCCAGCGATAGGGAAGCCAGGAGACTGTGTCAACAAGAGAGAAATGGGTCTCAATGAGAGATAGAAGACAGGAATAGGGAAGGAAAAGACTGAAGTTAAAGTAAGTTTCTTGCCTATGAATGAGGCATTCCAGAGAGTATAGTGTGAAGGCTGGGTAGCTTTAGAATGGAACAGTGGGATCAGGCCATGGGGGACAGAGAATGGCATTTAAATGATGACCACTGGAGATTCAGAATCACTGGGATAGAGAAACTGTGATCAGGCTGTTGTTTGTTAATCACTGAGGAATGAATTCCAGTAGGTTTTCATTGTCTAGAGAGGATTTACCCCCAAGTAGATAACATAATGCCTCAGTAGGGAATGAGCGCTGGATACATATGAAGAATCAGGGCCTTTGGCTGTTTAGGCAAGGGGATAGGTGCTTAGAGCTGAAGGAGTGGTATTATTCTCCTTCTAACAAGGTGGGAGTTCAGTCTAGACTCTAAAGACTTGATGGGATGGCCTTTGTTCAATGAATAGAATTAAAACCATGACTCAATGGAATGATATTTCTCTTCTTCCAGCAAGAGGCTGGAGACCAGCCAGGAAAGCTGGTCTGAAAGAATAGTATTTTCCATCCCAAAAGTAGTGGGAAAGCATTTCTTTATTTTTTTTTACAAAGGAGGCTGGCAACAAAGATTTAACTGCATCATCAAAGTCTACCATTATCTTCATGTCTCACCTCACCCATAGCAGTGGCATAGAAAAATAAATACTAGGAAATATGGGGTGTGTATGGATCATCAGACTTTATATAAGAGAACTAAGGTGGATCGATACAACATATCAGTTCAAGAAACCAATTGTTCTCAAAATTGAATTTGCACAATGGGTACTATCAGATCTTCATGAAAGAGGATAGGAAAAAAAAAACTGTCTTCATCTATCCAGAAAGATAATAACAATCTGAGCCCATATTCTAAGATCCTTGAGATCCCTGCCAGTTTTCATATAAAATACTTGGAGATGTTGGTATATCTGCATTTTGAACATTATTGGAAAACCTTGAGGAAAGAATACTAGAGGTATTAGACTGGCAAGAAACTGGTCAAAAAGTGTCAGTTCTGGAGATCAAGAATATAGTATAGTAGGAGAGGCTTATACAAACTGATGCTAAGTGAGAAGAGCAGAACCAGGAAAAATTTATACACAGTCACAGATACATCATATGTGTGATGACCAACTTTAATAAACTGGACTCTTCTCAGCAACGCTCAGTTATAAGACAACCCTACAAATCTCAGGATGAAAGGAGATATCTACATTCAGAGAAAGATCTAGAAAGAACAGAATTTAAATGGAATCTAAAGCAATCTACATGCTATTGTTCTTTTCCATGTTTGATTTTTTTCTTCTTTCCCTTTGTTCACTCCATTGGTTACAACCCTTCTATACAACCAGACCAATGTCCAGTGTGAAAGTATTTGCAGATCCTATACTTGATTGCATGCCACCACAGGTGGGGGGGGGGGAGGGAGAGGGAGGTAGAAGAGTTGAAACTCAAGGGATTGTAGAACTGAATCTTATAAACTAAAAGTAAATAAACAAATCAACTTAATTACAAATATATATATATAGCATAGTATAAAGTTTAGACTGTTGGACTTGGAATAGGGAAGGCGTGAGTTTGAATCCTGTCTCAAATATTTAATAGTTTGATTTTGGACAAGTCACTTAAGTTCTTTGGACTTCAGCATCCTCACCTATAAAATGTGAGGATTAGATTAGGTGGTCTCTGAAGTCATACAACCATATAATCCTATGGACCTCTAAGGTCCCTTCCAGCTCTAGGACAATGAACCTATGCTCTACTAGCCTCTGTGAATTGCAGATTAATTTATGAAATTATGAAATGGGGTAGGCATGCTTGGTTCTTTGGGCACTCATCTGGAGAGACCATAATGGTAGTGGGAGGTGAGGCTGCAATCATATTTTCATAAGGTACAGAGGGTACAGGAGTAAACAGCAAAGAAAATACAAAGACAGGCAATGAAAAGGTTACAGACGCAGATGACATGGGGACAGGGATAGGGAGGCAGAGGAAGGCAGGCAGCATGGGGAACAGGGAAGAGGAGAGGCACAGAGAATCACACAAGGAATCATGGATTATTATACAGCACTCGGCAGTATGAACCTAGATGGAGATGGAAAGGGAATTGGAGGATAGGAATTTGAGATCTCATTTTTATAGGATTTTTGTTGAGAACAGACTAATTCTTATCTATGCCACCTTAGATTCATTAGCATATCCAGATTATCTCAAAGTTGTCATCAAGACTTTAAAGTTAACATGTCCACATCATCTCAAAGTTATTAGTAACATTTGACTTTCTGCTGCTCTTACTGCATATCTGGAATTTATCTGAGATGTACATATCATAGGACCAAAGGTTCTGATAGCAAAGCCTAGATGACTTCCTCTAATTTTGCACATATTATCAGAATGTGATTGCTGGTTAATATGTGGTACAGTTTGAAAATTGTACTCCTTTGATATTCGATATTGTCAGAACGTGAGTTCTTGGTTTCCCTTTGTGATCTTACTTCCTCTTATTGATACTTTACACTAGTTACCTATAAGCTCACTAACTCTACTGACTAAAAGGGAGGATGGTGGTTAGGGGGACCAGAACAAGACACAATTTTAACGCACACATATATGTTGACATATGTGAATAATCTAATACCTCAGCAGGGAATGAGTTCTGGACATATCTAAAGAATGATCAGGAACTGAAGATCTTTCTATGATCCAGTGACTGGTTGGGGATTTATTTGGCACCATTTGAAGATCGCTGGAGCAAGACATCTGAGTAGTACTTTAAAGAAATTCAGGCACAATGATACAGTGGAAAGAATATTGCATATAAGTTTATAGGGCCTAGATTCAGTTCTAGCTCTGCTACTTACCTGTATATTTATAGGAAAATCTCTTAATCTCTCTGCTCTTCAGTTTATTAATCTAAAAAATGGAAGGATTGGACTAGATTGCCTTCAAAATTTGTCCCAGCTCTGTGTCTATGATTTGATGATTGTGTGTCCTAGTCAGCTGCCTCACACATTCAACAATATTAGTTTTGGGGGATCTAAGACAGTTCTTTATGTTACACACTGATTCCAGATTAAAGGGTTTATGAGCAGATTTATACCAGGGTAGTGGTAGCTACCTCATCAGTAGAGATCTCGCTGATGGTGAAAAGTTATCCTTTCCATAAATTGGAGCTCAAGGATTTGAAATTAGCTGTGACTAATAAATTCTGAGACAATGTATTAGACCTTGATTCTAAGTGTAACAGGTTTCAAGCCTGGAGCATCTTGTATAATATCTCCCAATTAGTGGACATAAAAATGACTTTTCTTTGCATGCCTGTGTGAAGGGCAGAGCTTTGGAGAGAAGAGACACTTCATTTCTTCTTCAAGAGTAATAAATAGATATTTTTTTTAAAGAGAGACCCATAGAAAGAGAAAAAAAAGACTTTAGAAATCAGTAGGCACATAAAGGCACTGGTACCTTATCCCTTTTTTCTAACTTGTATCCTTAAAGACTTCAGGAAATTTCCCCTCCAGTGAGACTGGGACCTCTTTATAATGTGCAGTACTTTAAAATTTCTTTTTACTCTCTGCTTGGATAAATTGGGCAAACAAATTGGATAAATTACTCACTTTTCACTCTTTGGGATAGTCTTTTAAGTAACTAGAATTTGGCAGGAAAGAGTCATGCTTCTAAGTATAAGCTTAGAGTAATCTCCCTTATTAAGAGATAGTGACCAGGAAAGTGACTTGAATCTAAAAACCATGCCCTTTGACCAGCAGTTTTTAGGGGAAAAAACAAATATAATTCTTTTTTTTCTTTGCTTTTTGGAGGGCAGTTGAGGTTAAGTGACTTGCCCAAGGTCACACGGCTAGTTTTTTGTGTTAAGTGTCTGAGGCCGGATTTGAATTCAGGTACTCCTGACTCCAGGGCCAGTGCTCTATTCACTGCACCACCTAGCTGCCCCACAAATATAATTCTAATCTTGTGCCTCTCTAAGAGGAAAACAGAGACACCAGTCTCACTTCTTCTCTTGCTCCCCTCAAAGTGGAATTTCAGTCCATTTTTGAAGAAGGGTAGGCAAGATTTCAGAGATATCCACGTCTCCCCATAAGCTGCATTTAGCTACCTCACATGAATATACACAATTTACATGGGCAATATAGCCACTATATGAACATAACAGTGATTGATGTATTCTGTCAAGCACTAAATTAGATATTGCAAGTTGGAAATGGGTAGTACTCAATAATGAGCACCAACAAATAGGGAAGACCAACTTGGTTATAGATTCCTCTTCTCTCCTTCTATCAGAGGGGCGGCTAGGAGGTGCAGTGAATAGAACACTGGCCCTGGAGTCAGGAGGACCGGAATTCAAATACAATCTAAGACACTGAATATTTACTAGTTATGTGACCTTGGGCAAGTCACTTAACCCCAATCGTCCTGCCTTCCCTACTCCAAAAGCAAAAACAACAAAGAAAAAAACTCACCACCACCACCACCAAATTTTGGTGCCCAAAGAAAGCACAGGATTATAGAGAAAGCTGCTCAGTACTGAGCATTTGAATGATCTGGCAATCTTGACGGTCTCCAAAATAGCTCTGCCGGGTGAAGCATCAGAACTCTGGAAAGATAATATATCGCAACTGCCTGGTGTTCACAGGGGAGTCTAGTTGGAGTGCTCACTGAACAAGAATACAGCATTGATATAGAAATGAGAAAACAGTCTGTAAGAGGTGTCCTTCCACCAATTGTAAGCAAAAAGTTGATGTCTCAAAATAGTCTGCATAGGAAGGATTAATGACTGCGTGAAGAAAAAACTGTGGTTTACTACTGTCTTGAAAACTAAAGAAGTTTGCCAAAAATGCCCTGGTCTGAGAGGAATCTCTCCCTGTGAAATAAGTCAATCAATAACTTAACAAGTATTTATAAAGCCCTTACTATTGATCAGATGTGGGGCACACTGAAGATACAGGGGAAGGCAGAAATCGTTCCTACATTCAGGGAACTTGCCTCCTAGTGAGGACACAATGTGGAAATAAATAGGTACATAAAAGATGTATATGGAGTAGAAGGAAGGTAACCTTAGGAGGGGAGACTCAAGTGGCCGGAGGGGTGAACTGGGAAAGGTCTCTTGTAAAAGGAGTCATTTAAACTGTCTTGAAAGAAGCTGGGCATGCTAAGAAGTGGTGCTGAGGAGAGAGTGCAATCAAGCTATTGGACGCTGTGTAAAGGCACAGAATAGATGGGCCGATGAGCAGACAGATAGTATCATGTATGTAAGGTGTGCTGCATGCTGTTCAGATATGTGCTGCTACGCTCTGGGTTGTTCAGTGGTTTCAGTCATGTTGGACTCTCTGACCCCATTTGGGGTTTTCTTGGCAAAGATACTGCAGTGGTTTGCCATTTCCTTCTCCAGCTCATTTTACAGAGGAGGAAACTGAGGCAAAGAGGGTTAAGTGACTTGCCCAGGATCACCCTGATAGTAAGTATCTGAGGCCAGATTTAAACTCAGGAAGATGAGTCTTCCTGACTCCAGACCCAGTGATCTATCTACTGTGCCACCTTGCTGCTCACTCTGTTCAACACTTTTGCATATGACTTAGGAGGCAGAATGGTAGAGTGGAAAGAGCATTGACTCTCCTCTTCTCTTGCTCCCCTCCCAGGAATTGCAGTCCCTCTTCAGGAGCTTGTTCATATCCAAACTCACCTTTTCTCTTACTCCAGCTCCCAACTCCACACTTTTGCAGTGGATATGCCCCATGCCTGGAAGGTATTCCCTCCATATCTTTGCCTCATAGAATCCTTGTCTTCTGTCATGATCCAGCTCCCCTTCACATGAGATTGTATTTTACACACACATTATCTCTGTGTCTCTCTCTGTGTCTCTGTCTCTGTGTCTCTGTCTCTGTGTCTCTCTGTCTCTCTCTGTCTCTATCTGTCTCTCTGTCTCTGTCTCTCTGTCCCTCTCTCTCTGTCCCCTCCTCTCTCTTTCTCTCTGTTTCTCTCTCTGTCTCTCCATCTCTCTCTCTCTCTCTCTCTCTGTCTCTTTCTTTGTCTCTGTCTCTGTCTCTTTCTCTCTCTGTCTCTCTCTCTCTGTCTCTGTCTCTCTGTGTGTGTCTCTCTCTGTCTCTCTGTGTGTGTCTCTCTCTTTCTCTCTCTGTCTCTGTCTCTCTGTCTCTGTCTCTCTCTCTGTCTCTGTCTCTCTATCTGTTTCTCTCTCTCTGTCTCTCTGTCCCTCTCTCTCTGTCTCTCTCTCTCTGTCCCCCCCTCTCTGTTTCTCTCTCTGTCTCTGTCTCTCTCTCTGTCTCTCTCTGTCCCTCTCTCTGTCTCTGTTTCTCTATCTCTCTCTGTTTCTATCTCCCTTTCTCTGTCTCTCCATATAATGTATGTGTATATGTTTATACATACATACTTGCATATATATACTTTGTTTTATTTGGTTGTTCAGTCATGTATGACTCTTCATGACCCCACGAACCACATGGTTCCTGGTGCTTTCTTGGCAAAGAAAAAGAGTGGTTTTCCATTTACTTTTCCAGTGAATTAAGGCAAACAGAGCTTAAGTGACTTGTCCAGGGTCCCATAGCTAGCAGGTGTCTGAGGCCAGATTTGAACTCAGGTGTTCCTGACTCCAAGGCCAGTGCTCTATCCATTGAACTGAGCCACCTAGTTTCCATATGTACATCTATACATACACACATGTGTATATAATATTTTCATTAAATATTAATGTTATATATAAATATACTTGTGTTTATTGGTTTTACACATGCATACATACACACATATATTTGTGCATATATATTTAATAAATGTGTATATATGAAATGTACATTTTATTTCCTCCATTAGAATAGAAGCTCATTGCAAGTAGGGATAGTTTCATTCATGTCTTTATACCCTCAGAGCCTAGCATAGAAAAAGTTTTTAATAAATATCTTTTCATTGATTGATTTATTGATGATTGATTGTGTGTAGCAATATGAAGGGGAACAAGCTGAGACAAGGCTAAAAAGGTAGTGTAGAATGTAGAGAGGGACTTGATTGGTAACCAAAGGGGTTTGACCTTTACTTGGTGGGCCACTAGGAGTCAGTAAAGGTTTTTGGGCAGAGAAATCACATGAAATTACATTTTCATGAAAATTTAAAACTTCATATTTTGTTTTTTATTATACCTTGTCATCAGTTTTCTCTTCTGTAAAATAGATTAGATGATCTAAAAAAATATCTCTTCTAGCCCTAAAGCTCTATGATAGTATGGCTACTTCCATGAAATAGTATTGATCTGCTTAGGTCTCCGAGGTCAGCTTCCTGGAGAGTTGTATGTTGAACTGTCCAACTAGCCTGTTGCTAAAAATAAAATATTCACATGCACATTTGTAGACACTGTAGAATTTATCCTAAACATCATATCCAGGTCTAGAAACTATAAATATCACTAGTATAGAACCGTAGAAGGAGTAGTAGAGTCTGTCATCACAACTGTCCAGGAAGCTGAGCTCTGTGCCTCCTCCATGTAGGGAACTGCACCAGGAGCACCTGCATATACTTGGAGGTATGGGGCTTGTTGGCCAGTCCCTTTACAGTCATAAGTAGTTTTATGGAAAAACAATTTTTCCACTCATAAGTGAATTCCACATTGCAAATCATAGAACAGAACAAAATGAATTTATATTTTATTGAACAAAGCAAGAGAACTGACCCTTATGATGTAAACTAAAGAAGTTTTTCCTTTCCTAAACAACAGCATAGTTTTCTTGTAGACCAGATGGTCCTGTAGTTACATCTGTAGCTTTGTACACATTTAAATGCACACGTTTTAAAAGAAAATGCAGATATGAATTCTATTGATTGTTTCCAGTGTGTAGTTGTGCAACATAAAATACTGCAGTGATTATGCACAAATGTCTCACTTAGGCACAGAAATGCACAGTGGCTTTTTACTTAGATTAATCATCATCCAACTCGCAGCGGTGGGAACTTCCGTGAGATTCTGACTGATTTCATTCAATTGTGGTTGTGAGGGAGGCAGAGACAAAGGGGTTAGCTGAGGGCCTGCTCTACTTCTGTTACACCGCATTAGACCCTTTCATCAAAGGAGTAAAGAATGAGGAAATAATTTGCAATCTGAGTTACTGGAGCACAGTGTGTTTGTATACAGCTCTGTGTGTAAACATGAAAACCAAAAAGATGCAATAGGGCCTATCCTACCAACATTATCCAGTGTTCTCTTTTGCAGGACAGGAATTTTGTGGAAAGCTGAATTTCATTTTCTGCTTGTTCTTTCCCTTTCTACAACATATAGTGTAGTACCCTATATACAGAGAGCAGTTACTATACTGTTGTGAACTGAGAAATATTTAAGGTTTTTTTTTTTAATGGCTTTATAATACTTGAAAGGTATACTGTTTTTAAAAATTATCAAAATAATTATTTTTCCACAAGTGTTAGCTTAAAGGTCTTCATTATCATAGGATGAATACAACAATAATCACCAAATTTACTACATTAGAAACTGTAAAAACAATTTTTTAATCCTTTTAATTCATTTAACTTGGGTGATAAGATATACAGGTAATAGGGTAAGGAGATCCATTCTGCCCTACCGGAAAGTCAGAAGGGCGATGGGGGAGGATATAAGAGAGAGCAGATTGGGGGAGGGGGTATTCAGTGGGATCACTGTTTTGGAGTGGTAGGTAGGGGAAAGATGGGGAGAAAATTTGTAAATCAGAATCTCATGGAAATGAATGATGTAAACTAAAAATAAACAAGTTTTTTAAAAAAATTCATTGAACTAAGTCAACCTTTTACCAGCAGAGGGAGCTAATGAACCATCTTTTGTATTTAATGTTTCTATCAAATACTAACCCTTGATCACTACCTGTATATGTGTACAGTACAGGACAAGAATATGTAAGCTCTCATTTGATCAGTTTCATTGTAAAATGAGTTAATTAATCAAACTGCACTAAGTGGAGAAAAGAGGCTTTTTTAAAAAACTGTAAATGTAGAAGATCGTACTTTATTTAGAAAGAGGCAAAGAAAGAGGCAAATTTTGAAAAACTGGACTCTTCTCAGCATTGCACAGTTAAAAGACAACTCTACAAGTCTCAGGATGGAAGGAGATGTCTACATTCAGAGAAAGATCCAGAAAGATCAGAGTTTAAAAGGAGACATGAAGCAATGCATGCTATCATTCTTTTCATATGCTTGGCTTTTGTTTCTCTTTTCTCATTGTTCATTCCATTGGCTATAACACCTATACAACCAGAGTATCGTACAATGTGAAAGAGCTTGCAGATCCTGTACATGATTGTATGCCACCATGGCGGGGATGGGGAGAAAAATCTGAAACTCAAGTGACTCTGGAACTGAATCTTGTAAACTAAAAACAAACAAACAAGTCAATAAAATAAATTTTTTTTAAAAAGAGGCAAAGAGATTTTTTCCTGGTCCTTAAATTATGAGATGTATTATATACTTTACTATATACTTTCAATAACTAATATATAAAGAGGCCAATTCAACCAGTTTAATGGAGGCAGTGTGGTAAAGTGGACAGAACACTAGATTTGGAGTCAGAAGACTTTTCTTTAAGTCTTGGTTCTACCATATACCACCTTTGCAAACTTGGGCAAATTTTATAAAGATAACAATAGAATAAATTTAGACTCTGTGGGAATAGGTCAAGGTATATGTCATTCCAATCATTCTATCTGCTACTGGAGTTGTACCAAAAAATATTTTAAATGAGTCTACAGAAGATGAGCTTATAGCACTACATACTTATCCAGTTACCAAAAAAAGAAGTCGATCTATTTGCTTGTGCAAAAGTCTGCAGAACATTAAATATAAAAGTGCACAACTACATGATTACTCACCCTCAAGCTGTTTATATCTTAACCCCATAAAATATGAGAATGAGATAAAAGAAATACTAATAGTATCAATAATAGCAATAGTCTTCAAAAGCCAACACATAAGCAGAGTTAGACCGGGAAAATATTACAGAACGATTGCTTACAATAACCTCAATATAACATAAGCATAAAGATTTAAGAATTTATTAATAGATTCTTCCATACTGAATACTCACAGTCTCCAAACTACATGAAATGAAAAGCTTTCAAAATGTAGAGAGACTCAACAGAAGAAACTAAAGCCACACCCGAACAGCATGATGTATGTCTTGTCCCCATTATCTTATTGGCCATTGGGGTTATCCTGACACTGCTTTCACTGAGCTTACACAAGACGAGCTTCTATCACAATATATGTATTCGATGACATAAAGTAATCATTGGCAAAATTTGTAGAATATTAAATATAAAATAAAAAGAGCAGGATAATATTCTGGCCCATGATCTGGCCCTATCTAAATTAAGCTAGAAAAGATGAATACAGAACAACATAAGACTTTGAGTTTGAGTTAGAGGTCATGAGTACTTACGCATTTGAATTGTCTCTAGGCAAGATGCAGTAAGCATCAAGGAGAAAGCAGTGGTTGTATATGCTGAGCCTTACTGGCATCCTGAAGTCAGAGCTTGATGGAAGCAATACATTTACAACAACTAATAATATTGCAATTCCAAATTTAACCTACATTTTTTTATCAACAAAGTAGGCAACAGTGAATTTAGAAAGTATACAAACAAAAACCTCTATGATGAAACATAGTAGCCATCATCCCAAGGAAGCTATGGAAAGATTAATACTTAATACATTGATACATCAAAAAGGATGAAGGGTCTGATGACTTCACTCAGATCACATGACAAACAGTAAAAAGCTTATAGAAATAATTTTAGAACAGAGACAACTTCACGGAGGAAGAGTAGAAGCTGGCAGTAGCTAAAGTCTCTTGAAAATTATTGAATGTAACTGATATCTGTTCCTTTCTGTTTGGAACCTATGAAATGACTCAAGCGGAAGAGTGGAATCAAAGGGCCTTTAATGGATGGCATCCACATAAACTCAATCACATCATGTCACCAAACAAGTGACAAACAAATAATCAAGTCACTCATACTTGTTTACAGAAGTGTTTGCAAGAATAGTGTAAAACTAAGTCCTTGCTACTAAAAATTGTCTAAAGGACACCCTTAAAAAGTCTGGACTCACTAATTGATGTAGGTTTGGTAAAAACTATGTAACATATCACTGCAGGTTGCAAAAATTTAGCACCTGCTGAGTACTTCGATACACATGATCAAATGGCCAGAATAATACACCAGCAGTTTCCTATCCTACATAAACAATTGACAATTTGCCTTATGACACATAAGTCCCCAAATATCTTCGAGAATTCTTCAAATAAACTGTACTGGAACTGGAGCATTATCACAGACAAAATTTTATTCTATAATTCCTTGAAAATACAGATTCATAAGAATTTTAAAATAATTTTAAACGAATGTTTCCATACCAAATGTTCATAACTTCTGATTTCTGTGGAACCAAAAATTCTCAAAATAAAGAAATCTAGCAGAAGAAATCAGAACCAGGTGAGAGTTAAATGAAGCACCTATCATCCTTGATATCCCTTCTGCCAGTGGAGCTATCTTGAAAATGCTTTCAGTGAACCTAGATATTATACCTCAACACCTTTATTCAGTTACAAAAAGTCATCATGATCATTAAGTATAAAATAAGAATAGTTAGGATAGCGGCTTTTTCCAAGACTCTTTCTATATTAACTCCATTGTACATGAGATGAGAATGGTTAGAATAATAATTTGAAAAGAATGGGACAATATAACATATACATAAATCAATTTAAGTTTACATAGAATTTTGTTTAAATTATTTCATTTTATCTTACAACAACCTTGTGTGGTAGGTATTACATAATTTCTTGCACATAATAGACTAATTAGAATTTAAGAATATTTTTAATGGTTGTTTCCATATCAAATGCTCAATAACCTCCAATCTCTATGGAAAGAAAAATATTATATTTCCATTTAACAGATGAAGAAAATTAGGCTCAAAGAGGCAGCGCAGTGGCATGATTCAAACCCAACTCTCTTCCAGGACTAGTGGTCTTTCTATTACTGGGCTTCCATGTTCAAGTATCCCCTGATTTTTCTAGGTCTCAATGTCCACATTCATGAAATAAAGAGCTTTAACTAAATGACCTTCATTGAGGGTTTTCTTGGCAAAGATACTAGAATGGTTTACCATTTGCTTCTTCAGATCATTTGACAAATGAGTAAATTGTCACACAGCTAGTAAGTATCTGAGGACAGATTTAAATCTTCAAATTTTCACCTTTAAATTGTATTAACTAAAATAACATCCTTTATCTCCAACATTGGACCTAGAGTCATGAAGACCTCGGTTCATATACAGACTTACACACTTATTAGCTGTGTGACCCAGGGAAAGTGGCTTCATTTATCAACCTCAGTTCCCTGTTCTGGAAAATAGGGATGACAATAACCCTTGCCCTTCCAGGTTTGTTGTGAGGATAACGTGAGATGCTATTTGTAAAGCTGTCATGGAAACCTTATCTCTGTAGTCCTCACACCTTTCAGAAAAGTAGAGATAGATCTTGGTCATTCTAAACTCCTTGCCATGGAGAAAATATATTTGGATTCAAATATAAATTTACATTGGGATTTTCTAGACCCCCTCCCCCTTTGTTATTGTTGTAATAGCAAAGCAGGGATGTTTTATAACCAAAGACATCTAGAATGCGTGTGTGTATGTATACACAAACACATAATACATTATTAGCAAAGAATGCAAGTTAGTATGACTCCTTTTACATTGGGCTCTCTGGATTTTGGACAATGCACAGTATTTTTTGGTATACCTCTATAGAAACATTAATTATAATAAAAGCTAGTATTTATTTACACTTTATGTTTTGAAAAGTGCTTTACAACAACCTTGTGAGATAGGTAGTAATTCCCTTATTTTACAGATGAAGAAACTCAGGCAGAGACAGGTAAAGTAGTAACAATACCCTGCATATATATAGGATTTATTGTTTGCAAAGTGCTAGACTCTAGTAGATTCAGGATTTAAACTTCATTTTTGTCTCCATCACTGATTTCCTTTATGGTTAGGGAAAAACTACCTTAGGGAAGCTACATAGCTCAGTGGATAGATTACTGAGCCTAGAGTCAGGAAGACTCCTCTTCTGGAGTGCAAATCTGACCTCAGACACTTACTAGCTGTGTGTGAGGGTGTTGTAAAATGACCTTGAGAAGGAAATGGCAAGCCACTCTAGTATCTTTGCCAAGAAAACCCTCAATGAAGTCACAATAGTCAGGCACCACGAAAAATGACTAAACAACAAAAACTTCCTTCATGTTAGCTTTTATATCTTTGGAGTAAATAGTATCATAGATTTAAGGTTGGAAGGAAACCCAGGGATCAGCTAGTTCAACCCCTTTATCTTACAAATTGGAAACTGAGATGCAGAAATATTAACTAGCTTTTCCAAAGTCACACAGTAAGTTGCAAAGATAGAATTTGAACCCAGATCTTCTGACCCTAAATCTAGTATTTTTTTCATTGTATCACAAGACTATCTCTTACACTCAAGCTGGATGCTATAAATTTTCATTAGTTGGGCAGTTAGGCAAAAACCAGCAAGCTCAAGAAATTGCTTAACAGAAAATTTATTTCATGCCTTAAAATTAAGTCTAGCATGGACAAATTAAAAAAAAATTTAGGGAACATATATATTGTAAGCACAGTTAATGAGTTTATTTCTCCTAATTTAAAGCTAGAGAAATTATTCTAGTTGCAGACCCTGGAATAAAGGAGGTTATTACAATGCCCGGGGCTGTATGCTATCCTTGCCCTTTCCGGGATTTCTCACAGAGTACTAGAGGGAAAATTTAGGGCTTTCCCTGGGTTTTGTTCTTCTTACCAATAAAACCTCACTTCCCACTCCTCTTTAATTCATGTAGAACCTCTGCTACACTCAGCACACGGCTGGTTTATGATAGGCTGTTACCAAGTATCTTCAGCATCACCATGAGCCACAGGTGGGACAGTAATTACGAAGAGGGTTTTTAAGGGTCTTCTAGTTGCTGAAACTCATCACGTCAGGAGGCAGATTGAAGATACCGTCATTTTATTGGCACAGGGATCCTCCTGAAAGAGGAGACTCCTTCTACGCTCAAAGCAGGTCTGCACCTATACTTCCTGTGGCCTTAATTGCCTGGGGCACTTAAGTGATTGACCAGGGGTGAAACAGCCTGTTTGAGACTTGCACCCTACTTTTCCTGACTTTGGCCAGCTCTCTAGCCACTACAGCACAGTCCCTTTCACGGAGGAACACGGAGATGTGAAAATCGGCCCTTCTTTACACTCATTTTCCCATTATTACCTCTAAAAACTAAAGAATTATGTCCTACTCCCACGAAAGGTAGCTTGACCCCACACCGTTGGCCCTAATTTGGCCCCACCCGCCCCACTTGCCTCTGACCAAGCCTTCAGACTCCATTTTCAAACTTCAGAAAATGGCGTCTGGATAGCCCCCATAAAGAAGCCAGCTCAAGCCGGTGAGCTCATCCTAACTAAGGTAAAGCATTGAACGTCTTACTAGTGCTGGTCTTCTTTTTTTATTCTTTGCGTTAGAGCCGCATCTCAGGGTGTGCGTTATCTCCCCTAGCTTGCAATTTTCTGGCAGTTGGAAGAAATGAGATACAAATCTCTGATTTTTGCATTGTCTAGGTTTCAATTTAGTGGGACACTCCAGCGATTCACTAAGGAAATGAGAAAGGGCAGCTGTAGGAAATGAAAATCATTTTCTTAGCAAGTGACAAAATCAGCATTTCCCAGTAATGCATCTCTACCACCAGCAAACTGCAATTTGTCCCAGAACTGTTTGCTAAAACGGCTGTTAAAAATGTAAGTCCCCTAACTGGAGCTTTAGGGATAGAAGAGGGGAAGGACTGGAGAGAGACTGGCTGAGAATATGTGAGTTCCTCCAGAAAAATGTAAGCTCCTTGAGGGCAAGAACTTTTGCAGTCACTAGATGAAAATGTTTGTTCAAAATGCCTGCTGTGCTCTGGGAGCTAAGAGTTAAAAAGACGAAATAAAACAGTCTCAGACCTTAAGAAGCTTACATTGACTGGAGACTGGGGAGCGATGGAAACAACATGTACAAGCATATAAAAAATAAATACAAGATGATTTTGTTTCATTGGGTGAAATTTAACAATGTGCTGACCTCTAAGATCTCTTATAATTGGAAATCTTTGTATGTATTATCAGACAGAAAAATCTTTGTTATTTGAGTGGTTGCTTTCTTGTTTGTTGTTTGAGACGCTAGGATTAAGGTGTCTCCTGAAGTCTTAATATTGAAGATCTGTCATAGGCTTTACTCTGGTATCAACATAAGTTCCTGAAAAAAAAACCAGTCTTTGTATACTAAGATATGAGTTAAAGTAACAAGTGCACAGACTTGTTGGAGTATAGGAATATGATGTTCTTCCATTAGTGATTGTTCCAGTAACAGATGCTTATTCTAAGATCAAGGGACCTTAAGAGTTTAAGGTTGAGTATCAGCTCCTTGACTCAAGTGATAACTATTTAGGTTTGTAGAAAGCAGACTTGTTAAACATTAAACTTTAAACATATGTAGGGCATGTTTCTGGAAATCCTTTTAATTCATTTCTGATAACCTTCTATGGAAGGTAGATAGAAAGTATCAACTTCCTGTTACAAAGATAAACCTTAACAAGATTAATGGAAGCAGAGTCCACCATGAAGTACAAAATTATGTCAGTAGAATGTAAGCTCCTTAAAGGCAGACATTGGTTTCTTTTTTTCTTTATATCTCTAGTTCCTAGTGCATAGTAGGTGCTTGAGGCATGAACTTAATTACATTTAATTGAATTCACCCAGTAACCCAAAAATTATGATCTGCTTTTTTCTAGTTCCATTGGAGAAGTTCTTTTTTGGCTTTCCATCAATGAACAATTGACATTTATTGACTAAATGTGTCCAACCCTGTGCTGTGTGTTGGGATAACAAAGAATGAAATAGCCATCACTATTAAGGAGTTTATATTCTAACCAGGGGGACAAGTACATATATAAATATATACAGAATAAAGATAAGGAGAATATATACAAATAAATAGAGGGTAGCTTGTCAGGGTACTAGCATTTAGGGAAAGAGAATTAGAAAGTCTTTATATAGAAGATGGTGGTTGAACTGTGCTTTGAAGAGTAATAGAGGGATTCTGAATCAGAAATGAGGGAGTACAAAAGGGAGATAGGGTGCTAAGTGTGAAGAACAAAGAGAAGGTCAGTTTGCCTGGATTATGGAATACAGAACAGAGTAATGTCTAGTGATGCCGGAATGATAGCTTATGAGGCAGATGTTATTTATTATATCATGATGAAAATATTGTTTGTCGGGACGGCTAGGTGGCACAGTCAATAGAGCACCGGCCTTGGAGTCAGAAGGACCTGAGTTCAAATCCGGCCTCAGACACTCTACCCAAAAACTAGCCGTGTGACCTTGGGTAAATCACTTAACCCCAATTGCCCTTCAAAAAATAAATAAATAAAAATTAAAAAAATAAAGAAAATATTGTTTGTCTGGTAGTTTAAGAAAAGCCCTTGTATCCCAAAAAAAAGTCATTTCCTAGCAATTTTCTAAAAATCATAATCAGCTTTCTAAATCTATATTACTAAGACTTTTAACTCATTGATGGTGTATGTAGTAACTGCTGAGTGACTTGTAGATATAACTCAAAATTTGGTTTTTCTAGAACCAGAAATTCACTACTCTCAGCAGGAAGTGAAAAAAGATACTGGGCAACTTGTATTTCCCATGTTTTGAACACTGCCACGGAAGAAATGACGTTAGAAAAATATGAGTTTAACTAAAGATTTCTTTGTAAAGCAAAATGTTTTGTACAATCTTGACAAGTTACATGATATTGTCTAAGTTGAAATTGAATTCCTATTTTTCTGTTTTTTAATACATTTTTTATTTGTTTTCTTGTTTACATCATTCATTTTCATGAGATTTTTGAATGACAAATTTTCTCCCTGTCTTTCCCTTACCCCAACCCCAAAACAGCAATCCTACTGTAAAGCCCCTCCCCTGATCTGCTCTCTTACTTTCTGGTAAAGCAGGCAAGGTCTCCCTACCCCAGCCCCTGTATATCTTAATTCCTAGTTGCATGTATTGCAGAGCTTTAAATTCTAGATTCTTTTGGTTTCTCCCTTGTCACCCACCCCCACTGGAAGGACAAACAATTCAATACAGGCTGTGGATGTGTAATTATACAGGACATCTTCATAGTGGACATATTGTGACAGTGATCATATGTGCCTCCTTCCTATCCCTCCCCCTCCCCTTGTTCTGTTCTCTCCCCTGTCCCTTTACTGAAGTGTGTGCTTCCAGCATCCCTC
>CM053597.1:142502812-142519894 GCA_028646575.1 Pseudocheirus occidentalis | reverse complement strand
CAGGGGAAGAGTGATAAAAGGTCCATGTAAAATTAATAGTTATATTCTTAATTTCCTTAAAACAAATAATAAATAATGTTAATCCCAAACTCAATAGAATATTTCAGTATTTATAAAAATATTCAAACTTGGAAATTTACTGTAGAAAACTTACATTTTAGTGACAAACCCAGTTTCTAATTAGTTTACAATGTCATAAATTTCTGCAGATTGGGGGAATGAGCTCCTTCTTATCTGTTTCTTCTCTACCTTCTAACTTGGTCAGATTTAAAAGACAGAAAGAAGTTCTTAGAAAAAGTTTTCTTTTTTACTTTTGTTCTTCGATCTGATAAAACCACCCCAAAAAGCTAGTTTGACTTTCAAACATAGAAAATTCCACAAAACAGACACAACAAGCATTTACTGGCAGTCTCCTTCCTTATCCTTCACTCAGGATCTTTGGGGGTCGATTGAACTGCTCTAAAACTCCATCCTTCTAGGCTCTCTACCAAAGCACATAATTGACAGTCACACAGAAGTATGTGCTAACAAACGCAGGAGGCCCAAGGCTCTCAGTTTGGTCACTCTGTTAGTGTTTAGTCATTTTTCAGTCGTGTCCATTCAGGGATTCCATTCAGGGTTGTTATTGTTGTTGTTTTTAGCAAAGATACTGGACTGGTTTGTCATTGTCTTCTTCAGCTCATTTTACAGATGAGAAAAAGGAGGCAACCATAATTAATTGACTTGGACAGGGTCTCACACCTAACAAGTGTTTGAGGCCAGATTTGAACTCAGGAAGAGGAGTCTTTTTGACTCCAGGCCAGGCACACTATCCAATATGCCAACTAACTGTCCCAGTGTGGTCACTAGATGTCTCCAAAGACCATGCTACAGAAAAATTGACACAGCCATGGAACTCCTAAGAAAGTAATGTGTATGAAAGATGAAAGGTCCCTTGTCAGTCTGATTCTGGGATTTTTATCTCTCTCTCTCTCTCTCTCTCTCTCTTTCATTGCCCTAGTTTGCCTAGTTTGGCCCAGGGGCTCCCTTTGGAGTATAGAAAAATTCTACAAAGTTTTAAAACAAGACTTTAAACCTTCCCCTGATTTATCTGGTTGCTCTCCTTAGAGAACAGAAATTCAAGGTTTCAAGCTTTCACCTAGTTTCATCTAGGGGCCCCCTTAAGAGAATCAAAAAGTTCTCCAAGGCTTTGGAAGTATCTGCAGAGATTTTGGGGGGGATCTTTACAATGACAATTATTTCCAAATTTTCACGCTGAACACAAGCAATACCCCAAGCCAGACACAGATAGGGAAAAAGCTGCAGCTTTTCTCAACAAGATGCTTCTCTTTACATGTTGGAGAAATTGGGATTGGGATGGAAATTTGGGTCCCTGGTTTTAGTCTTTCATAGAAAAAACTCCAGGTGACAAATTCCACCAGTGAGTGTTCTTGAGATTTTTCCTTATGAAGCTATTTAAGGGACCATTATCCCTGCCAGTTGTTATTGTTGAAAATTAAGGTAAACTTAGAGACAATGGTCTCAGCATGACTGATTTATTATTTAGGCTAAGAGTAACCAATAAATTGGGTCTATGACTTTTCAATAACCAAAGACCCTTAGGTGGGTCTTACTGTTCTTTATATAATATTGAAACCTAGAAGAGAATAAAGAACAGAGTTAGGTATGTGGGGAAGGCATTATGATTACTTACAAGGTAGACAACATCTACCTTGTGGTGGGAACAGCATGATTTGTTACATTAAGGAAAGCAGGTCAGCACTCACATGGAGTTAATTACAACCCCCTCTTTATCATTAAGGAATGCTTGATTGATTTATGCGATGCATCTGTAGATTCCCTGGCTTCTAAGGGGATTTGTCAGGGAGATAAGACCCACCTTAACTGTACAAGGACTGGCAAGGACAGATGATATACTTTGTGGAAATATGCCAGATCAGCTTGTAGGCCTTTAAAGATATCCAAGAGATATCCTGAAATTTTCCCAGGAGCTCTAAGTATGGTAGATAACAGTTTTCTCCATTAATTATAGCTTTAAACTAACTTAGATGAAAAGGTAAACTCTTGAGTTCACTCTCTGAAGTTGTCTTTAGGAAATGGAAAGGTAGCTTTAGGCAGATGTAGACTCAATGATAAAATATCAATACATTATAAACTCAACTACAACGTAAAGTCAAAACAGTAGAAATTCAAGGTAATATTAATTTGATCTTTTCAAGGGCAGGGACTGTCTTTTGCCTTTTTGCAAATTGTGGTATCCTCAGTGTTTAGCACAGTGCCTGAAGCAGAGCAGTTGCTTAATAAATGTTTGTTGATTGATTGATTAACCAATTTTAGAAATGCCAATTGTTTTTAATTTTTCTTTCTTGGAGTCTAGTTATTATTATTGCAATATTAGTGCTTTCTTCTGGAGATTTCCCCTATTTTCCCTAATAGTATTTATCATCGCACTTAAGATCCCCTTTTATTTTTGTTTTGTTCTTGTTTGCCAATTCATTTCATTCTATTTATTTTTTTCTGATAAATTTTCTTGTTGATTCTTTCTTTTCCTGTCATTTTATGACTGTTCTTTTACTTTATTTGATATTGTATACTGGAAAAAATACTGTCTCTGGACTCAAAAGACCTGGGTTAAAATCTCTGTCTCTGCATCTTAGTACCTGTATTATTTGGGGCAAGTTGTATAAATTCTCTGGAACCCAGTTTCTTCTTTTATAAAGTGACAAGGAGGAACAATGTGATTACCTATATCTCTTCCAATCCTAAAATACTTTGATCCTAGAATAGTAGCAAGACAGGCAAAATCAGTAGATCCTTGGGTGTGACCTTTTGACTGAGTCTAAGTTTTACAGAACAAATCCTTTTATTAAGGGAATTTGTTATGTGAAGTCTGGATTCAGTCAAAGGGCCTCACTTGAGGACCTAGAGGGCCACATGTGGCCTCAAGGCTGCAGGTTTCCTGTCCTTTTTCTAGACATTATAAAATACTTGGGTATTTACCTGCCAAGACAAACACAGGAACTGTATAAACACAATTACAAACCACATTTCATAAAAATAAAGTCAGATCTAAATAATTGGAAAAATATTAATTGCTCATGAGTAAGCTAAGTCAATATAATAAAAATGACAATTCTATATAAATTAATCTATTTATTCAGTACCATACCAATCAATCTACCAAAAATTCTGTAGAGGTAGAAAAAAATAACAATATTAAACTGGAAGAACAGACGACCAATAATATCAAGGGAATCAATTAAAAAATGTGAAGGAAGGTGATCTAGCCATATCAGTTCTCAGATGTTATAAAGTGGTAATTACTGACACAATATAATACTGGCTAAGAAATAGAGTGGTTTATGTGTGGAATAAATTAGGTTCAATTCAATACATTGTAGTAAATGACCATAGTAATCAATGTTTGCTATAACTAACTGAGTCAAATTTATAGGAATACATGTCATTCCCCAATTGGTAAATAAATGGTCAAAAGATATGAATTGGCAATTTTCAGACAAAGAAATCAAAGCTATTTATAGTTATATGAAAAAATGTTCTAAATCATTATTGATGAGAGAGATGCAAATGAAAACAACTCTGAGGCAGTACTTCATACCTGGCAGATTGGCTAAGAAGACAGAAAAAGAAAATGACAGATTTTGGAGGATATGTGAGAAAATTGGAACACTAATGCACTGTTGTTAGAATTGTAAACTGATCCAGCCACTCTGGAGGGTAATTAGTAACTATGCTGAAAGGACTATGAAACTGTGTATACCTTTTAATCTAACAATATCACTATTAGGTCTATATCTCCAAGAGATTTCTTTTTGCACCTAATAATATTTTATTTTTTTTCCCAATTACACCCATAGTTTTCAACATTTATTTGGAAGATTTTCAAATTCCAAATTTTCTCCTTTCCTCCCTTCTCTCCCCTCTCTCCAAGACAACAAGCAATCTGATATAATTTATACATGTACAATCATGTTAAACATATTTCCATATGAGTCATGTAATAAAGGAAGAATCAGAACAAAAGAGAAAAACCACAAGAAAGAAAAAAAACAAAAAAGAGTGAAAATGGTATGCTTCAAACTGCATTCAGACTCCATCATTCTTTCTCTGGATGTAGATAGCATTGTCCATCACAAGTCTCCAAAGAGATTTTCCAAAAGGAAAAAGAATCTACTTTTACAAAAATATTTACAGCAACTCTTTTTGTAGTGGCTAAAAGTTGGAAATCCAGAGGATGTCCATCAATTGGAGAATGAATGAGGAAGCTGTGGTATATAAATGTAATGGAATATTATTGTGTAATAAGAAGTAACAAGCAGTATGGTTTCAGAAACATCTGGAAAGTCTTACATCAAGTGATGGAAAGTGAAGTGAGCAGAACCAGAAGAACACTGTATAAAGTAACAGCAATACTGTACACTGAAGAACTGTGAAGGACTATTCTCAGCAACATGCTGATGGAAGACAATGCCAAAGCACTGGTGATGAAAAGTGTTGTCCACCTCCACAGAAAGAACTGATGTCTGAATACAGACTGAAAGACACTGTCTTTCTCTTTCTTCCTTTCCTTGTTCTTCTTCTACATGTCTGGTTATACATTCTTGTCTTCTTACTGGATCATCATTTGTGTCCTGCTTCATAACCAGAGGCATCTCTCAGGGTTCTGTCTGGGTCCCTTCTCTCTGCTTCCTCTACACCCTTGTAGATCTTATCACCTCCCACTTAATCTTAGTTTCCTTATCTACAAAGTGGGGGGTTTTGTGAAGATAGAATGATTCCGCATTTGCAAACCTTAAAGTACCATAAAGTACTTTTTTATTATTATAAATATTTATTATTATTATAGTAATGCTTAATTGTTATTATTATATTATTATTTTTATAGTATATGCTTATTATTATAGTGTATGCTTAATAAATGCTTTTCCTTT
This sequence comes from Pseudocheirus occidentalis, assembly GCA_028646575.1. NCBI lineage: Eukaryota > Metazoa > Chordata > Mammalia > Diprotodontia > Pseudocheiridae > Pseudocheirus > Pseudocheirus occidentalis. Next base: position 142,514,942 of record CM053597.1, on the reverse strand, counting down.
CATTCACCTCTTCACTCATCCATTCATCCTTTAGATTCTTATGCAAAGAGAATGATGATATTGATTATGATTTTGCCCAGTTTTTGTAAAATACATAAATGGATGGAATTTAAGAATACAGAGAGTTTAGCAAATAAGGAATTAGCAGAAGGGGGGTGTGTGTGTACGTGTGTGAGTGTGTGTATATGTGTGTGTGTGTGTGTGTGTGTATGGGCACACGCAGGGTAGGAACAAGGTCTGGGGAAATGATATTGTGTTCTACTATTAGGTTGTTTCCACAACAGTGTAATTTATTACACTCTTCTTCAGCAATCAGGCCTTTTAAGTCTGCTGTTTGATTTTGCCAACACTGTGTGATTCCCCTGGGTCTCTTTCATGACTGCAAATGTTAGTTGAGAGGAAGGATATGTGCCAACCTCCAGCTTTTCAGTTCCCCTCTCATTCATTTTCATCTTGATTCAGAGGAAAGTTTAGATAGAAGGAGGCAGCATTTCTCATTTTTAAAAGACAGACCGACTTAGAGGGCATGTTAGTAATGGAAAAAAAAGTAAAGTGAAAAGAGACAAGGAAGTTGATGGGAGTGGTGGTATAAGTGGTGGTGGGGGATTCCCTGGTTATTGCTGGTACTTTCTGTCTAGAACATGGTTGACTTAAAACTGAGGTTGTTGCTGGAAATGAATGAATGGAGACAAATGTTCTCGTATTAGCTGAAATTCTAGAATACAAAAATTTCCTTGGAAAAATTTCCTTATGAACCCAATAACATTGTCTTATTAAAGGCAGTCTGAGATGGCTTTGCATTCTTGGGCTAGTGGAAGAGGGGGATCAGGGTGACATCGGTAAGCCTAATTGTTCAAAACTGCTGCTTCCAACTAAATGGGGAGTAGAGCAGTTCAAATTTCCTCCCCATACCCTACTTTGAATTGTAAATCTTAATAACTTTACAATATACTAAGCAGCTTATGCAGAGTGATCAACAAGAAGTCTTGTGGCCTGATAAGCCTAGAATCAACAAATTCCTGTGGTATAATCTGGTCTTTGTGGCTGAAGGAAATCAAGCTCGGTTTCCTAAATCAATTGGTTGACTTTAGGGGTCCTTCAGCTCTGCATCTCCATACCCAATCCAGGTCCCTCATTTCATTTAAAAGAAGTGAAAAGTAGTCAGTAGTCATAGAAACCATCTGGTATTGGTTAACAAATAAGAGAAATAGCACAATGGAACAGACACGACAAGGGAGAATAAAAACAATAGAACTCAATAAGCCAGTGTTTGAGAATGTGGTAAACATAAATTATCTAGGGAAAAACTCCTTATTTGATAAAACTGCTGAGGAAATTGGAAAGCAGTCTTTTAAAAATAATTTATTTAATATTTTATTTTCCCCGTCTACATGCACAATCAATTTTTAACATTCATTTTTAAAACCTTCCAGTTTTTTTGCCTTCCTCCCTTCTCACCTTCCCTACCATATAGGTTATACATGTGTAGTCATGCAAAACATTTCCATGATGGTCATGCTATGAAAGAAAAACAAGCAAAAAAAAACAAACCCAAAAACCTCTCAAGAAAAATAAAGTAAAAATAGTATGATTCAGTCTGTAGTCAGACTCCAACAGTTCTTCCTCTAGAAATAGATAGCATTTTTCATCCTGAGTCCTTCAAAATTGTCTTGGATCATTGTATTGCCGAGAATAACTAAATCATTCACAGATGATCATTTTACAATATGCTGTTACTTTGTACACAGTACATTGCACTCTGCATCATGTCATGCAAGTCTTTCCAGGTTTTTCCAAGAGCATCCTGCTCATCATTTCCCATGGCACAATAGTATTAATTGGAAAGCAGTTTTGCAGAAAATAGAACTAGACCAACACCTTGTGCTATATTCTGCAATACATTTTAAATGAATTCACAACTTTAATAGTATAGGTCATACTATAAAAATTAGAAAAGAAACAGATCATCTACCACTCACAGTCTGGCAATTATCGGTAGGGAATATATTCTCACTCCCCCCCCACCATTAGTTATATTGCAAAAACAAAACAAAACAAAAACAAAACAAAACAAAGAAAGAAAGAAAAAGAAAAGAAAGTGAAAAATATGCTTCAATATGCATTCAGAATTCATCAGTTGACTCTGAAGGTGGATAGCATTTTTCATGAGTGTTTTGAAAATGTTGTGGATCATTGTGTCACTCAGAATCAATATTGTTGTTACTGTAAACAATGTTTTCCTCACTTCACTTAGCATCAGTTAATATAAGTTTTCCCAATTTTTTTCTGAAACCATCCTCTTTGCCATTTCTTACAGCACAACAGTATTCAATCACAATCATATACCATCACTTGTTCAGTCATTCCCCAATTGCTAGGCATCCCCTCAGTTTCTAATTCCTTCCCCACCACAAGAAGAGTATTAAGAGCCATACATATTTTTGTACATTTGGGTCCTTTTCTTTTTCCTTTGATCTCTTTGGGGTACAGACTTAATATCCTTATTGCTTAGATATATTCTTAGAGCACCGGCCCTGAAGTCAGGAGGACCCGAGGTCAAATCCGACCTCAGACACTTGATACACTTACTAGCCGTGTGACTTTGGGCAAGTCACTTAACCCCAACTGCCCTCAAAAAGCAAAAAAAGAAAAAGATATATTCTTAACTAAACAAGAGAAATTACAGAAGGACAAACATATAGCTTTGTTTACTTGAAACTGAAAAAGACAACATTTATGTATCTAGGATAAGAAGGGTTGAGTGGCAAAAAAATCTTTGTATAAAACTCTTTTGACTAGTCATATATACATATATATATATATACATACATACACATATGCATATATGACTTATAGTCATTCCCCAACAGATAGTCAAAGGATATGAACAAACATTTCTCCAAAGAAGAATTGCAAAGTATTCACAACTACATGAAAAAATGTTCCAAATTGTTATAATTCTTAAATGCAAATAAAATAATGTTGGAGTTTTACCTCACATCTTGCAAATTAGAAAAAAATGACCAAAGAAAATGCTGATAGTCAATGTTAGAGGAATTATGGAATGATAGGGAGCAATATTAAGGGAGTTTGAAGATCTTTCCTGCTCCTTAATAGGCCTGTATGATCACATGGAGCCCATAGTGAGAGAAGCTTCCCAAAGGAATGGAGCAGGAAGGGTAGAGCAGGAAGTGTGGGTGAGACAGAGCTGGGAAAGAGAGAGGGAGCAGGCAAAGCAGAGCAGAGCAGAACAGCTAGCTTGAGTGAGAGAGGGAGGATTTTCGTCTTGGGGGAACTTGTGTGTGGAGGCTTGGGGATGCCGGTGTTCCTTGCATTGGCGATGTGTGTAGATTTCTTTGTTACAATGATGGATTTGGCTTTCTGGTGTTTGAATAAATGTTTTGGTTCCATCTGCAAGGAAAAGAGTCTGTTATATCTTGTGATTCAAACCTGGGAATACATCTGCATATTCATAGCAGGTGCTGTGGGTATTGCATTGGTAAAATAAAGTAACACTAATTCATTGTTGGTAGAGCTGTGAAATGGTACAACCATTTTGGAAAGCAATTTAGAATTATGTAAATAAAGTAACTAAAATATCCATACCTTTTGAATCAGACAAGAAGAAATTCTCCACGTACAACAAAATAGTTATAGAAGCACTTTTTCTTATAGTTAAGAATTGGAAACTAAGTAGATGGTCATCAATTGGGGAATAGCTAAACAAACTATGGTACATGAATGTGATGGAATACTGTGTTACTGTGCTGTAAGAAATGATGTGTGATTGTAGTGCAAATGCAATATTTATAGCATCCACAATCACAATAAAGACCATGACTATAAGTATCTCATGACATTCGATTGCGAAATATACCAGATCCTCCAGGTTGAGAACAGAACTGAAATACTTTTAGATACCAGAAAACTGAATCCCAAAACCAGTAAGCTAATACCAAATAATACCAAAGCTATTCAGAAGCCATAATAACACTGAGAGCCATGTCATCCTTTAGCCTTCCCACAAACCAGTACAAAATCATCATTTACTCACAAACCTCTCTATCTCCTTAATGAACATCCTCTCTTTCCCCCAATGTCTAGCTAGCTCTGACTACCAGCTTCCTGTGGGCTCTGGGCTCTGTTTCCCTTCAGCAAACTCTTCCCACCACAGGCTCCATGTGACTACATTGAGTCTTTTAGGGGGCAGAATTTACTTTCAAAGCAGGGGAGGTTTTCAAAATTCCCCCTAGGTCTATTAAGGGGCAGGGAAGATCTTCAAATTCCCATTCCTATTACAGTTATGAATACAGAAATGTGTGGAAAGATCTATATGAATTGATGCAGAATGAAATAAGCAGAGACCCCTCCCCAACCCAAACAATATATGTGGTAATAGCAACAACTTAAGTGGAAAGAACAACTATAAAGCAAAAAGAAATTTTAAAAATTGTAACAAAATTATAAAAACAAAAAATTACAAAATTGTAAATCTCAAGCAGGACTTCACTGAAGAGATATGAAAAGATACCTCCAACTCATCTCTTTTGTAGAGGAGGGAGGTCCATATGCATTAAACATTTCGCATGTTTTTCGTCTTTTTCCAATGTATTGATCAATCATGCTGATTTTTTTTCCCTCTCAAAAAAATGAATTTGTTAAAAGGGATAGCACTTACCTGCTGTTTTGTGAGGATCAAGTGAAATGATGTATGTCAAGTGTTTGAAAACTGTACAATACTATATAATGTAATGGGACAATGAGCCCTATTGCCAACTGCCTACTCAACACATCTATCTAGATGTCCCATCAGCACTTCAAGTTGAACATGTACAAAATAAGGTTTATTAGCCTTTTATTATTAGCATCAAACCTTCTCTTCCATAGCTTTATAAAGCACCATGTAAATGTTTTCTATATGTATTAGAAAAGTTATAGAAATATCCCATGGTGGGAAATATCTTCCTCTTTCCACAACTGGATATTTCTTTTTTTATTTTTAATTTCATTTTATTTTTCTGGAGATTTCTTTCTGTCTTGCTAAATTTGATTTCATTTTCAAAAATAGACTCTTATGCATTGATCCATAATTAGAGTAGGGAAAGGGGTTGTAGAATGAAGTTCAGAATTTCTCCAACTCATTTTAAAGATGAGGAAAATGAGGCAAACAGGTTTAAGTGACTTGCCCAAGGTCACACAGCTAGTAAGTGTATGAGGCAGGATTTGAACTCAGGTATTTCTGACTCCAGGCCTGGCCCTCTATCCTCTATCTCTCTATCGCCTAGCTGCTCCATTTCTATATTTAGTTCCACTTTTCAACCAGTTCTCAACCATGCTAAAAAAATTGATGTCTTTGATTAGCCACTTCCCCTCACTTTCCATGTTCAAATGAATCCACGTAACTTCAGTTTTGAAAAAGACTTCAGTGGTCATGTAGTCCAATTTTTACTTGAAAAATAATCCCTTTCACATAATATCCAGCCTTTGTTTGTTGAACCTCCAAAGAAGTGAAACTTTCTACCCTTGAAAAAGATAGCCATTTTGCTTTTAGATACGTCTTTTCCTTATGTCAAGCTTAAGCTGGACTCTAATGTAGGTAGCACAATGAATACAACTCTGGGCCTGGAGTAAAGAAGACTTCAGTTCAAATCCTGCCTCAGACAATAGCTATGTGACCCTGGGCAAGTCACTCAATCTCTATCTGCTCCAGTTTTCTAAAAAAAATAATTGGAGATCATATGGGCACCTATCTCAGAGAACTGTGAGGTCAAATGAGTCCTTAGATTTATGAAGAGATCAAATTTATACTGAGGTCCAAATTTTATAGAAATTAAATGTATAATGTGCTTTGCACAGTATGGGCACATAGTAGGCACTTAATAGTTTTTTTCCCTCTTTTCCCCTGCATTTGATCCTTACATGGTGTGGGTTTCAGTCTCTCCACCCTTCTCGTTGCCTTCCTCTGGATATTCTCCAGTTGATCATTGTTCTTTCCAATATGGTACTTAAGCCTAAACAGATAATTTCAAATGTAGTAGGATCAAGACAAAATATAAGGGAAAAATCCATATGCATTAGATATATTAAATCTATACGTATCCCTTTTCCTGGAAGTGATACCTCCCTTAATGCAGCCCAAGTTTTTATTCACTTTCTTGGCAGGCATGTCACACTGTTGACTCATGTTAAGCTTGTAGTCCAACAGAATTTTTCAAATGAGCTGCTGTCTAGCCATGTATCCTCCATCTTGTACATGTGAAGCTGATTTTTTGAATCCAAGTCTGAGACTTTGCATTTACTCCTGCTAAAAAAGTAATGTTTTGATTCTTTTTTTTAACATCACTGTCATTTTGCCACCCAGAAAAATCACTATACTTTGAAACAAAAAAGTATAATTAAACAAAACATGCCAGCCCATATGTCCCCTTCTGATAGCATATACCTCATTCCATACTTTTAAGTTGCTATTATTCACCAAAAGGAGAGAGGTATGTTTTGGCATCAGTCCTAGGAAGTTAGATTTAATCTTTGTATTGCTATGAGTCCTAATGTCTTTGGACATGTTTTTTCCCTATTAAATATTGTGATCATTGTATATTTTCCCTTGATGCTGCTTATTTTGCTTTGCATTGATTTATCAAAATCTTTCCAGCTTTTTTCCCCCTGAATTCTCCTCATTCCCTGCTTCTTATGATACAATGTATTCATACATCATGCTTTGTTTAGCCAATGGCAGACAATACTCCTTCTTGCCCTGTTCCCCCCCCCCCCCAGTTTCCCCGGACCACAAAAAGTGCTGTATAGCTATTTTGGTATGTATAAGGGATCTTTGCCTTTGTCTTTGAACTTCCTGGCATATATGCACTATTGGAAGATTATTGGGTCAAAGGCTATAGTCTAGTCACTTTATTGAAATAATTCCTAACTTTTATCGAATGATTGCACCAATTTACAGACCAAAAGTGACTGTTTGATAACATATATCTCATATGGTCCTATCTTTGCACATATACTCTAACACTGATAATTTCTTCTTTTTTCATGAATAAGAATAAAATATACTGGTGGAATGGCTATATAAAAAGCATTTTCAAGAAGCAAGTCCCTTAATGTTTTAAGACCAATTGTACAGCTCATAGGCTTTTCAGATTAGGTTTCTGAAGCTCAGCTAAAAAATCTCATATTAACCCTGATTATTATCAATCCTTTCCCCAATCTCTCTCTCTTTCTTTGTCTCTCTGTCTCTGTCTCTGTGTCTCTTTTTCTTTCTCTCTCTCTCTGTCATTCCCCCACCTGTCTGTCTCTATCTCCTGCCAACTTGTCTCCCTCATACACATATACACACAATGCACTGACTGACAAGAACTAATTCAGCATGAAAAGAAGATGTAATATATCTTTGTATCTTAATTCATTCTGGAAAAAAAGGTGTCAGAAAACTTGTAATTCATCTATCCAATTCAACAGATACTGTTAAGTATCATGTGTGTAAAGCAGTCTCCTAGATGCTATGGAAAAGACAATCTCAAAGAACTATATAACATGTATATATATATAAATAATTGTAATGCAAACAAAACATGGTATGTGTCTTAAAGGGGCCTAGGTGGGATGAAGATAGTACTGATATAGAAAATTAGGGAGGTCTTCATGGAGGAAGCCACATGCTTGAAAAGCAAGATGGTACAGTGGAAAGAATGCTAGATATGGAGTCGTAGGAACTATCTTTAATTTCTCCTTCTGTCACTTATTACTCTCTGACTTTGAGTAGGTCACTTTATCTTTCTAGGCCCTCAGTTTCTTTCTTTGTAAAAAGAGGGTGTTGAACAAGATGCCTTCCAAAGTTCCTTTCAATTCTAAATATATGATCCAGTGAAGGATCACTAGAATGAGTCATTTTTCAAGTATCCAGAAGGTTTTCTTGCCCACTTATTTGAGTATCTTTCCTTATGGAACAAACAGGGGTACCTATAAGTGGTACTTTATACCACTTTATAGGCTTGTCCTACTTTGTTACATTAGATGCCAATGACTGTACATTACCCTGATCTGGAAAACTAATCTATTACTGAATTTGCTAATAGTTCTCCAGGCTTCTGTGACCCTATATCTTTGATTTGGTTAATTAAAAGGGGAGTATTTCCCAAAGCCTTTATGCGGTTTCCTACTGTGGACACTAATACTTTAAGCTTCTACATGCCAGTATCAGATGACATGCGTAAGATTTCAAAGGAATGAAATCTCTGGGCAATGCCTTCTACTGCACCCAGACCAAACTTTCCAGTTCAGCCTTAACAGTATCTTTTTAACTTCAAAGTTCAATGACATTTATTACATTTTGAGCTACCAGCCAAGAACGAAAACATGCCAGGAGAGCTTTGCATCAGAACCAACTGAAACTGAATGATACCAACTTGGCACAATATTTCTTCTTTATTAAAGTGCAATAAAGTTAACACGGGCTAACTGAAACTGCTATTCAATCAAATAATTTGTATCATTCTAGAACTGGCCAAACTGCTCCAAGCCCTTTGCTAGTTACTTATGAAGTCTTTTTTTTAGCACGGCTCCTGTGATAGGTGTTCAACTAAAATTTTCTTAGCTTAGAATTTGTTAGTTGAGTGGACTAGATTCTCCTTAATTGTAGATGCTGCCTTTCACAGATGCCAGACTCTCTTAGGACTTCCTAAACCAAATATGTATAAGCAAAGGGGAGAGATTATGTCTTTAACAGAAATAGTTTTTTGCATCATGGCTGAGCAATTGTTTACCACACTGTCTTAAATCAAAATAAGGAACAGAAAAGATAAGTGGTTCTATTGAACTAAGGATCACATTATGTCTTAATGGTAGCTCTTGGCTTCTGTTTTTACTGGAAGGAGTGTGGTTATCCAAAAGAGCCATATTTTAACCACAAGACAAACTCATTTGTTTTGGAGGTTATGTAACTCCTTTCCAGATGTTTTCATTGTATTCTTATTTCCCTTGTACAGGGCCCTCTACTTTCTTCTGTTTATTTCTTCCCCTCTAGTATTGAGTAGACCTTTCTTCATTTTTAACATTTCTCCTATTTGTCAAAGAAAATATGTTGCAAAAATCATGTATCCTGTATTCTTTTTTTTTCTTATTGATCTTTTTTTTTTTTTTTTTTGCTTTTTGGACGGCAATTGGGGTTAAGTGACTTGCCCAAAGTCACATGGCTAGTTTTTGTGTCAAGTGTCTGAGGCCAGATTTGAACTTAGATCCTCCTGACTCCAGGGTCAGTGCTCTATTCACTGTGCCACCTAGCTGCCCCCTATGCTGTATTCTTTTAAAAATGCCACTTGACCTATATGGGCTAATGCAGTGAGATAAAATAAAGAACAGATAGCAAAAACCGTATCATGCCAGCTGAGTGATCTGGCCTCCCAAAATTATTTGGATTTGAAATGAACTCTAAGAATTCAGGTTTTAGGAAAGTAAGCATTTCATTAACAAAAATTAAAATCAAGCTTAAAGTTGATCAATGATATACTAATTATTGAATATACATATTGTTGTTGACTTTCATATTTAGATCACAATTGTTTCTGGAAATTCCACGCCATCCCCATTGAACCCTCCCTTGTAACAAAGAAATGCAAGTAATGAAAAGCATTTGATACTATGACTATATCTAACAATGCATACAGCATTTTGCCGTTGGAGCCTCTTACCTCTTTGCCAAGAGGAGAGAGGCATGTGTCACTTTCTGTGTGCTGGGAATATCATTGGTATTTCAATTACGCAGAGTAATTTTATGATCTTTTAATTACATTGTTATGGTGATAGCATATACTGTTATCTTGATTTGGCTTACTTTACACTGCATGATAGCATACAAATCTTTTCATATTTCTGAATTCCTCAAATTCATTATTTCTTATGGCCCAACAATATTCCATTATGTCCATATCCCACAGATTTATCAGCCATTCTCTAATGGATGACTTCACAGATTTTTCTTGCCACAAAATAAGTGTTGCTGTGAACATTTTGGTATACATTGGATTTTAAGTTTTGTCTTTCACTTCCTTGATATTTTAACCCAATAATAGAATCAATAATTTCATGGTTATGAACAGTATATTTCTTCTAGTTTCTAATATTACTATCACTTTTTAAAATTCACCATGACATTGTTAGGCTGTTTTTAGATGTTAGAGACCCTGAAATGTATAATTTAATGAGTTACCTTGTAAAATTAAGATTTTTTTTGGGGGGGGGGGGAAGTACCTTTCTTCTAATACCTGCTTGAGCTACATAGACACTGACATGCTTTGTCATATGGAACATAATGTTTAGGAAAAGGGAGGTGGCTAGGTGGTGCAGTGAATAGAGCACGGGCCCTGAAGTCAGGAGGACCTGAGTTCAAATTAGACCTCAGACACAACACAAAAAAAACTAGCCATGTGACCTGGGGCAAGTCACTTAACCCCAATTGCCCTACCTACCCCCTTCAAAAAAAAAGCTAAAAAGAAAAATGTTTAGGAAAAGGACATTTATAGATACTTTGTGGCTTAGAACATTTGTATTAGATTGCTAGTGTACTTGACTGGATGTTTTCAGGGGCATGGTTGCAGTTGGAAGGTTGCTTATTTTAAGAACAATAAAATGAGCTGGGAAGTCACAGTTTCTTCCGGTGACACAGAGGAATGATGACATCATATGTGAATGGCAGCAGGCTGGTGAAGAATGAAAAAAAAATGGAACTCAAGATTCTCCTACACAACAAGAAAATGCGCTGGCTGAGCAGAATAAGAATTCCAGCAAGCTTTTGATCGAGAGTAGCATCTGTTGCTAAAATGTAACTGAGCTGTACCACCCGATACAGAGATGATGGGCCAAAGATGCAGAATAAGATATTAAATAACAACTTGTGACACAGCAAATGTGATCATCTGTTTGTTTGATTGTAAAGCAGTAAGAGAGGGAGAGGGAGAAAGGAAGGAAGAAAGAAACTAAGAAAGGAATAAAGGAAAGGTGTGAAGTTACTGTAGACATTATAAAATATCTGGGAATCTACCTGCCAAAACAAACCCAGTACCTATATGAACACAATTACAAAACACTTTTCACACAAATAAAATCAGATCTAACTAATTGAAAAGCATCAATTGCTCTTGACTGGGTTGAGCTAATATAATAAAAATGACAATTTACCTAAATTAAATTACATATTTAGTGCCATGCCAATCAATCTACCAAAAAAATTACTTTATAGAGCTAGAAAAAATACTGACAAAATTCATTTGGAAGAATAAAAGGTCCAGAATATCAAGGCAATTAATGAAAAGAAATGCTAGGGAAGGTGGCCTAGCCGTGCCAGATTTAAATCTGTATTATGCAGCAGCAGTCATCAAAACTACTTATTACTGGCTGAGGAATAGAGTAGTGGACCAATGGAATAGACTGGATACAAAAGACTCAATAGTCAATGATTATAGTAATATACTGTTGGATAAACACAAAGACCCCAGTTTTGGGGATAAGAACTCACTATTTGACAAAAACTGCTGGGAAAATTGGAATATAGTATGGCAGAAACTGGGCACAGACCATCATCTAATGCCAAAATCAAGTCTAAATGGGTGCATGATATAGGTATAAAGGCTGGTACTGTAAGTAATCTGGGGAAGCAAGGAATAGTTTACCTGCCAGATTTATGGAGTAGGGAAAACTTTATGATCAAAGAAGAGTTAGAGAGCACTATAAAATGCAAAATGGATAATCTTGATTACATTAAATTAAAAAGTTTCTGTACAAACAAAGCCAATGTAACCAAGATTAAGAGGGAAGTGGCAAATTGGGAAAGAATTTTTTTAAAGGCCTCATTTCTAAAATATACAGGGAACTGAGTCAAATCTATAAGAATACAAGTCATTCTGCAACTGATAAATGGCCAAAGGATATGAACAGGCAATTTTCAGAGGCAGAAATTAAAGATATTTATAAGCATATGAAAAAATGCTCTAAATCACTATTGATTTGAGAAATGCAAATCAAAACAACTTTGAGGTACCAAATCTCACCAGTCAGATTGGCTAAGATGACAAAACAGTAAAATGACAAATGCTGGAGAGGATGTGGAAAAATTGGAACACTAATGCAT
>CM053597.1:142448209-142502312 GCA_028646575.1 Pseudocheirus occidentalis | reverse complement strand
CTGGATCTATTTTCCAGGTCGGTGGCTTTTTTAAGTAGATATTTCACATTGCTTTCTATTTTTTCATTTCTTTGTAACAGTTTAACAGTATCTTGGTTTCTCATAAAGTCATTAGCTTCTACTTGCTCCACTCTAATTCTGAAGGAATTATTGTCTTCAGAATGCTTTTGAGATTCTTTTTCCATCTGGGAAATTTTACTTTTTAAGGCATTCTTCTCCTCATTGGCTTTCTGGGCCTCTTTTGCCATTTGAGTTCATCTATTTTTAAAGATGTTATTTTCTTCAGTCAGGTTGTTGTCTCTCTTATCATGATTTTTTTGCATCATTCTCATTTCTCTTCCCAATTTTTCATCTGCTTCTCTTATTTGGTTTTCAAAATCGTTCTTAAGCTCCTCTATGGCTTGTAGGCAGTCTTCATGTTCCTTGGAAGCTTTTGGTGTGGGAGCTCCCACAGTGTTGTCTTCCCCCTGTTCCACGCCTTGATCCCCTTTGTCCCCAAAGATTGAATCCAAAGTTTGGTTGCCATTCTTTGCTTCCTTTGCCTGCTCATGTAGCCAGTGAATTACTTTATTTTTTAGCTGTATGGAACTCTGCTTCTAGAGTGGAAAGCTCTGTCCCAAATTGCTGGGGGTTTTGCAGCTGCCAGAATTATTAGGAGGCTGCTGAAGCCCCCACCAGCTTTGGCTCACTGAAAACACACCCCAGGACCAGCACCCAAGACCACAATCCAGATCCAGGCCTCTAAACACAAGAACACTTACCCTCTGAACAATTGCTTGGCCCCCCTGCAGTTTGCAGGTCAGGAGCTCTGAAGGAGCCACATGGAAGCCGCTACAGGGCTGCCACTTCTGCCACTTCCTTGCCCTGGAGGCAGTTTGGCTGGACCACTTTTCTCCTCCAAATTTAGCTGAGTTCCACTGACCTTTCACTTTGTCCTTGTTTCTTATGGCTTGATAATTCTGGAAACTGCCACAGCTGCCACTGATCCACTCTCCTAAAGGCTCCATCTGTTTTTCATCCTGGCCTCTCGGGGCGACCCAAGGTTTCAGGCAGGACTGGTTTTGGTTCCCAGTGTGTTGGCATGAGCCCTTCCTGCTAAGCTGCCTTCAGAGCTAGATGTGTTTATGTGAGTTTTGGAGCTCTAAAATTTGTTTAGAGTCATTTTATGGGTATTTGAGATGACTATGGGGGAACTTTTGAACCTTGTTGCTTCTATGCTGCCATCTTGGCTCTGCTCTACTTTACTTCTACCTACTACCTTTCCCTCCTAATATTTAACCTATCCCTCTCCAAGGATCCCCCCTTATCCTCCTATTCCATTAATCTGAACAACCTTCTATACCGCCTTTAACCTATTCCTTCAGCCTTTCCTCTAAAGATCCTTCCCTTATCCTCTCCCCTCTCCCTATCCCCTTAGTGTTTTTATTTCTTTCTCAATTTAGAAGACTTTTATACTCTTCTAGATATATATGTATTGTTCCCTCTTGAACCCATTCCCAATGAAAGTAGGTTTCTAGACCTAGTAAATCTCCTCCCTCATCTAATTCCTTTGTGTTGATTCTTTCTCTTTTGTAAGATAATTACTTTTTAGCTGTTCCTAAACAGTTTTACTTTTTAAAATCATATCATATTCAGGTCTACCCCAATTTTTCTTACAAACTACCCAAGACATACATTTCGCATTTTACATACTTAAAGGGTAAATAGTCCATCCTTTTTGAGTCCTTTGCAATTAGTCTTTGATATGTACCTTATAATTCTCTTGGCTCTTTTATGTCAAATCTTCTATTAAGTTCAGGTTGTTGGAAGTTTTATTAACAAAATCTTGAAATTCTGACAATTCATTAAATGTCCATTTTTCATTCAGGATTATGCTTAGCTTTGTGGTGATGATTTTAAAATGCAGAAAGAGAGAAACATATTTTAGACATGATTTAGGTGGAAATTTGTTTTGCTAGAAAATGTAGATATACATTGAGAGACTTTAAAAAAATTGTTCAGTATTGGAAGATGGTGATGGAAGGGACTTTAAAAAAAAGTACATGTTACTTTGAAAACTAAAAATAATAGAATAAAAAGATGGGGGAAAATTAGAGGGAAGAAGTTGCTCATGTATGTATTCAAAACTGGATACCATAAAGAGTAATTACAGTGTAAGAACAATAGCATTGGTTCCCAATAATTCACAGTAGACAAAATCCAGGATATGATCCAACAATGAAATTTATGTCTTCAGTTGACAATATATACAAAGTATGGATAACTAGCTATCCTAAATGCAAGTAAGAAAATGGAGCTTCATAGGCAGTGTTAAGACTTGATCAGATGAAACTCCTGAAAGGAATAAGATAAATCTTATTGAAAAGCAACAGGATAGACAAAGTGTGTGTTTGTGTGTGTGTGTACGTGTACATGTGTGCATACATGTGCACATCTCTCTATATGTACATACAACCAGAAATGTATGTATACATGTATAACACACATATATGAATAATATACAATCCATATGTATATCATAAATATTGAATATATAGACACAGAGACATACACACACATATATGTTTATACACACATCAGCAAGTACAAGGTTGGAGAGGTATGACTAGATAGTATTTTGTCAAAAAAAAAAGAAGTAAATTTGAGTTTGCATTTGAATGTCACTATATGTGTCAAAAGTATAAATGGCAGCTACAAAAACTAATGTGACTCTAGTCTACAGTGAGAGGATCATAGTGTCCACAATAAGATTGGTTATAATCTTGTAATGTCTTGATCAGACAACATTTAGAATATTATATTTCATTTTGGGTGCCACATTTTAAGAAGGAAGAGAAAAAGAATGAGAAGCAGTGAGAAATTAAAGGACTAGAACCAGGCTAGCAAAGTACTTGAGGTTATGCCACATGAAACTTGGTTAAAGAGAGTAGAGATCTTTAACTTGTTGAAGAGAGAACTTGGGAGGTCATGGTAGCTGGATTAAAGTATTTGATGTATTATTCTGTGAACAAGGGATTATTTGTTAGTTTGTTTATTTACTTTTGGCTTGGTCCCAGATGCCAAAACTAGAAGCAATGAGTCACAAGTTCAGGAAGATACATTTAGGGTTAATAAAAGGAAGAACTTCCTAATGGTTAAAGCTATAGAAAGGTATACTGGGCTATGGTGAGAGGTAGTAGATTACTTTGAGAAATTTTCAAGAAAAATATGGATGATCATTTATTAGAAAATGCTGGTGAGAAGGTCGTTATTCAAGTATATGTTGGATTAGATGGATCCTGAGATGATTACCTACTTAGAGATTCTGTTAATTTGCAAGGTACACAACTTTCATTTATGAATGTAGAATTCTCTCTCTCTCTCTCTATATATATATATACACAGAGTATTTACTACTAGTATTTTCTATATAAAATGTATTTGATTAAGAGACCTCACCAGCAAATGCCATAAAGACAGAAGGAAAGGTCCCTCAGAGATATATATCATTAATTTGAAAGTTCCTTCCAGTGATACAGATTACTACCTATTCAGGCCTGTCAGTCCTCCATGAGTAAGTGCTGGATTCTTTCCTCACTTTCTCCTATTTTCACAGTGATACAAATAGAGCACTAAGGCTATCAACATGTAATTCCATACCTTTACCACATGACCATTCCATATTTTCTTCCTATCATTATTCATTATTGATGTATTTTACACCTGTTCTTTGAAGTTGTTCACTGATTATATGTTATGGCTTACTAATATAACCATATATCTCTTTATTGTTTTCTGCATGACACTGATTTTTTATTTTTTTGAGACTTTTATTGCATGTTCTGCTGCTTTACAGTAATAATAGGAGAATGTTGGTGTTAAAATGGTGCGCCTTGGTTTTTATGCTAAAATGAAAGTCATTAAAAGAGTTTTGCAGTTTTCCAAGGAAACCCAGCCTGTTCTCCTGTTTCTTTAACTCTAGACCCAACTCCTCTATCTTTTATATCTGTCCCAAATTTACATAAGAGTGGACAAGCTATCTAAGTTGTATGTCCAAAAGCATGTTGTAATCTAGGCAACAGACTTTTTCATCCCCTGGTCCTTCCTGTGTTGATGATCAAGCCAGATTCCTTGAACTGGAAACAAAATTGGTGCCCACCTATCAGCAAGTGTCTAGATAAAGTAAACCATGAATGTAATAAATATTATTGCTCTTTAAGAAATAATAAATATGAAGAATTCAGAGGAGCATAGGAAGACATGAACTGGTAAAAAGTAAAACAAGTAGAAACAGGAAAACAATTGTACAATTACAACAACGATGTAAATGAAAAGAATACCAGCCATTAAAAAATAGTGTATGCTATACAATTATGATGACCAAGCTTGGTCCTGGAGAATAGATGAAAAAATTAATCTCTTTCTCTTTTTTACACTTGGGGGAGACTGTGGACATGGGACATTGCATATTCCATCAGACTTAGTTGATGTGTATGTTACTTTTTTCTTTTTTTGTCTTTTTCTGTTCTTTGTTATAAGGCACAGTTTATTTGGTAAAAAGGAAAGAGAATAGATTGAGAAGTGAAGATGAATTAAAAACAGAAGTTATTTATAGAAAAGCTAAATGCTTTTCCACACAAAAGTTTGATTAATTAAATTTAAAGGATCCCTGTGTTTTCCATCACTCTAAACTTGCAGTTTTGGCAAGTGTTGTAAACTGAGTAAAACATAAGCTCAAATTACCTTTTTTAAAATTTATTTATTTACTTTTAGTTTACAACATTCAGTTCCACAATCTCTTGAGTTCCAAATTTCCTTCTCCCCCCCACCCCCCATGGTAGCATGCAATCTGATACAGGTTCTACAAATACTTTCACACTAAACATTAGTCAAGTCAAATTACCTTTTTTAGGAATATTTAGTTGAGTGAGGTAGGAATACAAAGACCAATAGAGGGAGAATCTTCTAATATTCCATTTAGGCGAGTCAGAGCTCCTAGGATAAAATATAGATGCCTCCTTTAGGATAAAAGTGTTTTGGTAGATTTCAAAAACATCCTTGCACAAATCTTCATCCCAGGAATGTGATTCTTCTGGTGACCTTAAAGTGTAAAGAAGAAGCAGAAGCTTCCTCGAAAAACTTGTGTCATTAAACCCTTTTCTACAAGTTGTGAATTAAGTCTTCCCTAGAACTAATGAGCACATTAATACTTCGTTCAGTCACTGGCAAAAGATTTTAGTGCTTTTTAATGCTTGCCCAAAAATAGTTTTGTGTTTGTATTAATAGCTTTGACAGTTATATTTGCGGCTTAGCTTATCAATTTTTTTCCAGTGCCCAACAGTTTATTGAGAGAACAAATCTTTTAAAAGAAGAACTGGAGGAACTGAAAATTGAGTTGAATGTCTCAGAAGAGGAGAAAACCAAAATAGCAACTCAGAATAAACAGTTAGTAAGTGACCCAGTTACCTTTAAATGGCAGAAATCTGTATTTTGACTTTCATGATAACATTTAGAAGAGAGGCAACTAGTCCAGCTGCTAGATTAGTAGAAAAAAAAATATAGAAATGATCTTCCTAGGTTAGAACTGTATTTCCTACATAGCACTTGGTCATCAAACTATTAGCTATGAAGCTTTAGGATATCCACAGCCTGTCTAGTATGGGCTTCTTTCCCAGAGAGAATTGAACAAATGTTTGATACCTAAAAACCATTCAAATTTGATCATACCATTGATTTGCCTGTCAAATTTTCGTCTCTTCACAGGATATCAGTTAAAGGGGTGGGGCACTCTGGTACTTTTAGGCTTCTTTTAGGTTTTGCTAATTTGTTTTTTTATTACAATAGGAATGCAAATTAGTGAAGGATTAAAGTTCTGGGGTAAGTTAGCTAGACTAGCCTTTAAATCATGCTCTTGGGGGAAAAATAACATCTTTAATAAGAACTTAAATTATTGCCTAGATCTAGCATTGGTGCTTTATTTCAGATGACTGGTCACTGCCATCATTTTTGGTTCATTTTTTGGTCATTCCTTGCCCTGACCAGAGTACAGTGCCTGTCAGATATTGAGTACTTACTAAAGGGCAATTGTCTGATGATCAAACACATAATTGTGTTAATAATGTTAAATATCGAAATGAAAGCCTTTCAGACTGGTAAAAAAAATGTGTAGGCTGAGAAAACATTTTGAAATCTTTTTTTCTTTAAGGCAATAGGGTATAATGGAGAAAGCACTTGCCAGAAAATCAGAAGAATTATACTAGAGTCCTTATTCTGACACTAATTAGGTAGATAACCTTAGGCAACATTGCAAGGCCTCAGTTTCTTCATCTGTAAAATGAAAGAATGGAGCTCTAGATTAAAAAACATGATACTGTGGGGCTTTTATGGGGAGACTGACTTGACAAGTGCTTTAGAATTCTTGGATGTACAAAGTGCTATTACTTCAGTCCTCTTATATATCTTTGTACAATTTCTCATTGTAAAACCCTGACTTGTTAACTTCAGTTCTCTGACAATTTGTTACTTGGAAGTTTGGGATGTGAACTTCTGATGCTCAGATTGTCACACAGAATTGAGCCTAGGAAATATGGGACTTGAAATAGGAAGTACAGTCATACATGTTTTCAGGGTGCTTTTTTTTTTATAGAGTTCACTCCTACTTCTGGTAAAGTTATTAGGGGAAGAAATAAGGCCAGGGGACATAGCTAAAGCATACTAGAGATTTTGTTTAGGTTTTTTTTCTCCTTATCTTAGATATTGATAAAGACTACACAGAAGGGTTTACTTTTACTTCAAGTAACATTGCCTTCATTGAAGTTTAAGACTAGCTACCACCTGGTGTATTGATGTCTTTAAAATTAGTTAAGATTCAAAATAGATACACTTTTATGGATTCTTGCAAATAAGTATGTTGTTACATCTTAAACCACTGAAGTGTTTTTTTTTTCTAAATGAACCAGGAGAAAGAAAATCAGGCTCTGATTCTTAAGATCCAGAATCTTCAAGAGGAGGTATATTAAACAAGTGAAACACTGGTACAGACAAATGTAGAAAATCACATGGTGACTGAACACAGTGAAATTACAAATGGTGGATATGTTCAGTCTTTTTCTGTATGGGCTACTGGTTATGTCCATTTGTTGGTGTGGTAACTGGAAAGGGTAGAATTTTTACACATAAACTGAAAGAAGGTATCAAGTCTCTGCCGCCTTTGAGGAGATGGGATTCAGAAGGAAAAATTCAAGGCTGATAGAAATTCATTTATCTAGTGTTGAAAGTGAGCTCCATTATTCAAAGAGGGGCTCTTAATTATACTGTGAAATCTGAGAGGACAGAAATTGTTTCATTCTTCTTTTCATCCCTCACTGCACCTAGCAGACCACCCTGTCCTAACAAATTCTTAATTATTGACTGAATGGATGAGTAAATAAATAAATCTTATCTAATGAGTTTCTAATGTGTGGGATATATTGGAGACATTGTATAAGAATATGAAGAAGTATTTTTAAACGTTTAAAAAAAGGCAAGAGAATACTTAGATTTGCTTTGACTTTTACTGAGTAAACAAATTCCTTCTTAACCTTTGAAGCTCAATTGTGGTTAATTCTCATTTTGCCTGTGTGTAGCCTATCAACTTGAGAACTACCATTTTGCTAAATGTTTTGGTGAGATATGCAAAAGATATTTGATTTAACACTTCCTGTGTGGGTTAGGTAAACATCTGGAGAGGGACCTTGAAATATTGTGTCAGGAGAACTGAAGTTTCACTATTTTTCTTTACAACCCAAATCCTCAAGTGAGATCCATTAGGTGTTAAGATTTCTAAATAGGATCACTGAGTTATAGTAAATAAATTTAAAGTTGTTTGGGGGGAACAGCAGGGAGAGGTGTAAGAAGGAGAAATGGAGGAACAATTTCTAAATCACTTCAGTCTAAGACAGCCCTGTAATTATCTTTTTATTTATATTGGCAAGTATTTTCAGCTAGACCTGACAAGGAGTAGGGTAATAGAGGTTAATTCACTGTAAAGAATAACATCCAAACTTTTTTTTCTCTTATTTATCTAATAGTCATCTTTCTCTAAAATATTAGGTTTTGGTGACTTCCAAAAGAAACTATTTATCAGTACAAAAGTGAATATCAAAAGTATTTTATGCAGTCATATTTAAGATATGGACAAAAATTGCATAATGTTAAGAAAGCATGGAGAACTTATGATTTCTATTGGTAAGCCACTCATACAGTTGAAATTAAGAGCCATCAAAGTTTTATAAGGTAATGTTGCATTATAGCTAGAGATGGCCTGAAATCCTAGAAAACCTGGGTTCAAATCCTGCTTCCTGACCCATATTGACTGTATGACCCCAGAAAGACCTCTTAATTTCTTAATGCTCTACTAGGTAACTAAGACTAAATTGCAGAGAAATTTCCAGCCTGCAGTACAGGGAGTAGCCTCATCCAACAGTTCACTATGCCAATGAGATCACAGGTCCTTATCCTATAAGTAACTTAAATCACTAAAGCTTCAGTAGTTTCATAACTCTCCTTCCTGTCAGTTTTGTATACATGTTTGTGTATATTTTTTATTAGAATAAAAGCAATGTCATGGATATAGATAGATTGGAAAGGAAGATTGAAGAAGTGACTAAAAGTGAGATTGAACATCAAGTAAGCACTTCCCAAATACTGGTAAAACATTTCCTTCTGATAGTGACACCTGCTGATCTTGAAACTCTTGCCTTTGATTTTAATCATTGAAATTTACCTACCTAATTTATTTATTATTTTAATTAATTTATTTAACTAATAATTAAATATTTAATTAATATATTATTTTTTAAAAAAATTAATAATTAATTTATTACCTAAAATAATTTACCAATTATTTGAAGACTGGGGGAAGAATTATTATTATTATTTGAAAGAGTACCTAATCATTGTAAATGATGTCATATTCAGGATTGTATAACTCATACCTCATAAAGAGATGAATATAGTGAAGGGACTTAGGAAATCTTCCATTGATGGTTCTGACAGATGTCTGGATGCTTTTCATATTTCATATGTCTAGACACAGAAATTATATGTGTTTAGAACTAAAATTTACAGTAAACAGAGAGGGAGTTATTTGTAAGTTCATTTATTTGAATCATCTTAAATGATTTAAAACCATTTCTCTGAACTGAAAATACCTTCCTCATATGTGAGATATGTATGAATTTCACAAATTTAACATTTCCTAGAAGGGATCCAGTCTCCCTGAATATTTTCACATGATAATATTATTACATGATAATAGTTATGAGTATCAACTAAGTCTCTCATAACAATGGGAATGACTGCCCCAGCCAGTAAAACAGCATTGGGATGCCAGTTTCTGAATTATTGTTTGGTTTTTCCCTGTGTATGGACTGAAGACCTGTGTTCATTTTATGCAACTATAGAAAGATCGCTTCTGTTCTATTATTATATATGTATGCTTATTTTGAGTTTAAATAGTATTTAAATACCTTTAATTTATTATTTCTGAAGAAAATCAAGGACATCTTTTTTTTAAGTTGTGCTTCTTACAGCTGACTCTGACCTTCAAGAGGAAGAGGCAAGTCTGTCTTATACTTGTTGGTTTGTAATAAATATGAAATATATAAATATATATGTATACACATATATGTATATGTGTAACACTTTCATTTTCACTGAGAAAGTGTGGATTTTCTATCTGTTCTCATATATAACTATTATTCCATCATGGAAAATTCCCTTTGTAGGACTTTGAAAAAAAAAATCATAAGTCTCTGAGTTTGATAGGACCTCAGAGGCCATTTAGTCTAATCCAGCGGTTCTCTACCTTCCTATTGCCACAACCCTTTAATACTCATATTTAGGCATATCTGCATGTGGGCAGGCCTTCCTGGAGATGGATAGAGGAGCAGTGTTTCTGTTCCTAAGACCATCAGAAATATGTGTTTTCCTATGGTCTTAGGCAACCCCTGTGAAAAGGTCGTTCGACCCCCAAAGGGGGCGAGACCCACAGGTTGAGAACCGCTGGATCCATTCCTTGAGTAAAAATCCTCTCTACAGTATCTGCGGTAAGCAGTCATCCAGCCTTTGCATGAGGATTTCTGTGAGGGCATACTACCCCCTAAGACAGTCCGTTGCACTTTGAGGGAACTCCAAGCATTAGGTAAAACAAAACTTTCCCATCTACAAAGCCTATGTTTGCCTCTAACATCTATAGCCCATTTCTCCTAGTTCTGCTTACTAGCACCTGTTTTATGTAAGAGCTGTTCAGATACTTTTAAGATGCATCATATCCTCTCTAAAGGTGGGAGACAGGAGATGCTTTGTGGGGCTGGGCAATGTATCCTAAATGATAATTACATTGTAATTATTTTCTAAACCTTACCTGAGACACATACGTCTACAACTACATAGGTTGCGGCTGGTCCTCTGTGGACTGAGGATTATGCAGATCATAGTGTTATGTCAAAGGTTTCTAGAGGTGGGGAAACTGCAGCCTCAAGGCCACATAGACTCAGTGAAAAGGCCGCACCCGAGGACCTAGAAAGCCACAAGTTCCCCACCCCTGTTTTAGACTGTAAAGTCTTTAAAAGCAATAAAAGGTGAAGTGCCCCTATCAGTCTGCAGTCGACTGTGGTTTTCAACATGCTTGAATAAAAAACGTTCCTGTATAAAGACATCATTTTCTCGAAACAAAATAAACAAGACAGTCTTTGCCCTCAAGGAGCTTACCTTCTAAAATGGGGGAAGATAAAATATTTATCACAGGACCAATAAAGTATCAGATTAGCCCCTTTCTCCAATCCTTTTCACAATCCTTCAACTGCCTCCCCCCCCAAAAAATGACATATGTACCTGATGTTCAATAAGTACAATTTAACAGAAGAAGATTGACTTCCACTAATAATTAACAGTAGAGAATTATAATACTTAAGAGTGTTTTCTCAGCACTCCTCCCCCCATCAGTCTCCATGTTTTAGTGGCAGTAATAGAAACATAGCATAGGTTTTATGCAGAGCCCCATCCTAGGATAGAGACTCCTGTTGTTGCAATGATTAAGTCTGAACAACCCTTCATCTCCCACCTTTTAAGAAACAATAGAAGCTGATGATGCCCAGGGAAGTGAAGGAAAGGAGGGGAGGCTGAAAACATGTTGCTTTTTGACAGGGACTAGGCCCTAGATATAGCTACAGTAACTTGCCTGAACACATCTGCATATGCCTACTGACCTTTGCTTTGAGGGTCTCTGAAGATGTGAAGATAATACCTATCCAAACAAGCATGACATTCAGTTGGAAGATCATTTGAGGAAGGCCTACCACCTAGCCATGACATTACAGAAGACTATGGAGAGGAACAAGAAATGGGTTCAATTGCTTAACCATTAAAAACTATATCAAATCTTTATGTGCTGGGGAAAGTCCAAGGTAGAGTCCATTGACAGAGAGCCACCCCCTACCAAGTGGTGGAAAAAGTAGGTATTCTACCAAGCTACAGAATTACTCCAGAGAATGACCAGAGCATTTCAGATACTATGCATTTTGGTTATCTGTTGTCCATGGGAGAATGTCAGCCCTACCCTTAATAAGCAAGTAGGAGAGGGACAAGACTGCAGCATATACACGAGTTGCATAATGAATGCTATTCTTCCCTTTCCTCCACAATTGCCTTTTACTCATTTTGAATATAAGCTCCTTCAGGGCACAGACTGTTTCATATGTATCTTTGTATCCCCAGTACCCAGCACAGAACCCAGTATGTAACAGACACGTAATAAATGTTTATTGATTGGATAATTTTGTAGCATTATCATTCACCAAAGCACTATCATAATTGAATTCAGTAGGCATTGTATTGGGGCTGCAAAGATAAAAAATGACAGTCCTTGCTGTCAAAAAGCTTTCAAATCAGTGGGGAGCAAGACATATTCATATCATATACATGTAATAAAGTTTAGAATGAGGAAAGTTCATAGGAGGGTCCAAAGAGAGACACATTAGCAATTGAGGAGGGGGAGAGCTCTCTCCTAATGAGGAAAATCAGGGACGGTCTAATCAGGAGAATGATTTCCCTTCCATTTGTTTCCTTTCAGATGAAACTACACATATGTGAGAACACTTTACTTACTAAAGATGCCAGTCTGCATAAGGTTGGTTTTTAAATGTTATGATGGTCTAGATGTGGGGAGAAAATAGCTAAGACAGAGGAAGTCATCATATTTTTGTTACCTATTAAATAGTTCATGTTTAATTCAATTATAATGTCTTCTTACAAGACTTCACTTTATACCATTTATGAAAAAATTTCCCTCAGTTTTTTTTCCTGGGATGAATTTAAATATGTCTCCATATTTGAAAAAGTTGGAGTGCCTTTACTTATTAGAATATAAATGTATATGTTTCCTATTGCAATACTAGAGGGGGAAAATGTTGTAACTCTTTGTCATTAAATGGTATATACAATTAGATCACAGTATCATAGATTTAGAGCAGGAATGGACCTTAGAGACCTCAAGCCCACTCCCTTCATTTTATAGATAACACAGGTAAAGCGGAGAAAGCCTGTGACTTGCCCAGAGTCACACGTTTAGTAACTATCTGATACAAGACTTTACGTCATCCCAAGTCCAGTGCTCTATCCATTACTCTGTTGGGTGAACCTGAGTCTGCTTAGCATTTTAACTCAATTTTGGTGATCTTTGACCATCTTCCTAAAAAACATTCTGGTGAGAGATGACTGAAGGTGGTCTGAGAAGCATCCGGAAGTGCACAATCAAAACAAGGGGTCTTCTGAATAATGAAATCTAATTGTGAACTCTTTGTGGGCAGGGATTCTTTTTAACTTTTCTTTATATCCACAGCACTTAGCACAGTGCTTGGCACATAAAAAGCACTTAATAAATGCTTGTTGACTGACTAGTAGAGAAAAATTCAGTGGGAATGGAGCAATGTTAGACATTCTTCCTTGTTTTTCCTTGAGAGAAAGGAAGTTTTAAAGATAATACTTCCTGGAGGAATTTGGCTCGTGTCCTGACCAGAGCACTAACCAGATAGTCTTTGGAGATGAAATAAATGAACTTCTTATCACTGAAGAAGAATCAAAACATCATAACCACCTTTGTCTTCAATCTCTGCTTTATGGCATTAAGATATTTCTTTGTGTCTCTGATTATGTTAACCCTGTGTTTTATTTACCAGTGGCAATAGAATCATTTTAAGGGAGGTGTGACTTGATATTGTTAGTGTTATGGACATTATAAATACTTTCTTGGGTGCGTATCTAACTTGATTTCATCTCAAATTCAGTTACAATAACTATATTTTGAGGCCTGAACTTGTGGGAATATCTTTTGCAACAAAACTACTTTTCACTCTAATTTTTTTAAATGTCCGTGTCACTAAGAGACAGAGAAAAATATGGTTAGAGGGGAAATAATGTCTTACTGTTGCTACCTTTTTTTTCTTTGACTTAATCTATGATTTCATTGGTATAGAGAATTCTCAGTGATGAAACTACCTTTACCCATGTAGGCTCGCATCTGCTCAGAAACTTAAAAGTCATAGAGAATTTCCTGGGGGCAATAAGAGATTAAGTGACTTGCCCAAAGTCACATCCATTATGTGTCAGAGAAAGGACTACTTGACTCTGAAGCCAGCCTTCTAACCTCTACACCATACTGCCTTTTCTAGACTACCTTAATCTCTGTCCACAGCAACTCTAAAATTCAAATACAGAACTTCTGAGCTCATTTAGTTCATAGTCAGTAACTAGAGTGTTTAGTTTTTAAGCCATAAGGCTGGCAGTGAGTCTCAGGGTGAGCAGGTAGATTCAGTTCACCTGGTACTGTAGGACTTAATTGCTAATGAAGGTTGATGGTTTAGTCTATTAGACCTTTTGCTATTAACTCTATTCAACCTTACAGAAAGATTTACACATAGAAGACCTTAAGTCAATCCTTGTGGAATACAGCACAGCCATAGAGGTAACATACTTTTTTTTTTATTATTGGAGAGCTTAAATGTGCTTTTAAGTAACTTCTGACAAAGTAACTCAACTCCTATTTATTATGCCTGTGATTCTAGAATTTAAGAGGGGAGAAAAATCAACTGGTGCATGAGTTGCAGCAATCAAAGCAGGAGCTTCTGTTGTAAGTACACTGCAGCCTCATTCTTTTGACTTGGAAAATAGTAACATCCTAAAGTAGTCAGTCTGTTGTTTTTTGTTTTTGCTTTTTTTTTTTCTTTTAAGACATAGATTCAACTTGCATTTCAATGGACAGCTTTATAGGAACATTCCTGAAGGAGAGAAATCATTGCACTCTGAACTTAGACTTGCCCAGTCTACAGAGGTATGCACTTCTGAGTTAAAACTTTCAGAACTGGTTACCCCTGTGAGGGAACTTGGTGTTAAGTGTCTCTAGTTTACTGAACACAGAGCCCTGCCCTTTTGTTTTGGAATGGGTCGGTAAATGCTTATTCTGTAAGTGAAAATGGCATTGTAGGCTAATTGACAGTCTTCCAAATGCAGAGAAGTTTTATGCTTAGACCTTAGTTAAAGGTTTTGTAGAAGTATAGTCTTTACAGGTCTTTCTAAATGAAGCCCTTTACTAGATGGTATACTAAAGTGTTAGCCTTGGAGTCAGATCAAATCCTATCTCAGATACCTACCAGTTCTGTGACCAGGCAGGTCATTTAACCTCTGCCTCAGTTTTCTCACCTATAAAATGGGATCATTGATAACAGTTGCATGATAAGGTCACACTTGGAATCCAACCAGAGAACTTGTGTGAAGCACTTTGCAGCACCTTGAAGCACATCATAAATTCTAGCTCTCATACCTCTGATGTGACAGGATACTGCCCTGTTAGTGGCTGCAACAACCTGAAGAGGGAGGAAGAATCCATCTCCGAAGCTGTTTGAGTTGCTCCTGCCAGGCTGTATGCACTGTCCATTTCTAAAGCTATCTAGAGCAGCCTTAGATTTCTGCCATTCCTATTTCAAATGCACAGTGACAATGAGATGATGAGGAGCACAGCCAAATAGTCAGACTAAGTAAAGTGGTCTCAGTCTGCCTCTGCCAGACTTGCCTTTCCTCTTCCTAGACAACGAGGCCAGCTTACCAGCCCAATAAAGCTGGCTGTTTCTAAATGTAACCAGAAAGCTGTGAGTCACTTTATAATGTGAGATGGCCTACCTTATGGCCAATTGCTATAGGTTTGTGCTGTATGAATTTTTTCTAGGGAAAAAGAATGAAATTAGCCATTGCAATATTTCCAAAAGATTTGGGGTGGGAAGAAGAGAGACAGAGTTTTCTGTTCAGACTTTCATATGTGAATTAGTCAACAATAAACATTTAAATGGTAATAAATAAAAATAGGTAAATAATGATCCCCCAAATTATTTTTTGTTTTATCTCTCCCTCTAATTAAAAAACTGACAGTAGCTGCATAGGATTTTCGGTCTACCTATATATAAGATGATGAAGGATCCTGCTGTCTCTTGAATCAGTGCCTTTTCCTCCCTGTCCTTCATTTGAAAAGACTTTTCCAGTCAACAAGGGCATCATCCTGCAGGGGAGGATATCACAATGTCACAGAATTTCCAAGTTGAAATTGATGATAGGATGATAGATCAAAAGCTGGTAGGATCTTCACAGACCATCTAGTATCATCCCTGCCTGATCAAGAATCCGCCTAAAATAACCCTTAAAAATGATCATCCTGCCTGGACTTGAAGTGAGGGGGAAACCTGCCCTTATTAGACAGGGAGATCTTGGAGATCTCTCTCTCTGTCTCTGTCTCTTTCTGTGTATCTCTCTGTCTCTCTGTGTGTCTCACTCTCCCCCTTTCCTCTTCCCTCCCTCTCTTCCACATACACACACAGCTTGTTGAACCCTCTCCTTTTGGCATGAGGTAACTGACACCCCAAGAGGGAAAATGACTTTCACCAGGACACAGATAGTAAGTATCAAAGCTAGGATTTGAGCCTAGGTCTTTCAATTTTTAAATCCAGCTTGAGTTTGAGGCCAAATTTGAATTAGGGTCTTCCTGACACTAAACCCAGTGCTCTTTCTACTTGTGTTGCCTAGCTGAACTACATTATAGTCCATTTGAGTGGTTTTAAGTATGAAATAGTTACAAAACAACATGGAGGTGTGAAATATTAACCATATTTCTTGTATGAATACATAGAAGCAGCTTGGTATAGTTCAGAGGGTACTGGATTTGCAATACTAGGATATGGGGTTAAATTCTAATTCTATGTTTAGTATTTGCATGACTTTGTTAATCATTTGACTATTTTGAACCTCATTCTTCTCATCTATAAGATGAGGCAGTTGGACAAAATGGTTTCTGTGGTCCCTGCCAGCTCTGAAACTGTCTCTGTGATTCCAAGTGTTGAAGAGACATAAAAAAGTTAGAGAAAGCTCCTAAGGAGAGAGAAATTTTGAGCCGGATCTTGAACGTACTGAAAGACATCAATTGATGAGAATAGGAAGAAGGAAAGGTCATTCCAGCTTGAAAAAAAAATGTCATTGGGTAGTCAAGTCGATGAGTATTAAGCACCTGTTGTGCCAGGCACTATGCTAAACACTGGGAATACAAATTCAAACAGAAAGCCAGTCCTTGCCCTCAAGGAGCTTAGAATCTAACGGGAGATTGCACAACAGGAGCTAAAAAGGGTAGGATGGAGATTACACAACAGGAGCTAAAAAGGGTAGGTGAAGGCACCTAGCACAGGAGCATAAAGAGAAAGTCCTTTGGGGATGAGTTAGCATTGTAGTCTGGAGGGGAATGGAGACATAGTTGACATGAGTCTCTTCCTTAAAATGTCTGGTTTTGGAAGAACCAGACAGTCAGAGGAAGAGATCACCAGGGGCAGAAGGGTATTTCCAATATGAGAAATGTTCCAGGTGTGGATGGAGCTTCTAGGGGGAAGACATTTCTGTGGCAGGGTAAAGAAAGTCTTCTTGGGATGAGTCAGTGGTACAGCCAGGAGAGGGAAGAAGAGCAGTGAAATGAGTGCTTGGAAAGAGTTAGACAGGGAATATAAAGAGGGGGCTTGACTAGATCAGATAAATCAACAAAGAAAGTAATGAGGGGGTTATGTAGGTAATGCTAAAGGGGAACCAGGTAATAGTGAGTGTGATGTTGAGGGATCCCTATTTTATATACTTGATAATAAAATCCAGTATCAGTTCTGTAGCAAAGTAACAAGAAGCATAGCACTGGCAGCTCGAGGAAGATTGCAAGAGCATATGCATACAAATCCTGGACCAAATGAAGCAGATTCCTCTCGGTTGGGAGGGGATCCGAGAGGATACTCTCAAGTGTAGATGTCCGCTCACTTGCTCACCTGCAGGGAGACTTCTCTTAAGAAGATAGAATAAATACCTGACTCAGGTTGTAATAGTTGAAGTTTTAAAAGCTTTAGTAGGATTATTAGTTGGAGCTATTCCGTATTTCAAATGATAAGGACTTATGAAAACAATGCTATTAAAACAAAAGTGGCAAGTGTCCTTTAAGAGAATGACTTTTTGTTAATGGGGGTGGGGTGGGGAATGGGGTGGACATTGTTTTCAGGCCAGTGGATCAGAATGGCTATACAGTTCAACCAATTCACCATCTCTGGATGACATAAAGGACAAAGACAAGATGCTGTTGCTGAGAGAACCTGAGCAAATGGGAACGGAATTAACTGCTACCCTTAAAAAACTGGTACGGTATAAAGCATAGATTTCACTTTGACTTAGGAAAATCACCCCCCCCCCCAAATCCTTTTAATCATGTTGTTTGTTAAGAGACCAAAAAGCAGTGTGGTACAGGTGACAGATAGTGGGTCTTAAAATTAGAAAGATCATTGTCTAAGTTCCACCTCAGACATATATTGATCATGTGAACCTGAATAAGCCACTTAGATTTTTGGTGTGCAGAAAACTCCCTAAGACTGCAAATTGCCAATCTGCATTGATGGAGAGAATTTGCTTACTAAATTCACCAATTAAATCACTGTTCTTGGCCAAAAAAATAAAAAAGGTAAGAACCCATGTTCCTGATCAGAACATAACTCTGATATGATAAAGACTTCCCCCCCCCCAACCTTTCTGAAGTTAGTATTTTAATTCTGGATCAGTCAGCTTCAAATCCCACCTTTCATTAACATGACGTTCTTCTACTTGGACTGACCTGGAGAATTATCTGGTAGCTACTGGCTATCACCTCTTTCCTTCATGTTGAGTTTTCAAATGAGACCCCTGATGTTATAACTTGGTGTTTTAAAGGAATCTCTTCTCAGAGGAAGACATTTTGCCCCTCTGTTATATGGCAATAGGGTGACCTTTCTTTTTTTCCTCCCTGAAGGTGGTCCTAGTTTGACTTTTACATTATTAGGGGAAACAAACTTTTAAATGGGTGAGACTTACCAAGTGCAGAGAGGCTCTCTCTGGTGTCCGACTGAGTGGTTTAAGTAGCATCATCAGAAGCACCTAATATACCCTCCGGATTTTGTCCTAAATTACTTCTTGCTACAAAACAGCATGTGTATTTCACCTTAATTACTAGTTGGAGGTTTGAAAATCTCTTACAGCATGAAGAAGTCTCTGAAGTTGAAACGCTTATTGCTGCTTCCCTTCAGTGGGTAACTGACCCAGAAATAACTGTGAAAGAAAGATGGGAGGACAAGCTTACAGCAAGTATCCTATGTTTTGTATTCTATGACTCTTCCAGATGTTCCTCTTACTTTGTAAATTATTTTGATGTAATGATTCTCACCATATTTGATTTGAGTCTTCTACTTTTGGCTTTAGGAAGATCTATTTTATATACCTTCGGCTCTATGTCTGAGAAGGCAGGTTAACTAGTAGCTGAGGACTTAATCTCTCTGACATTTTGCCCCATATGCCATCCCAGCTAAGAACATATCTCTCAGTTCTTTGTCATTATTTTAAATTATGAAAGACTGTATTTTATTATTTAAATTGTTTCCATTAGAAATCTCTTTTTTTTCTCCTCCTACTCTATCACCTCCAGAAAAAAAAAAAAGAAATCCCTTCTAACAAAAATGCATAGTTAAATATAACAAATTCTACCACTGGCCATGCCAAAAAAATCTTTCTTCACCTGAAGTCTATCACCTTTCTCTAAGGGTATACACAGTATGCTTCATCTCTGATTCTCAAAGGCAGCAAGGTGGTACAGTGGATACAGTGGCGGGCATGGTGTCAGAAGCGCTTAAGTTCAAATCTAGACTCACACATTTACTTGCTATGTAACCCTGGGCAAATCAGTCAACCTCTATTTGCTTCAGTTTCTTCAGCTATAAAATTGGCATAACAATGGCACCTATCTTTTAGAGTTGTTATGAGGATCTAACAAGATATTTGTAAAGTGCTTAGCACAGTGCCTTACACATACTAGGCACTTAATAAATGCTTGTTTCTTTCCTCTGGAATCATGGTCAATCATTATGCTAATCAGTATTCTTAAGACTTTCAAAGTTCTCTTTATAATGCTTTTGCCATTGACTGACAACAGTGAGCTGGTTCTGTTCACTTTACTTTGTGTCAGTTCATATAGGTCTTCTCAGGTTTTTCTGAGATTGCCCCTTTCATCATTTCTTACGGCATAATAGTATTCCATTACATTCACACATTTTTAGAAAAGAAAAAGAATAGGATCTTTTTGTAAGAGAGATGATAAAAAAAATTAACAGATGGCCAATTAATCTGTAATTTTTATTCTGACCCACTAAAATTCCCTGGCACATTGGAAAAAAAGAATCATTCCTGAAGGCAGAAAGCCTGGGCTTTGCTAGTCAACTCCAACACTGTGTGATCTTCAGCACTCATGTTGGAGATAAAAAGAAAGAAGCAAAACAATCCCTATGCTCAATGAGCTTGCTCAAAGGAAAAAACATGTTCACAAGGCAATTTGTAGAAAAAGGGACACTTAGCATTTGTGGGGAGGGGCAGTCATCAGGAAAGGATTTATGTAGAAAGTAGTCCAACAGAGTCTTGTCAGAGCAAGGATTCTAAATGTAGGTGAGGTAGTGGTATGTACTAGGCATGGGGAACAACCAGTACAGAGGCCCAAAGATGGGAGATGGAATATTGTAAGTAACAACAAGATGGCCATTTTAAGTGGACCATAAATAACATGAAGGAAACTACTATCTAATAAGGTTAGAAAGGTTTGAAAGGAGTTTATGTTTGTTCCTCTGGGTAAATACTGTACTATATTGAGGAGTGATGCTTTTTTCCCCCATACAAATTCCAAAATCAGTTTCCAAAAATATTAGACCAGTTCACAGCTCCACAAATAATGTATTATTCCACTATTTTACTTTATTTGCTTGTATGGTTATTTTGAGATTGTATTCATACAAAGGCACTAGATGATACAGAGGATAGAATATTAGACTCAAAATCAAGAAGATTGTGTGACCCTGGGTGAGTCACTTAACCTTTCTTTACAATGGTTTCATTATCTGTAAAAGGGGATGATAATTACATGTATCTCCCAGAATTGTTGTGAGAATAAAGTCAGATAATATTTATGAAATGACAGGGTGAGAGAGAGAGAGAGAGAGAGAGAGAGAGAGAGAGAGAGAGAGAGAGAGAGAGAGACTGAGGTGATGTGCAACCCAGGAAATGCTTGCTGAATTTGGGAAAATATTAATCAGTCCCTTAGTGATAGGAAACTGGATATGAGCTTATATATAGTTACTAAGGCATCTTGAGATAATGACTGCGACCACAGGAAAGGCAAGAGCATTTTGCTCTGGCCGTGTGATTTGTTCATCTTTAGCTATGTGTGACGCAGAATTTTGTTTTATAACTTTCCTTGTAGGATCTCAAACATGACCTAGAAACAAAGCTAAATCTCTGCATTCTAAAACTGAGCCTCTTGGGAAACTACAAAGAATCTCTTGATAAAGAGTTCGTTAAAGTGGTAGGGAATCTGAAGAGATCCAAGCACAAATATCACCGTGTCAAGAGAAAATTACATTTCAGGTAATGTTCGTTAATTTTTTTTTAAGAAATCTGTGCTACATATATGTATAATTAATTTGTAAGGCTGTGATATGACCTTCACTTTTCTTCATTCAGGTTCTGAAAATGTGTCATTCTCATAAAACCTTTTACATGTTGTTATATAATTAACTTGGAAGTTCTTATATGTGAGCAGTAAATGTCTAAATCTACAGAGATTAGGATATCATTCCTTCATAACAGAAATTTTAGAATCATAGCATGGAATTTTTAGACCTAAAAGGAATAACAAAGATCAAAGGTCTGTAGATTGGACCTGGAATTCACATTGAAAGTTATCTAGTCTAACATTCTCATCTTACAAATAAGGAAACTGAGGTTCAGATAGATCCTCAAAGAAATTGCATTCGAATGGGGGAAACATCTACATAAACTGGTCCATAAAAGATAAATGCAGAAGAGATGGAAGCATAAAAAAGAGGAAGGCACTCTCAGCTTGAGGGACTGGGAAAGACCCTGGGCAGGGTGTGATGTTTGGAGTAAGTCTTAAAAGAAGCCAGGGATTCCATGAGTCAGAAATGAGGAGGGAGAGCATTTAAGCATGGAAGGCAGTCCTTGCAAAGGTGCAGAGATTAGAAATGAAGTGCTGTGTCTGAGAAACAGCAAGTAAGCTGGAAGTAGAGTGGGCAGAGAGGAGTTATGGGTTAAAATTTCCTGTAGACTAGATTGAAGAAACTGCTCGAGTAAAAAGTTCTTTCTCTTCCTACAGTAGTGTGGGTTCATTACAAACATGGCTTCTGGGAAGTAAGATACCCTACTGGGTTTGGGTTTTTTATGCCCTATGTGACTGGGAAGCCATGTAAAAGCTCAGACCCTCGTCCCCTGTATCCCCAATTCTTAGGAGCAGCATCTCTGCCTTAAAAAAAAAAGAATTATTAATTTATTTAGTTTTAATTTTCAACATTCACTTCCTCTGCCTTTTAAGAAAATGTTAGCGCAGTCTACAGGGCAGGGACTCAATTGATATTGCTCCTACCAGACCCAGACCTTAGTTTCTTTATTAGTAAAACAGTAGAGGGTTAAAAGAGGATTAGAATCTAATGTCTCTTCCAGTTCTGGTAGGCTGCATGTATATTTTACTGAGCAATTTAGCAAACATTTATTGAACACCTACTATATGGAAAACATCATTTAAAAAGCTGGAAATACAAAACCAAAATGAAATCTAGTTCATGCACTCAAGGAGCTTATATTCTATTGGGGAGCATAGTGTGCACCACAAATAAGTGAATAATTTTAGGAAAAAAATAGAAACCGTTCAGCTCGGAGATTCAGGAAAGGCTTCCACCCTTGAAGTAAGCCTGGAATGAAGTGAAAGATTCTGAAAGATAAAGATGAGAAAGGAGAATATATGCCAGGAGAGCTCGTGTAAAGTCACGAATATACAGAGTGGAGTACTGAGTTCAAGAAATAGCATTTCACTTGAATGTAAATTTGTGAAGAAATGCAATAAGCCTAGAAGGGTAGGTTCATAGAATTCATTTATTTCCAACAGTAAGAAACACTAGAAGTCATCTAGTACAACCTTCTGCTTTTAGAGGTGAGGAAGCTGAGGCCCAAAGAAGTCAAAAGACTTGTCCAGGGTCACAAAGCAAAGTTGAGCAGAGATGGGATTTAAATTCAGATCTTCTGGCTCTCATTTGGTATGGAGCTAGATCATAAAGAACTTTAAAGACCAACATGAGGAGTTTATATGCTTACCTAGAGGCAACAATATGGTTCCTCTGAACTTAAATGTATGTAGAGCTCGTAATTATAGGAAGAAAGCAGCCAGAAGCATAAGAGTTACATATTTAAAGGAGATAACTCAAGAATTTCTAGAACATTTTCTTTCCCCTTAGAGATAAGGCATTGAGAATTCCAGAAAGAACATGTAAGGCATGGATCTTCTATTCTCCCTAAAGAGAGGGGAGGCCAAGACTTCCTCATAGCAGTGGGTGGTGCGGGTATGTGACTTCCTTAGAGAGCTACCATCCCCCTATGCTAGAGTTATCATTATTCCCCTTTCAAGCAAGTAAGAACAATTAAGAGAAAAATGCAGATCAGAATGGGCCCAATTAGAAATTAGCATAAGTATACAGATCTCCTGTTATATTTGGTCTGAAGAAGTGTGGTATAGCAGAAAGACATGAAGAAATCTGAGTCTGAATCCCATTTCTGAGGCTTATTGAATGTATGTTCCTGGGCAAATCTGTAACACTGAGATTCACTTTCACATCCGGAAATGGGGCATTAATACTTGAGCTTCCCTATAGTTGAGGATTTTGAGCGAAGCTCCTGGTAAACCAAAATAAATACATTAGTAGCATTATCTGACATCAAAGGAGTTCATTTTAATGCTCATTAACTCATTCCAGACTACTTATAAAAGTTACATCATGAAATATATTGATTTAATGCCCTTCTGAGTGTGACCCTGTGTTACACAATTACTATCGCTTCCCTTATGGGTAGCTAGGTAACATGCCAAACAGAGGTCTGGGCCTGGAGTCAGGAACACTTAAGTTCAAATGTGGCCTTAGTCACTAGCTATAACACCAGGCAAGTCACTTAATCTCAGTTTCCTCAACTGTGAAATAGGGATAATAATAGTACCTACTTCCTAGGGTTATTGTGAGAATCAGATGAGATATTTGTAAAGTGTTTAACACTGTGCCTAGCATATAAAGGATGTTTAATAAATACTAATTTCCTTCCTTTTTTCTACTCTCTTTCCTTCCTTCTTTTATTAAAGGAAATGGGAACCTAAAAATATAATTCATTTCTAGGTCTCAAACAGATGTAATTAAAAAAAGTTCTAGTTTCCATGTAAGCACATATTAAATATGACGGTCTTTGTTTCAACCCAAAGAAAATGTCAAGAGCAAATAAAAAAATTATAAAGGATTTATAGTAGCTCACTAACAGGAGATACAGTTTACCTTCCCTTTCTAGGAAGCATCCTTTCCCCAAAACAGGAAAGGCCTTCCAGCTTCACAGTATACTATCCCAAGGGTTTAGACTGTCTTTGGAAGAATAATTTGCTCATGTAGCATATAACAAAGGAGAAGAAAGGTGGGAACGTTCTACCATGCACCTTAGATTTGTGGATTTCCAGATTTGAGTGAAAAGATACATATAATGTTTTGTGCCTAAATTTTATGAGGGAAGTCAGAACAAGGGGGATAACAGATGCCCAATAATGAAATTCAGAAAACACAAAGGGAACAGTTTCATTCAGGAGGAAAAATGGAGGCTGTCTTGAGATGAACAGGGAACTTAAACCGAGTGAAATATCAAAAAAGAAATTTATAGAAGATGAAAACAGGAGTAGGTAAGAAATGATGAATATAAATGTGTGTACAAGTAGGATGAGGAATGCTGAAGTTCTGAATGAACTGAGAGAGATGAGGAAAGCAAAGTATGACAAAAAAGGTTTCTGGTTTTCTAACTAACTTGAGAGGAAAGAATAAGAACAAGGAAGGAATAGGACTGCCTTTTGGGCAGGATGAAGCAATGGTCACTGATAATAGAAATGAGGCAGAGCTATTCCATTTTAATTTGCTCTTGTTTGCTCTGCCAGTTAGTGCAATCCTTAGATAGCAAAGGACTGAACAAGATTGGTTAACAGGGAGTTGATAACCAGTATAAGGAAAGATACACAAAGGCCCTAGGTCAGGCCTTAATGAATACATCAGTACATTAGGTACTGATAATGGTAGACCTCTTGCAATTTATCACCATTTGAAAGACCATGGAGAGCAAGAGAGATGCTACGGGACCAGCAAAACACAACTGCCCTGTTTTTTTTTAAAGGGGAGAGAATAGAGTTGGCAGTCTATAAGCCATGAGTCAATGAGCTTAACTTTGATTCCTGGAAAAATTCTAGAGTGGGCATTAAGGAAATGGTTAGTTAACAACTAGAAATATTTCTCT
The DNA here is from genome assembly GCA_028646575.1 of Pseudocheirus occidentalis. NCBI lineage: Eukaryota > Metazoa > Chordata > Mammalia > Diprotodontia > Pseudocheiridae > Pseudocheirus > Pseudocheirus occidentalis. The sequence goes on along the minus strand of CM053597.1, from coordinate 142,477,349 downwards.
TTGAAAACAAAAACAGAATATTTACTTTTGTCCAGAAACACAGTAATATTCAGTTCAATTCCATTCTCCTTGATCTTCCATATATTAATAAAAGTGGTTCAACAATCATGTCTAATATTTCTGCCCAGTCCCTAAAGATACAATTCATCTGATCCCAGTGATTTGAATATATCAAGGGCAGTTAGATCCTCTCTTATTATACCTTTCCTTAGTTGGGTATCAACTTACTGTTAGTGAAGTGATTATTATTACATTCATAACAAAAAATAATTTTTAAATAGGTGGTGATTATAAAGAGCAACATAGGTTTATCAAGAACAAGTCATAGTAATCACCCATATTTTCTTTATGTACAAGATTAATCAACTGATTGATCAAAATTTTTATTTTCTCCCTTATATCCCTTTTAGGTTTATGAAGCACTTTATTCATGATTCCCTGGTGAGACAGATATTGCAATGATAAGAATCCCTACATTACAGATGAAAAGACAATGACTCTGAGAGAGAGGTTCAATGGTTTGCTGACTACATGTCCAACCTACATTAAAAAAATCTTTTTGTTACATTTTAAGTTCCAAACTGTCTCCCTCCCTCCTTTCATCCATATACATATATGTATATATGTGTGTATATGTATACATGTGTGTACATATATATACATATGTGTAAAACACTACTAGGCATACTTCTATTTATCAGTTCTTTCTCTGGTGTTGGATGACATCTTCCTTCATAGGTCCTTTGTAGTTGATGTGAATATTTAAAATGCTCAGAATAGCTTAGTTGTTTTCAGTTATGCATTGAACAGTATTACTGTTCTTATGTACCAAGGTCTCTTGGTTCTACTCATTTCACCTTTCACTATTTCATGCAAGTCTTTCCATGTTTTTGCAGTATCAACCCTCTGCTCCTTGTTTCTTACAGCACAGTAGTAGACCATCACAGAATTTCATTAGATGCAGTTTGCCTAGATTCTAGCAAAGAACTTAATAACAAATCTGATACTATTTATTCATCTGGGCAAACATGGAGAGGTGTGTATTAGATGATGGTACAATCCCATAGATTTATAACTGGTTGGCTGAACTCACAGTAGTCAATGATGGTTTATTGTAAATGTGAAAGGTATCTAGGGAATAACTCTAGGCATCCATGCTTAGTCCAGGATGATTTAACAGTTTTATCAGTGACTCAAGGCTGGGAGAGACAGCTAAGACAGTGGCTGACAGAGGCAGGGTACAATAAATAATGAGATTTATTAGCATCATTTAAATAGCATTGGAGGCTAAATCCAATATGGTGAAATTCAGCAGGGATAAATATAAAGTCTAACACAATTCAAGAAATCAGTGTCATAAGTATAAGATGGCAAAAGCATGATCAGATAGATATTTGAAAAAAGATCTGGGTTTGGTTTTTTTTATTGTAAGCTAATTTGCAACAAGCGTCTGATGTGGCAGCATCTTTGGGTTGCTACACAGACATAGTTTTTGAGAACAAAGAGGTGATAGTTCCTCTGTACTTTGCCCTGGTCAGATCATATCTGGCTAACTGCATTCAGATCTGATAAGCAAAGTACAGGAAATTGATTAGGTGGAGAACATCTGGAAAAAGAAAACCAGGATGGTTAAGGGAAGGATGGAAACAAGCATTTATTAAGTGTCTATTATGTACCAGGTATTGTGCTTTATTCATGTTTTACAAGTGTTTTATACTTTATAAGTGTTTTTACAAATATTGCCTCATTTAATCCTTATAACAGCCCTCTGCAAGGTAGGTGCTGTTTTTATCCCTATTTTAAGTTGAGGAAACTGAGGCAGACAAAGGTTAATTGACTTGCCCAGGGTCATACATCTAGGAAGTGTCTGAGGCTGGATTTGAACTCAGGTCTTCCTGACTCCAGGTCCAGCACTCTATCTACATCCTGAGCTCAGCACCTCAAAAGCCTTGAGATTATGCCTTATTGAAGGAACCATGGATATTTAACCTGAAGGAGAGTGGGAGGACGACCATAGCTGTGTTCATGTATTTGAATGCTGCCGTATGAAAATAGGATTAGACATGTTCTATTTGGATCCAGAAGACAGAACCAGGAACAATGAGTGGAAGTTAAAAGAATAAAAATTTAAAGTAGGTGTTGGGAAAAAAACGCTCTTAACAATTTGAACTATTCCTGAGTGTGGTATACTGTTTTAGGAGATGTGTGTCTTTGAAGATCTTCAAGCAGAAACCGAATGATTCCTTATGGGTATGTTGTAATGAGAATAGGTCAAGTCACAGCAACAAGCATTTATTAAGTGTCCACCACCATCACTAAAATCACCTCCAGCTTTACAATTATGAGGTGTCTAGAGAAACAGTCCTTTGGTATTTCAGTAAGTTCTGCTTCCATCCTGATGGAAATATATAACCTTCAGGAGTGTCCTAAGTCTTTATATTCCTCTGGAAGGGGAACAAGCTTGACATTGCTAGAGAAATGTGGCCCTGTGGCCCTGAGAACTGGCTTTGGGGTTTTGGCCTGTTTCAGCTCTTTTCAGTTCTGGGCATAGGCAGTGGATTGATTCCTGGACCTGGAGCATGAGCCAGGGTAACCTTGGAGTTAGGATTGCAGAATGAATGTTGTTGCCAAACAAGCAGGGAATTCCTGAGAAGCCAGGGTGTCACGAGGCATTGTTCAAATGACTGTGGTAGTAAAGTTTTGTTTTATTTATTTGCTTGGTTTATGTGTGTATGTGTGTGTGTGTGTATATGTGTACATATATATATATATATATATATATATATTTGTTTTGTTTTGTTTTGTTTTTTTACTTTCTCTCTGCTCCTTCAGCTCCTCCACAGGCTGGTTCCTCACTCCAAGAACTCTGGGTGCTCCTGGGGAAGACTGGTTTCACTACTGACTCAGTCACATTTCCTCTCTGTAGTTGCCACCTCTCAGTCTGAGAGGTTATGTCTTTGCTCCTCTGTAGGTGGATTTAGAAAAAGGGTCCGGGAATTCCCCTTCTATGTACAGGAGTCTAAGTCATATGGCTCCATTTTCTCCAGGGGCCAGGTGGTTGAGATACCTTGTTCTGTTTTTTCCCCTTTCCCCTTCTCTCCTGAAGACCCAGGTCTCCCCCCAGGTCTTCTCCTCTACCCTAGTTCTCTCTCTGTAGCTGTCCAGATTGTACATCTCTAGATCTAAGGACATAGGCAGTTAGACACCATTAAAGAGTTTTGAGCATAGTAATAACATGATTACATCTATACATAAGAAAGATATCTGGAACAGTTTGAAAGATAGACTGCAGAGTGGAAAAATAAAGGCAGAAATGTATTTCAGGAGGGCAATGCAATATTCAAGTGATTTCTAATGATCTATACTAAGGCAGTAGCAGTGCCTAGTAAATGGAAAACCCTAGAGGAAACTCTGAGGGAAGATATTATTAATGATACAGTCCCTACTCTCTAGGAGGTTATAGTCTAGGAGGGCAACTAAGATAGTTACACAAGTAACTACAATATCAAATAGCACATAATAAGGACAAATAGCACAGAATAAGAGACAAATAAGCAAATAAACTAGGAGCTCCAAGCCAGGGGAATCATGGAAGGCCTTAGGTAAGAAGTGTATTTGAACTAGAATTTAAAGGATGAGAAAACATTTAATAGGCAGAGGATGGGGAGATTCCAGGCATGTGGAACAGTGGAAGGAAAGGAGCACAGGGAAGTACAGAAAGTGCTCTAGAATCAGTGCTGAGTAGGTCATCAAGCTGGAGACTCAGGTGAGTGGCAGAGGAGAAGCTGTGAACAGGTTATGGAAAGCCTTGAATGGTAGGCAGTTCGATGGGAGTCTGAAGTCTATGGGCAAGTAGGAACCTTTGGAGATTTTTGAGCAAGGCAAGGATGTTATTTTAGTTATATATGGAAGGAAGATTGATTTGTAAGTGCTGGGTAGAATGAATGGAAGATGAAGAGACACCCTGAAAAGGAAACTGTTAGATATACAAGTGTGAAAAGATCCATTGTGGCAAAGCACATCAAACTTCCCTTACAATTGAAAATTTCCTGATTGAATGAATCTCTCTTAGGATAGAAAAGTGTTTTTTTTTAAAGGAGAAGAGGTCTAGACCTTCGATGATATTGGTGATAGAAACACACACACATTTAGGTTAGCAACTTATTCGTAAATTCTGACCTTAAACATGCCTGAGACACTGAGAGGTAAATTGACTTCACCATCTTTATAAGACAAATTAGAGATATAGGACTTGAACTCAGGTTTTTCTGATTCCAAAACTACCCCTTCATCCATTATGTCATGTAACTCAAAAGACAAATCACACATGTGCTAACTTTTGTATCCCACTTGGGCAATTTGAGGGGTCAGCTAGCTTTGTAAAGTTCCATTGGAGATCCTATCAGGCCAAAAGAGGCTGATACTATTATTGGGGCAGTATACAGATAAAGAAATAAAATTGTGCCATCATCATATGCAAAGATGAAGCTATTCCAGTAGTGTCAGTAGACTGTGTAATTTCAAGAACTACTGATAGTCTTGTACTCGGCTTCCCAGCCTTCTGGTTTGCTTTGTAACCAGGGCTGACTTCCTATAACTGAAAGAGGTAACCAGCTCCCAATGTTATTTGAAGGACAGCTAAAAGATCACGACCCTGAAAATATTTTCCTTCACTAGTTTGTCATAACTGATATATTCAAAATCATTCGTTCTCCCGGGTTTTCAGGCAAACACTGTGAAAATGTCAACACATTACTACATTAGCTCCTTAACTTGGATTAATCTATCATATTCTTAAGAAAAGAGTAAAACATAAAGGAAATGGGAGATAGGATAAATATATTTTATTGAGGATTGAGAGAGAACACAACCCAAGGGTAGCATGATAGAAGCTTTGAAAAGCAGAAAGTACACTGAAAAAGGAGCAGTGGCATCTGTTTTACATTTATCTCAGATAAAACCTACTAAGCAGTCTCACATATTTGCAAGATGGTTAACTGGATTGTATTCTTGGAAAAGAAGATAATAAAAAGACAAATATATCTATATTCTCAGTCTTATTGTAGTATTATGCTCCAATTAACTGGCCTAAATTCATTTATGAGAGTCAAACACAATGCTATTTGTGAAGCACTTGGCACAGTATCTGACACATAATAGGTGTTTAATAAATGCACATTCCCTTTCCTTTACTCCTTCCATAGTCAGTACTTTATTAAGTACCTACTGTGTACCAGGCGCTGAGCTAAGTACTAGGGATACAAAGAATGCCAAAAGATAGTCTGTGTTCTCATAGTCTAAGAAATAATTTGAAAAAAATTAAAATAAAATAAAATAAAAAGAAATAATTTGCAGGGGCTGGTAGGTGGCACAGTGAATAGAGCACTGGACCTGGAGTGAGGAGGACCTGAGTTCAAATCTGACCTCAGACACTTAAGACAAAACTAACAGTGTGACCTTGGGCAAGTCATTTAATCCCAAGTGCCTTACCTTCCTCTCTCCAAAAATTCCAAACAACAACAACAACAAAAACCAAAGCAAAAAAAAAGAAATAATTTGCAACAAAAATAAATTAAATGGATTACTGACTGCCATTTTTGTCTGAAATACAAAATCCATATGTCCTTTTAGTCTTTCCCCTAATTTATAAGGAATTACATTAAATTTGAGTTTATCAGAACTCTCCAGGTGTGTGACATTTGAAACGTCACTGACAGCTTGTGGTTTGCACTTTCCCACCACCCTCCTCACCCCCTTCCAGAGAGAAACAGTTAGACACCATTAAAAGGTCACAAGAAGATGCAGTGAACGAGAGAGACACACTTAGAAAGCAGCTCCAAGAAGCTATCAAACGACTGGAGAATGCTGAGCAGCAGGTAAAGGGAAATCTGCCTCATTTACCCACCACCTCTCCTTGGTGTGATGAGGCAAAAATGGAGGAAGAGGGAAAAAAAGAAACCCAAAGGGGAACTGCTCAGTTCAGACCCCAGTTCTCTTGCTGTAAGCAGAGGAAGTAAAAAGGGGGAGTTGTAAAAGCAGTGGTGTTAACAGCCTAGCTAGCCTGCTGATGAAAGAGGCAGCTTGGCACATAGAGACTTCTACCGTTGCAGAAATAGCTCAAGCATACCGAACCCATGCAAATACAGAATTGCAGAAGTTCAGCAGGAGCTGATCACCCCCCCAACCCCCAACCAGAAGGAAAGCAAATTTCGAGTTTTGTATCTGTGTGTGTGTCTGTGTCTGTGTGTGTGCACGCAGGAGAGAGGTCAGATTGACCGCCAATTGTTTTCAAAGTCTGCTGCTTTGTTAAAATTCAGTGTTCCCATTGCATGTCCAGGCTAAGGATCAAGAACAGGCCCTCCATGCTGCCAAGGAAAAAGTGGAGTCTTTGCAGCGCAAGTTGGAGGAGACTGTTTCTGAAGAGCAAGATTTCCAAGCATTAAATATCACCTTATCAAATGCTTGCCAGATACTTGGACAGAAGACAAGAAAACTAAAATGTAAGTACTACTTAATCCTTTGGCTTCATCCTTAAATATAACATAAAGTTGGACAGTGGATGAAAACCTTGCTTTCTAGTTCACAATTGCTGTCATCTGGACTGGTAACAATGATTGACCCTGTGGCCTCGGCTTTTATGGGTTTTCCCAATGGCGACTTAGTCTGTATCACCTAGACAACATAACTTGCTCTTCTGCACTTGTATTAGGGACTAGATTTTCCACTAGCTTTATTTCTTAAAAACAAAATTCTAAGACTAAATGGAGGAAAATTTTAAAAATCAAGTCTCCATAGTCTATTTTATAAGTGATATAGTTACTGGCCAGAGAATAGAAGACTTCTCTATTCTCTTCTGTGGGAATGTCAATAACAATGTCATAAAATTGTTTAAAATCTCCCTATAATAGCTGGCACTCTGAATATTCATTAAATGTATGAGAAAATAGTCCAATAACCTTAATAAAACATTCTTACTCTAAAATTTGATAAAACAAAGATGCTTTTCAAATTCCTCTGGCATTTCTGGGTGTTTATCTTCACTAACAATATTTTATAGGTGGTTCAGAGATACTTCACTAATGTAAAATGGAAGGATTTCATCTAAAATGAAGTTAAAGGTTAGCTAGAGGGTGAAGGGTACCCTTGCAATTGTTTTGAGTTCACTCTAGCCCTCTTTTGCCTTCTTTTGAGATGTTTGGGAGAAATAAGAATTAACTTTATGCTCCAAAATATCAGTGTTGATAACCTAAAAAAACACACAAAACTTTCCAGCTTTCCTTAAACTCATATAAATTTTTTATGAAGCTGTTAGATAACATATGAATTGTTGCAAAAGACTGCCTTTTTTCCCCTTGTAAAATGAATGATTGGAGGAAGATTCCACATTATTTGAAATTGCCCAAGCATGGCAAAGCTACATTACAGGCATCCCACATACAGCTTATACAACTGCTGCTTAATTCATCACTATTTTTTAAATGTTATCGATGTGCTTTGTTCTTACAGTACAGACATTTTCAGATTGTCCCTCTGCGGTGAGCTAACTCCCTTCTAAATGTGACCTTTTAGGCTACTTAGTAGCACAAGTTGTGTACAAATTTTAAAAAATGTGCTTAAGCAACTTAATCAGCTTAATATGCATAAAATTAATAAGGAAATTGTGAGTTCCTATTACTTTCCATGATTTCCCTTGTACGTTTTAGGCATAAAGGTGTTTCCATTTGCTTTGAAGGAAAGGAATACTCACAATGATGAGGCCTTAGGATCTATCAAAGTATATTTTTAGTGAGCCTGACTCTAGACAGCCTCAAATACCTTCTTGGTCTATGTTTCATCTCCATTTCTTTCCTGAAGATTCTTTATTCGCATCCTTCAGGGAGCTCAATGAGTAAATTATTCAAACTGGATTTAAAAATTGACCTAATACATTTCTAGTTAGAAGAGAAATTAGTTAGGAAACAGTGACACTTCCATGTGTTTCCAATACTTTCCACCCAGTAGAATGTATGGCAAGTACTGTCACACAGAAATCATTTAACAAGTGCTTTTTTCCTTTCTTCTCTTTTTTTTTTGCCTTTGTATCCCTAAATCTACTGAAATGTCTTTTTTTTTTCTTTTTGGAGGGGGAAAGGCAGGGCAATTGGGGTTAAGTGACTTGCCCAAGGTCACACAGCTAGTAAGTGTTAAGTGTCTGAGGCCAAATTTGAACTCGGTTCCTCCTGACTCCAGGGCCGGTGCTCTATTCACTGCACCACCTAGCTGCCACTTGAAATGTTTTATTGATTAATAAATGTTTGTTGAATTTAATTCTGTGTCAGAAAGGTAGTGCAGTATAGTGGAAAGAAAACTAGACTTGACTTCTTCCTCTGATGTTGGGCAGGTCAGTTAACTTCTCTGAAACTCAGTTCACATGGATAAAACAACAAGGTTACCCCATATAATCTCTAATGTCTCTTCTAGTTCATAACCTACAATTCCATGACAGTCTACAACTTGCTACTCATAATAAGCTTCACTATTTATCGGGGGTATCCTCTGTCTCTAAAAGGCTGAATCTTGCTTTTTATACCATTTGCTTAAGAAGCTTCTTTTATACTACGTTTCAAAAATGGATCTCATTATAACTTTAATAAAGGTCATAATGGGTCCCCTGTAAAAATCTCCAAAACCCATTTCTACCTATAAAGTTCCCTGTTTCTGTTGAGGATACCACCATCCTTACAGCCAGATTCAGATCTTTGGAATCATTTTTTTCATTTATATAAAATTTAATTGCTATATTTTACATAGAAGGGAGAGAAGCACATTTTCACATCTTTTTTGAGGGGATCAGGCTTGGTCATTGGAAAAAGATTTAATTTTTTTCATTAACAAGCATTTATTTTCTTTCCCTACAACTAGGATCCTCACACTTAAATAAATAACCAAATAAATGAAAAAACTCTTATAGCAAATATGCATAAATTAATTAATGTGCATAAATTAATTAATTAATTAAATTCTAGCACTGGCCATGTCCAAAACTTAATGACTCATTATGCATCTTGAGTCTGTGACTTTTCTGTCAGGAAGTAAGTAAAATAATTGATCATCAATCCCCTGGAATCGCGGTTGGTCATTGCACTTATCACAGTTCTTGAATCTAAGTGTATCCTGGTAATGTTGCTATTATTGTTAATATTGTTATTAATTATTGTAGCAGTTGTTCTCCTAGCTCTGTATCATTTCATGCAAATCTTCCCAGGTTTCTCTGAAATTATTCCTTTCATAATTTCTTGCAATACTGTGCTGAGCACTGGAGATACAAAAAAAGCAAAAGGCGCGGCTCTCAAGGACCTTATAGTCCAGTGAGAGAGATACCATGAAAACAACTGCAAAAAACAAGCTATGGACAAGATGAATTGGAGATAATTGACAGAGAGAAAACATTAAAATTAAGGTGGATCATAAAAGGCTTCCTGTAAAAAGTAGAAAGTTAGCAAGGACTGAAAGGAAGCCAAGGAAGCCCTGGAGGCAGAGATGAGGAGGGAGTGGATTCCAGACATCACAGACAGTCCATGCAAATGCCCAGACTTAGAAGGCAAAATTTCTTCTTTCTTTGAGCACATGCTGTACTTTCCTACTTACTTGTGTTTTTCCCTTATCCCTATATCTGTTCATCCTATTTTCTGTTTTGTTTTTATTGTTGTTAATACCTTTTGCTCTTTGCTAGAATAGTTGGGCAAAATTTTATCGCTTACTTCATATCATTATTTGGTTCAATTTATGGACAATTATTAAGTTCATTCTTAATAGATCTGTGATCTCATCAATGTAGGTAGGTACACACTCTAACAGTGATGAATATAACCCGTCCATGCCTTTCCTTATCCATGTCCTCCTGTAAATCTTCCCTGGGACTGGGCACTCAGGAAACTGGAGTCCTTTTTCTAGATTTCTTGACATGGTACACAGGGAAGGACACAAAATGACTATGAATACTGACAGTTCCTTTTCTAATCACATAGCTCTTTGATATTCTTTCTACTTCTCTTGCACTGTTCTTCTTTGGTAATATATTGTAGGCTACTCTCACCTTCTGTGTGCCAAAGGTATTTGGCACTAAAGTGTAGGAAATCTAATGAAGAGACTAATTTGAAGAATTCCGTGTAGATCCAACCTAGGAATATTATACAACCTTCTAATTAGAACAACAATCATTCAAAAGAGCTCATCATATATCCAAAAGACTGAATGTGTGTAATAATAAGCATAATAATGATAGGTATCAGTGTTACTTTATAATACCCAAAATTTAAATTGAAAAAAAAATTGAAATAAAAAAACCTATATTTTAAGTGCCCTCTCAAATGCTCCTTTCTTCATAAAGCTATCGCCTGGTCCCCCCAAATGAATGTCATCCCTCCTCACCTGAACCCACATTTGTATCATTTTTATGACATCTAACTGTAACGTATATTACCCTGGTTCCCACTGCTTGAACACCCACATCTAACATTTCATCCCACCCTACTGTTCTCCAGCACCCAAATGGAGTTTGGGAACGTCTAGGCTGTCAGTGGCTCCAAACTCCATCAATGATGTTCCCTCAATTGTAGGGAGTCTCTTTTACTGCCACTTAACAGTCAAGTTAGTGTTTACAGTAGAATATTGACTTCAAAAGCACAGCAAGAACAAATATATTAACACTTCCCACCACAATTTAAGAGAATATAATTCCTCACCCCCATCCCACACCTCCTCAGTCTCTGGGGAGGGAAGGGGCATTAGGGTCCACAATTTAATTTAGCTACTATATAGCATAGTTCTACCGGTTTCCAAGTCCAGAACTCTTCTTGGGCTCAACTGCCGGGCACTCTGGCTTTTCAGGGCATCCAACATCTGGTCTAGGAGTTTTTCTTTAAAGCCATCATGGTTCTACTCCAGGTTCTGGTATTCTACCACCTGTAGACAGAATGGAAAAAGGCAAAGAAAACAGACCAAAGCAAAATCATAAGCCCATTTATCAGGATCACAGGGACTATAATAAGGGAGGAGAAGAATAAGATAGTCCTTCCTCCCATGACTTATGGTGTCCTCATGGGTGAAAAGGACTCTTTATGGAAGCTACTATACAGAAAGAACATGTCCCTGCCTTGTAGTTTTAGAGATGCATCCTGTTTCAGCTATGTTGTCAATGTAAAAGTTTGGTAAGAGGAAAGAAGGGAAGAAAGGAATCTGTTAACTTCTACCAAAGAATGATAACAGAATTCACTGGAGGACAGAAGAAATAGGGCCTCATTACCTGACTTAACAAAGAAAGACTGACCTTCACTGGAATACTTTTTTTAAAAAGGTGACTTATTTCCAATAATATTAAATTTTTAAAATTGTTTTGCAACTATTTTTATTTAAATATGTGAATTTCTACTTATAAAATATAACATTTTTATTCCTTCCAATTTTCTATCAATTATTCGTGCATTTTTAATATGTTCCAATGTATTTTTTAAAATGTTTAAAATAAACTAAAGAAGAATGAAATGAGCAGAACTGGCAGTAAAAATGTGTACAATAACAACAACGTTATAAAAACATACTCTGAAAGCTCTAAGAACTATGATCAGTGCAATGATCATTCATAATTCCAGAAGACTGACGATGAAATACACTCTCCATTACAGAGAGGTGATAGGATTAGAGTTCAGAGTGAGACATAAATATTTTTGTATGTAACCAATGAGGTAATTTGTTTTGTTTGGCTGTATGTTATTTTGTGACTAGAAATTTGTTTTTCTTTTTTCTTTTCAATGATGTGGAGTGTGGGAGAAAGAAAATTTCTGTTATTTTTTTTTTCAAATGAAGAGATGGGGGATAGTGTTACAGATGTGAAATGTTTTACTTTTTACTTTGTTATAAGATATCTCTTATGTAGTGAGAGCAATCTTGAAATGTTTTTAATGTAAAAGACAAAGTACATCACTAAATTCTTAAAAATAAGAAATGCTTTTCATCATTATCACATTTGACCTCATTACACCATGTCACATATCACATTTATATATATATATATATATATATAGTTTCTTTTCTAATGTTTTAAAATTCTCTCTCCCATTTGCCTCTCCCAACTGAAGAATTAGAACAAAAAATTTTTGCATCGGACGTGTCCAAATATGTATGTTTTATTCTGGACTTTAAATCCATCGTCTCTGTGTGGCAGGAAGTAGGAAATGCTTTGCTGGGGCTCTAGAGATCAAATAAGCAATCATTTTAAGTGTTTCTCTCTATAGTGGTAGTGTTTTGCTTACTCAGACTACCTTTTATTTTTTTTCTCTTACAGGTGGATGTAGTGTAGTACAAAGAACATTGGAGTCAGAAGTCATGGGTTCAAATCTAACCTAAGAAAGTATTTTTTGTGTAATATTGAATAAATCACTGGTATACCTTTTGAATCTGGGACAAATAATTTCACCTTGCTCAGACTCAGTTTCTGTCTGTAAAATGTGAGGCTTAAACTAGAAAACTTCAGAAGTCCCTTGAAGCTCTAAATTAATAATCTTGGATTATTAAATTAATAATCCAAGTTGTTGGAGCCTCTTAGTTTCCTCATCTGTAAGATGAAGATAATAATATACTAGTTACTTCATGTTGTTGTAAGAAAAACATAATGCCTTTCTTCCCTGAGTCATTGGGGTTGCTTCATATCAGTGAGAAGCAATTATATAACTCAAATAGATAATTAGCTTCATAAAACATAACCCCATTCTAAAAAACCAGTGCATTAATACTTACATGAACTGATGCAGAGTGAAGTGAGCAGAACCAGGAGAACATTTTATGTAGTAACAGCAATACTGTACAATGATCAACTATGAATGACTGATCTATTCACAGCAGTACAATGATCCAAGGCAATTCTGAAGGACTTAAGATGAAAAATGATATCCACCTCCACAGAAAGAACTAAGGGAGTCTAGAGGCAGATTGAAACGTGCTTTTTTTAAACTTTATTTTTCTTGGGATTGTCTTATTTTTCTTTTTTGGTCTGTGCTTTCCTTTGCAACATGGTTAATATAGAAATATGTTTTACTTGGCTGCACATGTATAATGAATATCAAATTGCTTGTCTTCTCTAGTAGAGGGGAGGGAGGGAGAGAATTGTGGCACTCAAAATTTTTAAAAATCAATGTTAAAATTATTTTTGTATGAAAATGAAATGAATGAAAATATAAAATGAAATATAAAATATAAATGAAAATGAAAATATAAAAATGAAATATAAAATATAATTTTAAAAATTCATTTATACCTAGCAGGACAAATAGAGAGAGACCACATGGTGTAGTAGAGTTCTGGTCTCAGCGTTAGGAAGAGCTGGGTTTAATTTTTGCGTTAGTCACCTATTGGCTTTGTAACCCTCTCATTGTCCTCTCAGGCATTTCTCTAATGCCCGCAATTACCAACCTGTACTAGTAGAGAGATTGCCCTTAGTAAGTATTTCTTTTAACCACTGACAACACAGGTCTGATAAAAAAAAAAAAAGATGAGCGTACTAATTTGACATTTCTGAGGGTGATAGTCCAAGTCCCAATTGTTCTCTTCTATCTATGTTTTTTTTAACCTTTTTGTTTGTTTATTTTAAAAGCACTATCATATCTGGAATGCTTTTCTCCAAAGCAATGACCTACTGTAAAGTCAGATTTCTTTTCTCCTTTGCTATCTAAAACTTTAAGCAGATTAATGACATTGTGAAATGATTGGGCACAAGATAAATGATATTCATACTGAGATGATTATAAATATCTCTTTATAGCACCTTTCGACTCACAAAGAGAGAAGTTTTTTAAAGGCCAGCTTCATGGAATATCTTGTCAGGTACAAGTTCTTTTGCTGGTGGTGGAAGCACATGACTGTGATGTCTTTTCACCTGGGGAAAATACCTGACTCTCATAAAGTTTAAAAAATATCTTTAATAGATTCCAATTTAAAGACCATATGCAAATGCCAGTAGTTTTACTAGTAGATGAATATTAAAGCATTCTAGAATGCTTCATTGAACTTTGTTTTCTGATTGTTTAAGCATGCAATATGAGAATTGAGCATCTGGTAAATTAAGCAACTAAAAAATAATGACTCAGCGGCAGAGAAATTTATTCTAAATCCGAAAAGGAAATATGATAATATAGAAGCCTTAAGAAACTCTATTTTTCTGGGTGGTATGCTTTTACATCTACTTTTTATTTCTACTTTTATAGTAAAAGGTTTAATTTAGAGAGCTTCTACAAAGGTTTTGAGGGTTAGCGGCTCACTTTTCTCCTGAGTTAACATTCAAAATCCTCCCAGCTTATACTTCCAGACATCATACTATAGTTAATAGACTGAAAACAAACTATGGCAGTGTAAGGTGAGGCAATAGATTTGCATATATTTGTTTCTGGGACATAATGTTTAAAAAAAGAGATTCAGGAAAATAAACTAGGTAGGCTGATGAAATTCAATGAGAATGACCTTAGTGTGAATTTGTTAATGCTACTGCTTCCCCTCTATTAATGATCTCCAGTTTATCCCACATACATTTCGTATACAAATAATGCTCTACATGTTATCTCTGCCCTATTAGACTGAGCAGAGATTGTCTTTTGCCTTTCTTTTTGATCTCCAGCATTTAACATAATGCTTGTTGTTCAGTTTTTTTCAGTCATATCTCACTCTTTGTGACCCCATTTGGTATTATCTTGGCAAAGGTACTGGAGTGCTTTTACCATTTCCTTCTCCAGCTCATTTTACACATGAGGAAACTGAGGCAAACAGGATTAAGTGACTTGCCTAGGGTCACACATGCCTAGGTGAGCTGCAAATACAGTTAGTAAGTGTCTGAAGCCAGATTTGAACTCAGGAAAATAAGTCTTTATGACTCCAGGTCTGGCAGTCTTGGTGTTTAATAAATATTTCTTGATTTCTTGTGAATAACACATGCTTCAGAAATTCAAAATATTCATGATCCTGTTGATATGAGTGTTCTTTTCAGTAGTTTGGATCCTATCCCACTCATGCTTTCTTATCCTGTTTGATTCTTGTCAGTATTCTCCAATCATTTATCCCCAGATAGTCTGTCAAATATTATGGAATTTCCAGCCTTCCTCTAGCACACCATATAAATTGAGAAAATAAAATGAATCATTTTCCTCCTATCAGATTATCACTGTGACATTAAATACAAATAAGTTGAAATATAGAAACCTCTAGTTCAAAATATAATTTAATTACCTTCAGGAGTGGTAACCAGATAGTATATACTGCTGTAGTAAACATGTCTCATCTCTGAGACTGGAGGATTTAATCTTTTCACCTTTGACATTTTTGTACACCTACACTAATCCATAATTCATGATTAAATATCCAGTGAGGTTTAGTAGCCTTTCTTATGAAGACCTTATTGGTAAAACCATTTCAGATTCTTGATGTTGCTATATTGTCATTTTGGGCTCATAGCTGGTTCCAACAATTGGGGGAGCAACAGTGGAGCATCCCACTTTTCAATGTTAATTCCCTTCAACAGTGGAAGTGTTTAACTTCAGTCATCTTAGCAAACTTCACATCTTAACTTTATTTCTTATTTTTACTTTCATTTTGTTTTCTGTATAAAGCACATCCCTTTCTTCATTCCAGTTTTTTTTCTACTAAATTTTTCTTTTAACACAGAACTGTTTAGATGGACATTTGTCACATCGTGATTCCCTATCCGCTAGGGGTTTAATTCAAGAACCACTAAAAGAACAAACAGCAAGCAAAAGTTAAGCTTATTGTCACTGTTTGGGTGCCACCTGTAGACTAGATATTGTGCAAAACCTGAAGATTCAGGCCTTGTTTGACAGCTTTAGGATCTAAATCATACTCCTTCTGTTTAATTGAAAATCTGGTGTGATGAAGAAAAATGATAAATCTCCTTACTCAACCTTGGTTGTAAGAAATCCAGAGTACTGAGGACCTGTGGGTCTTGGTTAAAGTCTTAGGAGTCTTGGGGTCATGGTATTACATTAGTGTTGACTAATACTTCTACAAAATGAGTGATTATAATAAAATAGAATTTATGGTGTTTAAAGTGCTTCCCCTTACAACAGCCCTGGCCCATAGTACAGAGATTATTATCAAGGTTTTGTAGGTGAAACAACTGAGGCCCATCTGTACATAACTAGTAAGTATAAGAAATAGGATTTGAGCCCTGGTGTTCTGGCCCCAGGTCTAGTGTTCTTCCCACCGTGCCATACCATCTCTTGTTATAGCCTAAGTTAAATTATAAATTTGTAAAGTTTAGAAAAAAACAAAACTTTAACTTCACAATTAAAACCATTTAGAATTCAGTGGTTCTCAACCTGTGGGTTATGTTCATTTTGTAACAATGAAAATACATCCTGCATAATCAGATTCATAACAGTAGCAAAATTACAGTTATGAAGTAGCAACAAAAATAATTTTATGATTGGGGGTCACCACAACATGAGGAACTGGATTAAAGGCATTAGGAAGGTTGAGAACCACTGATTTAGATGAACTTGTCTCCCTTCCCTTATTACATTTATAAAAAGCTGATTAAGAATTATTTGTTGGAGAAGGTACAAAGTTGTTGGAGTAAAGAATCCAAAAAGTTCTATCTGCTTCTGGAACTACATGAAAGACTTAATTTTTAAATGACAGCTCAATCAACAAACATTTCCATACCTACCATGTACCAGATACTGTTCTAATCATTAAAGATGCAAATACAAATGAATAACAGTCACTTAGCTCAAGGAGCTTAGATTCTACAGGGGAGATCAAATGTGCATGTATAAAGATATACAGAATATATGCAAAATGAATATAAGATGTTTTGAAAGTGAAGCCACCAGTACCTAAAGGAACCAAGAAAGACCTGCAGAAAGTGCCATGTGGGCTGAGGCTCAAGAGAAACTAAGAACTCTTAGAGGCAGAGGTCAGGAGGGAAAACATTCAAAACATGGGAAACAGCCAGTACAAGGGCACAAATTGGAGACGGCCTGTTATGTGTGAGGAAGTGCAAAGAGAACAGTATAAATGGACCATGGAGTGTGTAGGTGAGACTAATGCATAAGAAGAGTGGAAGATGGGAAGGTGTTAAGTTAAAAGGAGGAATTTTTATATGATCCTAAGGGTAATTAGGAGCCACTGGAAATTATTGAGTAGGGAATGAAAGGGTCAGACCTTAGTTTTAGAAAAATTACTTTGACCACCGTGTGGATAGTAGATTGTAACAGGTAGAGAGACCTGAGATAGACCTTAGGTAGAGGTCAGTTGCAATTGCTCAAGGGAGAGATGGTAAGAGATTGGACTGGGGTGGTGGGCATGCGAGAGAACAGAGAGAGGAAGACAGAGGCAATAGATAGGGTAGTGACTCAGAGTCATGAAGACCAGGCTGCAGATCTGTTCTGAGACATTTAGCTAGCTGTGTGACTTTGGCTATGTCATGTAACCTCTTGGCCTCGGTTTTCTCATCTGTAAAATAAGGAAGTTGGTCTTGATTCCCTGTAAAGCTCCTTCCCTGTGTGTCTTCTCACTCTCTTCCTCTCCCCCCCACCTCTCTCTCCCCCTTCCTCTCTCCCTCTCTCCCTCTCTCGTACTATCATCTGATGATACATGTGAGATGTTGTAGAGAGCAAAAATGTCCCAAGATTTGGCAGCAGATTGGCTGTGCCTGAGTGACAGTCAGGAGATGAGAATGACAACGAAGCTGTGAGCCTGGCTGACTGAATGGATGGTAGTGCCCACAAAATTAATAGGAAAGCTCAGGAGACAGGTGAGTTTAGAAGAAAACTGTAATAAGGGTTGTTCTTTCCACTAGAGTCTGTTCTGCCTCAAGAAATTTTGTGTTCAAGAAGCAGGAGTACAGAAGATACCCTTGAACTTGGAGCTTGTAGGCTGGTACACACCTCTGCTAGGTAAGCATGATTTGCTGTTACCATCTGCCTAATCAGCCACTGTCAAGGATACAAGGTATGCTAGCATGTGTCTTTTAAAGGAGGGGATAAAGGACATATGTGTTTGTATCCCTTTTAGTCAGTCAATCCACAAATATTTATTTAGATATTACTATTCAATTTATTTCAGCAAACATTTACTTAGCATCTGTTCTGTATAAGGCATGATGCTAGGTGCCAGTTATACCAAAACAAAGTGTGATACAGACCTTCTTTTCCATGAGGGAGGCCTTTGCACTCACCATCCACTTTGTCCGCAGTATATTCCCTCCTCTGCCTCATAGAAGCATCCTTCTCTTCAGGGTGCAGTTTAGGCACCACCTTCTACATGAAGCCTTCCCTGCCTCAGGCGCTTACTAGCTGTGTGACCCTGGGCAACTTACTTACCCTCTGTCTGCCTCAGTTTCCTCAGCTGTAAAATGGGGATAATAATATTATTTACCTCTCAGGGTTGTCGTGACAATCAAATGGGATAATTTTTATAAATTGTTTAGCACAGTGCCTGGCATCTAGTAGGTTCTTGTTTGTTTGGGTTTTTTTTTGCTTTTTGGAGGGCAGTTGGGGTTAAGTGACTTGCCCAAGGTCACATGGCTAGTTTTTGTGTTAAGTGTCTGAGGCCGGATTTGAACTCAGGTCCTCCTGACTCCAGGGCCAGTGCTCTATTCACTGTGCCACCTAGCCACCCCTAGTAGGTTCTTAATAAATATTTGTTTCCTTCCTTCTTTCTGATCCACTCTGACAGCTTGTATCCTTCCTCTCCAGTTACTGTGTATTTTTTTGCACACACACATGCACACACATACACATACATGCACATACACACACATGCACATACACTCCTATATTGTCTCCTCCAATAGAATGTAAACTCCTAGAGAATAGAGATTTTTATTTTTCTGTATCTTTATCTCTAGTGCCTATGTATTAGTAGGTACTTAGTAAATGATTGTTGATTGATTGGTCAAATGATTGTAAATAAAGTAAATAAACGCTATAGGACTTTTAAAAAGCCGGAGACTTTGGGCAAGTGTGGTCTCAGAGGCCATGCAGTACAACTCATTTTACAGATGAGGAAAAAAAGATTGTGACTGTCTATGGTCATATGGTTACAAAGTACCTAAGGAGAGATTTAAACCTAGGTCATCCATCCACTACATAATGCTGCCTCTCTCCCTTTGCCTACATTCACATAGCCACTTCTCTTGTAACCCTCATGGCCTCTCCTCTAGATCATTTCTGTAGTCCCTCTGTTACAGTTGACCTCCCTGCCTCAAGTTTCTTTGCATTTCAGTCTATTTCCGCAGTTGCCAAAATGACTTTCCTAAAGCACAGGTCTTAATGTGTCATATTTCTACCAATAGGCTAAAGTAGCTGCCAATTACCTTAATAATCAAATATAAATTCCTCCTTTCCTTGTTTAAACATCTTCACACCTTGACCCCTCCCTACCTTTCTAGATTTAAACATTATTATTTTCTACTCACTCTGTTGTATAGATAACCTTACTTGGTCTTCCTTTCCACAAACCTCCTCCCCAGTCACCATATCTTTTTGTTCTGCTGCCTCCCGCATCACCTCTCCCTCTTGGAGACCCTGCTTTCCTTCAAAATGTAGCCCAAATTCTGCCTTCTTCAGCTGGTCCCCCCTCCTCCCAGGCTGCTAGTCCCTTCCCATTCAGTGTTACCGTGTGTCTGCAGCGTGTCTTAATTATAATGATATACTGTGTGTTCCTGTTGTCTCCCTTGTTAATTCTTTGAGAGCAGGGATTTCACTTGTATTTTTGTATTCCCATTGGTTATAGCATAGTGCCTGGAATGTAATAGATATTTAAATGCTCATTGGTTGCTTCTTTACTAAATACCTGAGCAAAAGATCATCAAAGAGCATTTAATGCATCTTCTTCAAGAACCATTCTATGAGGTGAAGGTGGAAGCATCTCTGGGGACCTTTGATAGATTCAACCAATTCTGAGAATTGCAAACTAAACTTGCATAATTTTTCTGCAATTAGTTTTTTAAAAAACACTTTGTTAATGTTTTTCTGGGCAAACTTCATTTCAAGAAGTATCCATTTATACAGTGTGTATTTATACTAGCCAATAGATTGAATAGTTAGGCAGGGCTGTGGTCGGCCAGGTTTGGGGAGCTGCCATTTTCAAGGTAGGAAAAACAATTGAGATTGTAATAAAAGATCAAATACTCTCTCGATGGTATTAATTCTCCCATTGTTGCTCCTCCTCCCATACCTGGGATAGAGTCAATATTCAATTATGGCACATCGGACTATTCTCATGGCTTTCTTAAGAACTCTAGCGAGCAGCTGGCTACTGAGTATAATGGTTTTTGTGTTGCAGTAATGATGTAGTTAGGGGTTTTTTTTGAATGGTAAGTACTAAATTTGCAGTGTTATTTTTCAGAAATTAACATTTATTTTCACATATGCCTATTAAAATACAGATGCCTTACATCTAGACAGCTTAACAAAGACACCGAGACTGAACAAAGCAAATCTCTCATGTGCATCAAACAGAGACCGTTTTTCATGTGAAAGATCATACTATGGAGAAGTGAAAAATGAGTCTGCTTTGGAAATAACACTCAAAGAACACAAGTAAGACAACAAATGATGAGTTGAATATATGTCATTGAGCAATGATTCGATGTTTCAAGGTCTATCAGAGCAATGTTTTTCTCAACATTTTTTGGGTAGAAATGTAAGTTCTCTAATTTCTAACAAGTTAACCTTTTAAAAATAGGAATCAATTTCCACATTTCTCTACAACTTAGTACAGTGTTTTGCACATAGTAGGTATTGCAGAAAGATTTGTTGGACTGCTATCAAGTAATATTCTTTCTCCCTCAACACACATTTCAGAATTTCAAAAGAAAATTGGCCTACTTAAAATGTTTTCTGTTGTTCCAAACCTGCCAGTTCATTTGATCAAACTAAATAATCAATTCTGCTGTCATTTCCTAGGAAAGGCAGTGTTAGCTTTTGAAGTCTTCTCTGATCCATATTCCAGCTAGGGTCTGAGCACTTGTCTGGATTAAATGACTAACTTCTCCTAGACTCAGAAATTCACATGGCTGGCCATTGTGTTCCCCAAAGAAGCTTCACTTCAGCAGCCAAGAGTGAGGAAGCAAGGTTTTGAATTGCAAACTCTTTATTTTCATTTTCACCTGTGGCTTGTCAGCTTTAGTTGACAGGTTTGGGAACATTTTGCATAATGCTTCATCCTTCAGGATTTAGAGAATTTGAAGTGAGGCTATTTTCTAATTTAGGATGCTGCCAAAAACATACAACTATTGCTAGTTTAAATACAAAGGAAGAGCCTACAGTTTCTCACTTTTAAATATTCCATTCTAACTTCTCCTGCTAGGTGCTCAGTCGTCTCAGTTGGTGTCCAGACAATTGCACATCTTCTTGCTTCCACCACAATGGATGATCTGTGTGTGAAGGTGAGTATTAGACAACTTGTTTATCCTTTTCTCAGGTCTGTCTTAACCTGTTGATGCCTTCATGAGCATTTATTGTTTTAGTAGTACAGATACATTAAAAAAAAGTAAAATTGCTTGGTGTCTTCTCTCTAGTTCATATTGAACTTAATAATCAGTTAAATAGACAGAAATTAATCTAATGCCTACAATGTGGCCAGCATGTGTTCAACATTTTGCTGGAGACAGAAGACACTTTTCTCCCTCTAAAGAAACCAATGGGTAACTGGGAAAAATAAAGTACTAGGTAAAAAAGTAATTTTTTTTAAATAAAGAAATTAATTATCTAAACATCAAGCAAAATTAAAGAGAAGTAAGAATTTAACTATGTGCAATTGATAATTAGTGGAATAATTGTTCCAAAAAAAGAGACAAGTGGTGGACCCTCAGAAGAAGCTTCATGAAGAAAGTGGGTCATCAGCTAGACCTGAAAAGATGTTTAGGATATGCCGGATTATATATATATGTGTTGAGGAAAAGACATTTCTGTCAGGACAGCATGAAGACAGGTACAGAAGCAAAAACTATCATGGCATGCATAGGCATTTTTTTACCCTGTTTTACTAGAGCACAGAAAGAGGGAGTGTGTTGGAGAGTGACAGGAAATCATTAAATGGGTAAAGTGGGAGCATGGAGACATTTGAAAGCCAGGAATTGATGATGTAGGAAATAATAAGCCATTGTAGGTTATTGATCAGAAAAGTGACATGAAATAAGTAGCATTTTTTGGCATCAGTACATAACCTAAACTGAAAGGAAGAGAATCAAAGCATTTAGGCTGTAACTGAGACTAAATTAAATCAGTGACTTCAAGAATACAGAGGAAAGGAGGGGATTCTAAAGACATTCCCAAGGAAGGAACAACAGAATATGGAAGTGAATTTATATAAGTGATGAGAAGAGGATTGATTTAAGAGTCTCCAGTGTTATCTCATCTGGGAGATTAGAATAGTAGTGCTACTGCTCTTTGAAGTAGGAAGTAATTATACTTCTCTGGGGAAAAGACACAGACAGAAAGAAAAGGCGGGGTGGGAGAGGAGAGAGAAGAGACAGAGAAAGAGGAAAACACAGAAGATTAAAGAGAGACAGAGAAGAAACAAAGAGAAAGAGAGGGAGGGAGCGAGAGAATTAGAATGTAGATATTAATTCTAGAGATTCTGATGAGCAGCCTGGGAACCTATTTTAATTTCAGAGCAGACTGGTTTGGTCCTCAGTTGATGTGGCTTGTTGGTATATATATACATGTCTATATATATATATATATATACATGTCTATGTATATGAACCAGCTGTATTCAGAGCTGTCAGTGATCTCTTAATTGCCAAATATAGAGGCATTTTCTCACTCCTCATCCTTCTTGACCTCTCCATAGCCTTTGACCCTCTTGATCAGCCTCTTGTCCTAGATGCAGATGCCTCTCTAGGTTTTCATGGTACTACTCTTACCTGATTTACCAGCCTGACTTCTCCCTTTCTGGATCTTCATCTAAGTCATGCCTACTAACCATGGGTATCTCCTAAGTCTTTGTCCTACCCTTCTCTTCATCCTCCATTCTGTTTCATCTGGTGGTCTCATTAATTCCCATGGATCTAGTAATCTCTTTGCAGATGATTCTAAGACCTATTTAACCCTAACCTCTCCTCTGACCACTAGTACTGCATTATCAACTTTCTTTCTATGATGGGAATGTTCCATAGACATCTTAAGCACAATGTATCTGAAACCCATTATCTTCTCCCCAAAACTTTCCCCTTCCTAACTTCCCTGTTACTGTCAAGGACACCACTATCCTCCCGTGACCCAGGCTTATAAACTTGGTGTCTCAGTTCTTCCTTCATACTCAGTCCACATATCCAATCTCTTCCCAAGTCTTGTCATTTCTACTCTTATTCCGTAAATTTCATTGGCTCTCTATCACCTCCAAGATCAACTATAATAGGTTTTTGAATTTTACAATTTACATTTCACAACCTGACCCCTTTCTGATTTTTCACTCTTTTTGCATTTTACTCCTTTCCATGTATTCTGTGATTTAGCTACACTGGTCTTCTTTCTACTCCTTAAACCTAGCATTCTTTTCCTCCTCTGCCTCCTGGCTTCACTGGATTCCTTTGAGACTGAAGTCAAATCCTGCCTTCTACAGGAGTCTAGCCCAATCTTCCCACTGCTAATGTCTCCCCTCTGAAGTTTCCTTAATATATAAAAATATATAACTATATTAAATATTAAAATATGTATGTAAGCAAGCAAACCATGTTCATACAAGATATATACACATATGTATATACACCTGTGTATGTGTGTGTGTATGTCTGTGTGGAGAGAGAAAAAGAAACATGAGCCCCTTGAGGTTAGAGACTGTTTTTACTTTCTTTGTATCCTTACCCCTTGGCACAGTTCCTTGTATATGGTAAGTCCTTATGGTTTGGGTTTTTTTTTTTTGCTTTTTTTGGAAGGCAATTAGGGTTAAGTGACTTGCCCGAAGTCACACGGCTAGTAAGTGTGTCAAGCGTCCGAGGTCAGATTTGAACTCAGGTCCTTATCACTCCAGAGTGGTTGCTCTATTCACTGTGCCACCTACCTGCCCCAATAGTAAGTCCTCATTATAGACCTGAAAGCTATAGTATTAACTATATTCATCTTTTCCCCAAATTCTTCCCTTTCCCAACTTTCCCAATTTCTATTCAAGGTGCCAGTGGTCTTTGAGTCTCTCCTTTTTGTAAACTCAGCATTATCCTGAATCATTCACTCTTCCTTATCCTGCATCATTTCCCAAAGCTTACATTCCTACAGCCAACC
The DNA here is from genome assembly GCA_028646575.1 of Pseudocheirus occidentalis. Classification (NCBI taxonomy): domain Eukaryota; kingdom Metazoa; phylum Chordata; class Mammalia; order Diprotodontia; family Pseudocheiridae; genus Pseudocheirus; species Pseudocheirus occidentalis. The sequence goes on along the minus strand of CM053597.1, from coordinate 142,453,080 downwards.
TCACATCTGACCCCTTCTCTTCAGCCTCATAGCTGCTACGTTAGTTCCAGCCCTCATCATCTTTCTTCCAGATTAGTGAAAGTCTCCTAGCTGGTGTCCTCACTCAAATCTTTCCCCATCCAGTGTGTACCACATACTGGTGCCAGAGTAATTTTCCTCAGGCCCACATCTGATCTTGTGCATCCCCTACTGCATTAACTCCAAAGGCTCCCTATTTTCCCCAGGATAAACTATAAATTCAGTTTAGCTTATAAAACCCTTAGCAACATGGCCCCATGCTGTCTTTTCAGATTCACTGGGCATCATTCCTCTTTGAACACTCTTCAGTCTGGCCAAATTGACTTATGCTTTGTTCCTCATACATGACAACCCATCTCCCATCTCAGTGCTCTTGTACTGGCTGTTCCTCATACCTTGAATGTTCTCTTTTATGAACTCAACAGAGTCATTCTCTTCCTTTAATATACAGCTCATCTATCATCTTCTACATAAAACCTTTACTGATTTCCCCAACTAATAGTACTATCCCTTCTTTCAAACTACCTTATTTTTAACTACTTTGGATACATTTGAATTTGTCCACTTCATGTTTATGCTGTATATATTTATATATGAACTTGGTATCCTCCCCTCATTATAAGATCTTTGCAAGTAGGTGCTGTTTGATTCTCAGTACCTCTATCCACAGTACCTAGCATAGTGGTTGGTAGATAGTAGACACTTAGTAAAAACTTTTTACTTGATTGATTCATAAAATATGCTCTTAATATTTTTGTAGATTTTCCCATAAAGATTTTATAATTATTAAGATTTTCTGGATCACCTTTTTTCATTAGTACAAATGTCTGAGATTTTTGTTCAGTATTTAGTATTTTCCTTTATTTCAAATACCTTGAGAGTCTGACTCAACATTCTCAAAATTGTTTCATGAATATTGTGACACTTAGTTTTCTTTTTCTGCCATTTCTATTTCCACATGTAGCACATCAATAATCATAATGTTACAATGCAAATATGGTGGCTCCACAGTCACTGATGCAGAATTGACTATCCATGGCTATCCCATTAAACTGTTGTTTAAAATTCTTAGCAAACCTTTTCATTTGTTTTCCTTGTAGTTTCATCCTTAAAGGCCCTCAGCCTCTTCTGGCTTAGTTAGGTTTCTCTTGAAGCTTTATCTAAACTTATTTCAATATTGATCATAATTTTATAGCCCCTTACATAAGATTTTATAAAAAGAGTTTGTTTTAGACTGATTTTTTTCCTTAGCTAATATATTTTTACATGACCTGGAGATGACATTTTGTTCACTGAGGTAGTTTCTAGCTTCCTTTGGCCTCTTCTTTGTGGCAGCTGATTTAATCAGATAATCATCCTTAGAAATTATGTCCCATTTTGGGTAGTTTATAAATAAGTCAGGTTGAAGCTGCTTCAGTGTTCTGTCTTCTCATCTTATTTCTTCCAGTTTAGTATTGATTCTTTGGTCTTTATTCTAAGAAGTCAACAATCTGGCCATACAGAGCGAAGTAATTCAGAAATGACTTCTGCATTAATAATTAGTCATTTGCTGCCTGTTAAGATATAATCATATATGTACTTTTAAAGTTGTTATCATATAGCATTCCTGACATATGAGCATGGATCTCTTGTGTAGTCTACAAATATTTGACCACTTGCACTTCCTTATCCTGAGCCATATTTTTAAAAATATTTTTCACTCTACTCCCCAATACCCACCTTTTTATCAAAGTCATTGAATCTTAAAGTGTTTCTTAAATATAGTTAGGAATATCTAATTGAGTTTTCATAGATGTTCTCTACAGTCTTGTGCTTTGCAAAAAATATGCAATAAGCTAGAATTATCAGGATACTGGTCTTTTAATAAATACTTGTTATGATCAATGTAATATGAGGTGACTGTCCCATGAAATGTTTATTTTTGCTTTTATACAATGAAAATGTATCAATAAGTACTTTATTTGCCTCTCCTATACAAACCTGTGAAGCATCCATTTAGCATTTTCATCATTTAGTTTTCTTAAGAATATCAGGATTTATATCATTCAGTTCCACTAGTAGAAATTTATCAGTCATTGGACAAAGACATTATATTTAGAACACCAGAAATTCCTGTTCAGATACTGTAAAAACTACTTAATGTTTTAAATTTTCCTTCCTGCACACCAGTCTGTCATAGTCATTGAAAAAGCAGAAGAGAACTACAAGGAACTGAGGATAATTTCTCATTTTTCTTTGTTTCATAAGTTATCATGGCCAAAAAATTTACGACCTAGTGTCCAGACCACTAGTGGTAACTTTTCTGGTCTTAGCCATGATGATTGAAATGGTTTATAGCACTTTAAGGTTTAAAAAAGAGTGTGCATCCATTCTCATTGGATCTTTACAACAGCCTTGTGAAGTAGGAATTATTAGCCCTGTTTTACATTTGAGGTAACTGAGGCTTATATGAAGTGATCCTCTAGCTGGTAAGTGACAAGAGGCAAGATTGGAACGAAGATCTCTCTTGCGTCCAAACCCAGTACTCATTCCTCTATACTAGTGGTTCTCAACCTGTGGGTTGCGACCCCTTTGGGGGTTGAATGACCCTTTCACAGGGGTCACCTAAGACCATTGGAAAGCATATATTTCCAATGGTCTTAGGAACCGAGACACCACTCCTCTATCCGTCTCCAGGCAGGTCTGCCCACATGCAGATACACCCACATATGAATATTAAAGGGTTGCAGCATTAGGAAGGTTGAGAACCACAACTGTATACCTTACAATTTCCATTACTCATAGATACCTTGAGGGTGTTATTTGGTTTAAGAAATATGGAATTTAATAATTCCAAAAATGATTCCTGATTGTTAAAGTACTTGATTTGAACTCCCAGCTCTAGCCATTTTCATTAGCTGTCTCCCATGCTTAAAATGCTCTTCCTCCTCACTGTTGCCTCCTGGTTTCTTCAAGTCAAAGCAAAAATTCTAGTTTCTACAGGAAGCTTTTCCTGATTCCATTTAATTCTAGCTATTTTAAGCATTGTAATTTATCCTGTAGATAGCTTGTTTTTCACAGATTTTTTTTTTGCATGTTTTCTTCCCCCATTAAACTGTGAGCTCCTTGAGAGCAGGGACTCTCTTTTGCCTTTCTTTGTATTCCTATCAGACAGTGCCTGCACCTAGTAGGCGCTTAAATGTTTGGTAACCATTTCTTATCCAGATATGATACACTTCAAGAAAACAGGTAGTTTTAGATAATTTCATGGGAAGCTCTAACAAAACTATGGTGCTTACCATTATGGGTATTGACTTTCTGAAAAAAGGAAGTGGAAAGCTTTGTATTACTTGTTTTCTTAGTCCATTCCCATGATGTCTTATCATTTGAGAGTTTCCAGATTCACACTGAGTAGTATGAAGCAGAGAAGAAAGCACTGGATGCTGGTCAGGTAAATTGGAAATTGAAGTTATCCATATTTGTCTTTGTTTTTCATCCGGAATAATACACGTAAAGGTCTGCAAACCTTAAAAACTATGTAAAGATAAATGATATTATTTTTAACGACTTATAACATCCCTTCATGTTATAACTTTTAGGTAAAAAGATAGAATCCTGATGTCATGATAGAGAAAAGGAGGCAAGTTCAGTGGAGAAAGTGCTGGATGTTTAGTCATAAGACCTGAGTGCACACAGACTGCCTCTGCCATTTATTACTTTTTGTGATTTTGGACAAGGCACTTAATCTTTTTGGGGTCTCAGTTTCTTCATTTTTATAGGAAAGGAGGGATGCAGTGACTTCACATTTCCTTTCCAGGCTAAATTGATGATCCTACAAATTTTTTAATTACCCCAGTAGCTCTCCAAGCTGTCCTAGGTGTTATCTTGGTTTAAACATGTGTGTAACTTTAACACATTGAGAGAACAAAGAATATTCTTGATTGTGAAAAGGTTGGAGAAGAGTGCAGGAAGGCAAAGACCTATGAGAAATTTACTTCAAAATACTATCACTGAGACTTTTGGGGGCAGAGCCAAGATGGCGGCGTAGAAGTAGAAAGGTCCCGCAGCTCCCACACCGCCACCCTCAACACCCATAAAATATGAGCCCAGACAAAGTCTAGGACTCTCAGACTCACAAAAATACAGAAAACACATCTCTTGCTGAAGGCAGCTTGGCAGCAGGGGCTCATCGTGGCGGGATGGGAGCGGAGGCTTGGCCAGGCCCGGGGCAGTGGAAAGGAACCGAGCTGAGCCGAGCCAAGCCGGCTGCAGCAAGTCTGCAGGAGAGATCTACAGTCTCCAGCACCTCCACATCTAACAAGGCGTGAGGAACGGGGACTGGAGAGGGGCAGCTAGGCGGGAGGGGCTCGTCCAGCAGGCCAGCAGGTGGGGAACCAAGGGCAGCCTGGCCCAAAACCGCAGCCGTGGTCAGGCCAGGCCCCAGGGCATCAGGAGGAGCCGAGCTACAGCTTGAGTCTACTTCAGAGAAGATCTACTGCACCTGAGGGAATCTTCACATTTACCAAACCAGGATTAGACAGTCAGTGAAAGTGAAAGTGAAACTTTGAAACTTAATTTGGGGGAGGAAAAGCAGTTCAGCCAATCTACCCCCAGGGCAAGGAAGCAGTGGGGATCCGAGGCCCCCACTGGGCTTCTTCAGAGCCCCTGGCCTGCAGACTCTGCAGGGGGGCTGAATCAATTGATCAGGGCCAAGTGCTCTTGCGTTGAGCAGCCTGGATCCGGATCGTGGTCTTGGGTAGTAGTCCTGGGGTGCACTTTCAGCAAGCCAAAGCTGGGGGGGGGTTGCAACACCCCCCTAATAGCTCCTGCAGCTGGGAAAACCCCAGCAATTTGGAACAGAGCTTTCCCCCCTG
>CM053597.1:142430272-142440848 GCA_028646575.1 Pseudocheirus occidentalis | reverse complement strand
AAGAGAGAAATTTGGAAGTGAAGATAATAAAAAAATTTTAAAACTTTGAAAGTATATTTGCTTTAAAATAGTGAAAATATATGAATTAAAAATTATCTTTGCCTCTTGAATCTATGGCCTTTTTATCTAAAGAGAATTGCTCTAAAGGAAATCACTTTCATATACTGGCCCAATGTATGGAATGCCCAATATATATTTATCAAATCACAAAAGGTAGCTACGATTCTGAAAATTGTTTACATTCCTTTCCCAGTTTCTTATTGATATGGTAGTATACAGTTTATGTATCTCATTATCCCTTTTAGCGTAATTATGGGTGGCCTTTCACCTACTAAATTATAAGCTTTTTGAGAGTAAGGGCTGTGACATCTTTCTCTGTATCTCCAGCACCTTTATATGTAGTAGGCATTTAATAATAAGAGTTTGTTAAATGGAATTTATGAAAGTGAACAGCACCTCCCTAAACAAGTACCATGCTGGCCATGTGCTGTCATTTCATTTTTATTAGCAAATTATACCCACCCCTTTGAACATTAAGGAATTGTTTCTGTGGATTTTTTCAATTCCAATCAACTTTAAATTTTAGAGCCTTTATATACATCTGTGTATGGGTAGATTTATATGTATATATATAGTCATTTCTTAAAGGTTCATAATGACTGTTCATGTCCCCCTCATCTCTTTCTTCATCTCTTTCTATTCACCATTTTTTATTTCATCTCCTCTTTCACATGTTTCTCTCACAGGTAAAAATGTAGCTAAAGAAGATATTCCTCTTCACATTTCTGTGGATAGAAAGAAAACCACATTGAATTTGGTAAGAGACTAGACCAATGCTGTTAATTAATGATGATCATAGTAGCACTGAGTTAGATCTAGCGAAGACTTCAGAAGCCTTCTAACCCAAAACCCTTATTTCACATACAAGGACCTCTGTTCCAGAGAAGTTAAGTGACTTGCCAGGATAAGTTAGTGAGCACCTAAGCTGGGCTTCAAACACAGGTTGACTAATTCAAAACCCAAGTCCCTTTTTGATGATAATGGTGAAGATGATAACATTCTGTATTTGGATTATATATTTGTATCTTTACTTTTTTTAAGAACTTCCACAAACATAATATCATGACATCACAGATTCCACAAAGAGAATTTATTAAAACCCATATTTTGAGACTCCACTGTTTATTTTTTCAATACTTCAAGGATCCACAATTGTACCATTCTAGATATTTTTCTCCACTCATACAAATCACAGTCCTTCCAAATCCTTCTAAACCAAATTCACCAAATGCTATGACCAAAAACATTCCGTGCAAGGTAACTGAATCTGAAATGATGAGCCTCTCCCTGCTGAGCTGGCTGCTTTTCAGATAACATTAAATGTGCCTCTCTAGGGCTTTATTTGTAATCTTTCCAGCCTGGTAAGACTTGTGAAGTTTATGCTTCACTGGTATAGCCTTTGAGATTCTAGGTCTACTCCAGAAGGAGACATCAGGGTAAGGCTATAGTGATGGTTATCATGGATTTACAAAAACTATGCCTGAACGTTTTTTAGGGACTCTCTTATACACTCTCGTATCACAAGTACCTAGCACAGTGATTTACATATTATAAGGTTTAATGAATGTTTGATGAAGTGAATAGAATATTTTGAACATTAAGTATTGTTAAATAAATGTGATTTCATAGATTATCAAATATACCCTTTTATGCAATATAAGTAGGACTCATATAATAATCCTACAGTTTTATGTTCAATGAAAACAGTATTCACTGCCCATCTATATACAGTAAAATTCCTGTCTACCACCACTTTTCTATATCAGCACATTTCATGATAAACTTTGTGTCAAAATAACCCCCAAAGGTCTGTGCTTTCTTGCCTCTCTAGAAGTGAAGCAATATGATGTAGTAAGAAGAATATTGATGTTCAGTCTAGGAGATCTGTGTTCAAGTCCTGGCTTTCATTATTTACTAGCCACATGACTGTAAATAACTCATAACACATCTCTGGACTACTTTCCTTATCTGTAGAATGGGGATAATGATAGTTTTTACTGTCTTCCTCTCAGGATTGTACTTTATGAATTGTGATACTATATTTACTCACAATATTTCCCCAATCTCTATTCAGTATGCCCTTTCCATTTCTCTTTGATTAATAAAACATCCAAATTCTAATCCCTTTTCTTCCGTGGAGCTTTCTTAGACCATTCTGGGTCTACAGTAAGTGACTTCTCCCTTCTCTGAAGTCATAGCACTTATTGCAAATATCCATTGATCTAAGCAATTAATCACCTTATGACTGATCTTCTTTTGTCTCCTTTTACTTATTTGACTTCTCAAGTCTTTATGCCTTGTCTCCCTAACTAGATTATAAAATCCTAGGCTATGTTACTTTCTGTTCCCCAAGTTTTTAGACTTTGCCTTGCATATGTTAAATACACATTAAATGTCCATTGATAGGGAAGAAAACCCAAAGCATTAGAGAGAACTGCATTTGTAGCACTACTCAGGTGGTTCTTTATTATGTCTTTCATCTCTATAAATTTTAGGAAACCAAAGAAGGACCTGAAGCAATTACAGAGTATAAAGAAGAATATGCCATTGGGGGAGGTAAGAAGAGTTTTCTCCCACTTCTGTGTTGATACAGAATCTCACTGAGAGAAGATAAAATCTTGTTACTTCACCTAGGGCTAAAACAATAAATGAAATCTAGTATTTGACTCTATTTTTATCTCCCTGCTTTGAAGCTTCAATATTCTGTGATCTTATAATAGTATTCCCTCCAACAGTGAAAATCACAACCCACTCATACGTTTTTTCTCTTTTCTATTTGTGCCCATGACAATCTGTAAATCTCCAGGTCTCCTGATATTCCATGGGAGAGCATGGTCCATTGGTTACCCTTTGTTCTCACTACATAACTGATCTACCTGTTTTTCTGATCATTCATGACTCTGATGATATCCTTTATACCAGATCTCCCACACGATTCTTCTTTGGTGATATGTTGTTGCCTACGTATACTCAATATGAATGGATTTTTTGGGTGACCTACTGCTCAGACTCTTCTCAAACTATGCTGTTCTCTAACTCACAGCCAAACAGTCTCATCTGAAGTATACCTGTATTAAAAAGATGAGTCTTTGTTTGAGGGAAATGCTTGGAGCCATCAAAAGCATTGCCCAATTGCAATTCAGGCAATTTAGCCTTCCCTTCTCCTTTTATTCAGTTTTGGGCCCTGTTCACTATCCATCTGTAGTATCTGTTCAAATTATATATGTTGATTAGGCATTGAGGTGGCATAGTGGATAGAGTGCTGAACATGGAGTCAGGAAGACCTGAATTAAAATCCTGCCTCATCCACTTACTAGTTTGTGTAACTTTGGGCAAGTCACTTAATCACTTATCTAGATTTTCATGCTGATGATGTACAAGAGGGAGACTCTGGAGGCTCTCACCATTTATAGGGAATCTCTCTTATTGTCCTGGAGGTCCTTCATGACCATGGCAAATACCTTAGGATGTACTTGTCTCCTTTATTTAATAATAATAAAGGTGCATTAAACACATTTATCTCCTTTTATACATCTTTCAAGAATCTTGTATGATTTTGTTATATGAGTGGGAGATATTTTAATATAGTTTTATTTATTTTGTTAAATATTTCCCAATTATATATTAAAAATTAATATTTATTGCTTAACATTTTGAGTTCCACATTCAGAAATACTTTTTTTGGAAGAGAACTAGAAAAAGCTTTGTTATCTAGCTGATCAAATTTTTTTTGTAACCAGCAAATAAGCCCAATGGAGACACTGCATTCTCTACACCTTCCAATTCATTTGTATAACTATAAAGATGCAACATATTGTAGGATATCACTTAGAAAAACCTACTTATTCCCAGTTATGTAGTTAAGCCTCAAAACATTAATGTCAGATGGTTACCTTTTATTATTCCCACTGTCTTGGGGTCTGAACAGTTTTAATTGCCATTTCAATTTTGTGAGCTATGATTCCTGATGTATTCATGAAGCATATACAAAACATAGGCTTCTGACAAAGTGGTGCCAAATTCTAAAGTCCATTTCTTGAAGGTCCTTCTTTTTTTTCTTTATTGAGAAATACTGTGGTAAAGGTTCCGTCAACAAGAATTTATTAAGGGCTTTGAATTTTGCCGTATACATTACTGCTAAGAAATGGTGTCATATTTTTTCATCATTCACCTCCAGTAAGAGCAGCTGTGATATCCATAAGCTTGAGAGACTCAAGCCACATTTCAGATATTACTGTAAATTACAGTGTTTGGTTTCATCACTGGAACCAGTGTGGTTTTAACATTCTGAATGAAATCATCAGGACTTCAAGTTTAAGCAATAACACTGTAGCTGACACGACTCTTTGAATGACATACTTTATTTTTTGCTACTCATTCTTTAGTGGATATAACTCATATAAATGGAGAGACATCAAGTAGTTAATGTGATTTAACCAAATAATGTCCTTTTTGCCCCTTATTAGAAATGGCTGCTTCTACTCTTCCAGTAACCAGTGTTAAATCGGTCAACTTTAGACAAAGTGACCAGTAAGTTCATTTTACTAGTCTATGAATGTTTCTTATTACTTTCTTGGGGATTTTGTTTGAAGTCCTTCTCTTTCTTGTTCAGCAGCATTTCTACAAATGAAAAAGAGGTAGAGGTAAGTATGAAACATTTTCTATTTTTGGCTTTTACCAAATATAAAAAGATCCTTAAGTTCACCCAGGTATAATTGGGTCATGAATCCTATCCTGTTTGACTGGCAACACTGGAATTAAGCTTACTAAGAAGCAACTTCACTAAGGCCCCTGCATATATCAAATTCATTATCTTGATGCAGTCTTTCTTTACATTTAAATCTTGTATTAACTCTAATTTTCTCTCTTCATTCGTGTACCCCTTTTATTTTATTTCTGTAACAGGCTGAATTTCTTAGATTATCTTTGGGATTTAAATGTGACTGGTTTACCTTGGAGAAAAGAGTCAAGCTTGAGGAGAGGTCTCGGGATCTGGCTGAAGAGAATCTAAAGAAGGAGATCACTAACTGTTTAAAGTTATTAAAGGTTAGACTAAGAATATTTGGGACCTTTGGGACCTTATTTCTACACTCTGAGACCTAGAGAAGATTTAAAGTTTGAGTAGCACTACAAACAGTTCTTTTCATCTTTCAAAGAATTTTGATTTTCTTCCAAGCCTAAGCTTGAACGCTACTTTTTCTGTGAAGCCTTCCCTAATCTTTCCAGTTGTCTTCTCTTTTCCTTTCACCTTTGCTTGTAGTTACTTATTTACATGTTTTCATGTTCAGTTGAAAACATCTAGAAGGCAGGCACTGTTTTATTTCTGTATCCCTGGTGTGTAACAAAATGATTTACACACAATAGGCATTTAATGTTTGTTGAATTCATTGAATGTAGCCTAAGATCAAATTTGCTATTTTTTTCCTACCAGCTCATTTTACTTGCAATTCACTAACATCACTAAAATCCAGAGGTTGATTTTTTTAATCCAAACATAGGATTTTATCTTTATTACATTTCATTTTCTTAGATTCAACTCACTGTTCTAGCTTACTGAGATCCTTTTAGATCCCAGTTATTCATCTACCACATTAGATCCCACATGTTTTGTCATCACTTCTCTTCAGTGCTTCACAAAGGTGTCTCCCATTTGTGTTTGTGGAGGAGGGAAGAGGTGATGAAAGTGCATATACACACAGAAAGTTGAGCTAGCTAATCATCCTATGCATATCTATAGACATATCAAGACCCATAAATAGCTGTCTCAAGTTCCTGTTTCCTGCACATGTAATAAGTATGCCTTCTCTGTGTTTATAGATATTTTGGCAAAATTACTGAGAAAAAATAATAACAGTACAGAGCCAAGGACAGATTTCTGGAATAATTCATTAGAAACTTCTCCAAAATTTTTGGAGTATTTTTCTTCATTCTTGGTCTATTATGAAATGTCAACCAAAAGACCACCACCAAAAAACTCCATTTTTTCTGCCCTCTTATCTCTGAAACAATAAGATAGCTTTTTCTCTTGCTTATTTCTAGCAATGATGAGAAACAGATAAAACTTCAAAAAGGTTCCCTCCTTTTTGCATTTAGATGCCAAAGAGAAAGCTAAAATACATACAAATAATAATAGTAGGTTTGGGGATTCAAAAAGGATTGATGTGTATTTCCCCTTCATGTAAAGGGAAAAACCAAAAACTGAATCAAGTATATCTTAACAAATATTTCACTATGGAATTAAATTGGGACAGTAGTTGGCATTGGGGGTTTAGGTTGGAGAGTAGGATAGGTAAGGGTATGGGATGGAATTAAGGGACTGGATCTCTTGTTGCCTGTGGAACCAGGGCTAGGCCTTGGGGAGTAGCAGTGGCTGGTAGTAAGCAGGAGATAGAAGCATCAATGTTTTACCATACCTTTCTTTATCTTTGCTGATCTAGTCCCTGCAGATTCACTAGATCAGTCCTGGGAAGTGGTAAAAAATGAGCACTGGGTTTGAAAGGCTGGCCCGTACTGAAGGTTCCTAGAAGAGGGTGACCAAGATGGTGAGGTTTCTGGAGACTGCCATACAGCACGTCCATAAACTGAATGAACTAGAAACATTATGTCTCAAAGATTTTATCTTTAGAGGAGAAATGATAGTTATCTTTAGGTATTTAAAAGACTGTGAGATGAAAAAGGATTAGACACATATTGGGTCACAAGGGCTAAACTAAGAACGCTCAAATTCAGGTTGTAATCAGGTCAAGTCTTAGCTTGATATAAAGGGGAAAAATCTATAACGATTAAAATTCTAAAAGATAGAATAGTTTGTTTTGGGAGGTGACAGGTCACTCCTCAACTAGGGATCTTCAGATGATGGCTGGATGTCTATAAAAAACATTGGGAGAAGATTCCTTACAACTCCTTACAAGGAGATTCAGATATGATTCATTGTTCATATTTACTGATTAGCTCCTAAAGTCCTTTTAAATTCTGTAATCCCATAACGTGATGGCAGCAAAAGGGGTATAGTTTGCTAGGCCTTCCTAACAAAAGAAATAGGGTGAAGGCAAGAAGGTATAGACTGAAAAACACAGGGAAGAGTTATATGAATAAATGAATGAAAAAAGCATTTATCAGGCACTTACTAGGTGCCAAGTACAGTGCTAAGTGGAAGAGAAATACTCTCAAGGATCTTACATTCTAACAAGAGAAGGCTATACATAAAGGGGAGTGGTGGCCAGGGAGGGACACTTTTGTTTGGAAAAATTACAGTGATGGTGAAAGGAGCCATAGAGGAGTGAATTGGCACAAAGGAGGAAAAACTGCTTGATGCTCCTCGGTTCACCACCTGCCCACCCCCTGCGCCCCCACTCCAATACTCTTCCTGACAGATCCACTGTCTCCAAACACAGTCTTTGGGTTACAGCTGGAGCAGGGAGAGGAGTCTTTGTTTTTATTATGTAGCAAATAGTGGGAAAGACAGTCCTTAGTCTTGCTTGCAGGCTGCCCTGCAGTGTGTACAATAGCTACAGTTGATCTGAAACCTAATACTGTTTTAGAGATACTGGCCTGGGGCATAGAGGGCATATGACTGGCCTAGCATTACGTAGCCAGTAAGTATCATAGGTGGGACTTGAATCAAAGTTCTTTCTGACTCAGAGGTCTCCTCAGACCCTTGCTTTACCACCCCCTTCCAACTACCCTGAAATCCAACAAATTTTTCACTCATTTCCTCAAAGCAAAACATACACTATTCCTTTCTAGGGAGTTTGTCAGGACAAGAAGTTCCTTAAGAATTAGATCAACCAACACTTAATTATACACCTATATCACCTGATCATAGGGAAGTTAGGTGGTACAGTAGAGTGTTGGGCTTGGAGTCAGGAAGACTCATAAGTTCAGATTTAGTCTCAAACAATGTTACTAGCTGTGTGATCCTGGGCAAATCACTTACCCCTGTTTGCCTCAGTTTCCTCATCTGTAAAATGAACTGGAGAAGGAAATGGCAAACCACTCTAGTATCTTCACCAAGAAAGCCCCAAATGGGGTCATGGAGAGTCAGACACAACTGAAATGACCGAACAGCAACATCGCCTGATCAGGTCCTAGACCAGTGATGCTAGAAGTAGATGGGAATGAGAGAAAAATGAAGGGGTCAAATATGGTCAATGGTCAGCTAACTAATTCATTTAGCAATTCAGTTTCAAAAATACATACATCTCCTAATCCAAAGCAATGTCCCAGGCTCAACTTGGAAAATTTTTGTAATATCCATCATTGGCATTAACAGTGATGTTATTCTCTGATAATATTATTTGCTTTTTCTGGGGCATCATAGTGTAATATTACTTTTGACAAAATAACTAGTATTTTTGTAGTACTTTACAGTTTGCAAAGAGCTTTACATATAAGCTCTTTCATATAAGCCCTCATTAAACTGAAGTCTTCCTAACTCTCCGGAAAGTATTTAATATACTCTTGACTTTTGGCCAGAAAATTTGAGACCTTGCTCATCTACTTATTAGCTATGTAACTTTGGACAAGTCACTTAATGTCTCTAACCCTCAGTTTCCTTTTTCTGAAGAATAGGAGAAATACATGTACTGCCTATATTACAGGATTGCTGTAACAGTCGAATGAGATAATACAGTAGCTTCGTAATAAGCATATAGCACTATATAAATATATAATGTTATTCTCTCCACCATCTTAATCTCCTAGTATCATCTGCAGAAAGAGGGTTGGAAGGGATCTGAGAGGTCACTCATATATGAACAAGAATCCCTTCCATGAAATTCTCAAAAAGTCACCCAACCTTCACTTCAAGATCTCTAGTGAGGTCCTCCTCCACCATGCCCTGTGACCACTTATTATATTTTTAGATATCTCTAATTGTTAGGAAATTCATGGAGTCTAGAAAGCTTGGGAAATTCTCTCAAGTCTAAACACCTGTCTATAATTTCCACACATTGTTTCTAGTTCTTCCCTTTGGAGCTGGAGAGATCACCCCTAATTCCTCTTCCCTGAGACTGTGCTGGTAGCATTCACTCAGAGAGAGCTAACATCCTAAATCTTCTCTTCACATTAAACATCCCCATGTGTTTCAGATGTTTCCTGACATCATATGATCATTAGATCCTTTACTATCCTAGTTACCTCCTTTGGATTTTCTCCAGTTTAACAATATACTTCCCAAATGGCAGCACCCAAAACTAAATGCAAAACTAGTGGTCCCACACTGGAATATAGTGGGACTGTCACTTTCCTAGTTCTAGACAGAAACTATTCCTATTGTAATGCAGGCTAATTTCAAGTTAACTTTTTTAGCTGCTATGTCATTCTTTATTTATATCATATTTACAATTCACTAAAACTTCCAGAAATTTTTCAAATAAAATGCTATCTAGCCATATTTCCTCTATTTTGTACTTTTGAAGCTGATTTTTTTTGGCTTCATGTAAAAATGTATCTCCAGTATTATTACATTCTCATTTTTGAGTTCCAGTTTGTCTGAAATGCAGCATTTGTTATTCCTCATACATAACTGCTTATTTCCTTTTTATGCAGTCTTTAATAACTCTCTGTGAAGATGATAACCAAGCCCAGGAAATCATTAAGAAGCTGGAGAAGAGTTTAAAGTTCCTTAATCAGTGCACAACAAGAGTTGCTAGCAAGGCAGAGATGCTGGGAGCCATTAATCAGGTAACTAAATTCTGCACTTTGCAATTGAATAAACTAAAAGCTTTGGGTTCCCAAGTTACTAGATTAGCTGCATTCTTAGTCGCCACAATTTGAAACTTTAAAAATTTCTATCTGGACAAATCTAAGAGGATTTTTCTTGTCTAAATGTATACTATACTGGATTTGAAGGTCTGATTTTTCAGAGACTTGGAGAGGTAATCCTTCTCCCTGCCACACCTGTTGTTCCAGAACTCAGTAATAAATGCTTTCTAAGTGAAATTTTCATGGGGTAAACCTTCATGTGCACATGAGAAGAAAGCACAACCCAATGCACAACTCATGGATTCAAGCAAGGCTTTTGTAAAGGGATATAGTATAATTGACTGAATCTCAAGTAATTGGGGAGTACAGGAAATCTAAAGAAGTCTTCAAGTGCTTTCAGATTAAGGGCATGTTTCTCTGCAGATGTAGAGTCTCTCTGGTCACATACACACACACCAACCTAAGAATCAACTATTTTTGTGACTCAGGAGGCCCAGCTTTTCTGCTTTTAGATAGAAGAGGCCTTACTTCTGATGTGAGTGATTAGAGTCCTCTGTTTAGGATTTATGCTTCTGAGACCTTGAGGCAGTGATTGGCTAGGCCAGGGTCTCTGGGCTCAGGTTTGGCCATCTGAGAATTCTAAGCCTTTATTATTACACAGTAGCCTTGGGCTTGGGTCTGGCAGAGTCTCCTTATATACTATACAGAGCCAGGGCAATTAGACCCTCCCTTCTGGTTTATAGATGGTCGTTATCTCTGGGATAGAAAACAGCAAAAGAAAACAAAGGAGCTATTAAAGCTTTGATGAAGC
>CM053597.1:142384307-142429772 GCA_028646575.1 Pseudocheirus occidentalis | reverse complement strand
TTGGGGTGGGTTAATGCAGTCATAAGAATTGTGGCCAAATGGCCTTCCAAAGCATACATTAAATTTCAGTTCTATTGAACAAACATTCTTCCTGCTTTTGTAAGAGAGAGAAGACATTAACAAAAATGATTATAATATATGACAGTATAGTATAGAAGGTAAAGTATTAGACTTGATATCAGGAAGACCTTATTTTTTTCTTAATATCTAACTTTTGAAAATTAAATCTTATTTTTTTTCTAACCGATGAAAATCTTCCTACACTTCCTACACTCAATTGAGAAAGAAAAACAAAATAGTTGTAGAAATATACATACACATGTATATATCATACAAGTATTTTATATATAGTAAAGCAAAACAACACATTAGCCATGTCCAAAAAAACATATCTCAATTTGTATCATGAATTTACCAGATGAGGGGTAGTATATTTCATCATGAAACCTTTGGAATTCTAGTTGGTCATGGCATTGTTAGACATCAAGTCTTTCAAAGTTGCTTGTCTGTGCAATATTATTGTTATTGTATAAATTGTTCTCCTGGTTCTGCTCACTTCACTCAGTATCAGTTTATACAAGTTTTCTCTGCAATCATACCCTTTATCATTTCTTACAGCACAATAGTTTTCTATCACATCGTATTCTATAGCATGTCCAGCTATATGCCCAGTTGATGGGCACAACCTTAATTTCCAATTCTTTGCTGCTACAAAAAAGAATTGCTCTAAATATGTTTGCACATTCTTTGAGTTTGTTTTGCTTCTCCATTAATTTACCTGTCCTTTCTTTTCCTGCTTCCCTTTTCCCCCTTCTAATCTGTTT
This sequence comes from Pseudocheirus occidentalis, assembly GCA_028646575.1. NCBI lineage: Eukaryota > Metazoa > Chordata > Mammalia > Diprotodontia > Pseudocheiridae > Pseudocheirus > Pseudocheirus occidentalis. Next base: position 142,428,948 of record CM053597.1, on the reverse strand, counting down.
TCCTGTTAAATGAAATATGTTTTCTATACCAAACTATGTGTATATCCTTCCTTTTGAACACTTTAGATAACAGTGAAATTTAATTCCTTAACCATTTCTCCTTGTTTTTATACCCCAATTGTGTACCCCAATTATGTAATATAATTTTCCTGCCCTTGCTCTCCTCTTTTCTCCCCTAGGGTATTCCTATGCTACTTGCATTCTGTACTTTCAAGATCATAAAAAAAAAATCCTTAACAAAACCACTCCCAGCCTTTTCTATGTAGATGCTTTTTGATCAGATTCTGAAGGAACATGTGTCATCTCTCCATATAAAAATGTAAAAATTTTATTTTTTTTAGTCACTATGATTATTTGCTCATATTTACTTTTTTATGTTTCTCTTGACTCTTATGTTTTCACTTTAAAGTTTTGCCATGGCTGATCTTTTCATCTGGAATGCTTAGAAGTCCTCCATTTCTTTAAAAGTCACTTTATCCCCTGTAGAACTATACTCAGTTTTTCTGGGTAAGTTATTATTGGTTGTAAGTCTATATACTTTGCATTCTTCAATTTCATATTCCAAGCTCTCTGCTTCTTCACAGTGATGGCTACTAGATTATGTTTTATCCTGACTATGGCTCCTTAGTATTTGAATTCTTTTCTTTTTTTTTTTTTTTTTGCTTTTTGGAGGGCAGTTGGGGTTAAGTGACTTGCCCAAGGTCACACGGCTAGTTTTTTGTGTTAAGTGTCTGAGGCCGGATTTGAACTCAGGTACTCCTGACTCCAGGGCCGGTGCTCTATTCACTGCGCCACCTAGCCGCCCATATTTGAATTCTTTCTGTCTGCTTGAAGTATTTTTTTCTTTGACCCAGAAACTCTGGATTTGGGTTTTGCTGTTCCTGGAAGTTTTTCATTTGAGGGTTTCTTTCAGGAGATGCCTGGCAGATTCTTTCTGTTTCCACTTTGCCTTTTTTTAAATGAGATCTGTGTTTTAAGAGATGTAGGCAGTTTTAAATGATTTTTTTGAAGTATGATGTCTAGGTTGTTGGGGGGAGGGTTTAATCATGGTTTTCAGGTAGCCCAGTTATTTTAATCTTTCCTCTCAACATGTTTTCTAGGTTAACTCTCAAGTCTTATTGACTCTCCTTCCACATCAGTTCTTATATCTGTTCCTTCTCTGTATTTGCATAACCACAAATCTAGTTTGGGCCTTTGGTACTTCTCATCAGCTTCCTAATTTAGTTTTCTCTGCTCTCAGCCTCTCCTTTCTTTTTTTAAATTTTTGGAGGGGGAAGGCAGGGCAATTGGGGTTAAGTGACTTGCCCAAGATCACAGGGCTAGTGTTAAGTATCTGAGGCCAAATTTGGACTCAGGTCCTCCTGACTCCAGGGCTGGTGCTCTATTCACTGCACCACCTAGCTGCCCCTCAGCCTCTCCTTTCACTTGTTAACAAGAAGAACAACAAATCCCAATAATTCCACATAACTGCCAAAGTAATCTTGCTGAGTCACAAACAGGATCATGTTCACATTCAGGTTGTATACAGACTCAGTCTTCCCTTTGAAAGCCTCTACAATCTCATTCCAATCTATTTTTCCACCTTAATTTCACCTAATTCCCCTGGTCTGTATTACAGACAAAATGGACTTCTGGCTAGTCCCTTAATTCGAAATTCTGTCTTTTCATTTGCATAAACTATTCTCCTGTGCCTGAAATGCCCTTTCACCTAATTTCTGCCTCTCAAAACATCCAACTTCAAAATTCTTCCTCCTTTGTAAACCCTTTTCTGATCTAGTTATTAACACACAAAACTGTCTCCCTCACTCTCTCTTTCTCTGCTTATATTGCCATCTTTGTCCATCCATATTATACCTTCCCAGTAGAGGTTAAGTTTCTTGAGGACAAGGACTTTTTGAAATCTGTGTATCCCCAGTACTTTGCACATAGTAAATTTATAATAAAAGTTTGTTGAATTGAGTTCAACTAAATATGGAATAAGAATAGAGAATAGACCTGTGATTGAATTGGTAGAGGGAACTTCCTCTGTCACTGTAGGTCAGCACCATCTCTAACTTATAGTCTTAGGCAGTTGTCTAGAGCACCAAGAGATTAAAGGTCACACAACTAGTATGTATCAGAGGAAGAACTTGAACCTAGGTCTTTCTGGTTCCAAAAATGGACCTCTAGCCAATATTTCATTCTATCTCTGAATATAGAATATATTATTAATATGGAATTCATAATTTATTTATGTTAGCATTTATTGAAAGAATTTATTTTTATTATTTATTATTAAAAGAACACAGATATACAGGATGAAAAAATTGTGCCCGTGGGAAACAGAGGACAGGTAGAAGGGCAAACCAGGGATAAGTACAGGAGATAACAGCAGGAAGAGGCTAGAACTTAACATAGAAATTGGGTCATAAAAATAGAAGTAGAAGGCATGGGAGGAAATAAGTTTACTGAGTGGGAAAAGTTTGGTTTCCTTTTTTTTTCCTAAGTAAGTAAAATAGTAAATAAGTACCCAGTTGGAAACAAAGTTTATTGCCCCAATCAAGTTCTAGGCTCTGGATGCTTATTTCTGATAACTTAGATTTAGTGATAGAATTCTTCAAAATATAGCAATTACTAAAAGGGGAAAGGAGCAATTAAGTATTAACCTTAGTTTCCTCCTTTTGCCTGATGTCTTTTGCCTGTTCAGCCAGGCAGAAAAGAACCATAACATGGAGGGGGTGGGAGAAGAGCGGCATATAAGTTGAGATATCAAAAAGACTCCAATCTTGGTCAAAGAATTGTGGAGGTCAAAGGATGTGGAGGCTGAAGACCTGTGTTTGAGGCCTGGCTCTTCTATTTACTGGTTGGTGTTTTTGTTTTTGTTTGTTTGTTAACCTCAGGAAGTCTCTTCAGCTCCAGGATTCAATTTCTTCATCTATAAAATGAAGGGATTGGGTTTGGTGACTTTTAAGGATCCTCCTACTTATCATACAGAGTAGCCTAAAAGTCTAAAAGCAGTTATACGCTTTAAAACTATACTAAGACTTTTGAACTACCTTATATTTAATGATTCTTTTCATGATTGAGGATCTAAGATAAAGTTTCTGCAAGCTAAAATTAGTAAACATGGGTTGAAATCCCCATTCTACTACTTATTAGCCCTGGGACCCTGGACAAGGTTCTTAGCTTTAATTTAATTAATGGAGATAAATGTATCTACTCCCTACCTCAAAGTTGTGGGGGGGGGGGAAAGAAGTGCTTTATAAGTCCAAAATGTTATTTAAACAGGATCTAATTATTGATATTTTTGTTGTTTTGAAGTTGATATTTAACCGAGACTTAAATGAGAAATGATTGTATATTTTTTGGTTGGGTTTTATTTTTTCACTTTGACTTCTCACATACTCTACTCCCCTATTTAGCCTCACAAAAAGGAACCTTTTTTCCCCTCTATCAGGAAAGCCGAGTCAGTAAAGCAGTCGAAGTAATGATTCAGCATGTTGAAAACTTGAAACGAATGTATGCCAAAGAACATGCGGAATTAGAAGAGCTGAAACGAGCTCTCCTGCAGAATGAAAGGCCTTTTAGCACCCTCGAAAATGAAGGTAATCAAGAATGTTTTAAAAACTTACCCACTTTTGTTTTTCTACCAGTCTACATTTATTCTCCTTTAACATGTTTGGAACAAGAATTCATGATGGAGACTTTACTGATAAAATATCTTGCTTCTACAGCCATGTTGTTTTCACAGCCAAAATGTGCTTCTCTTGGGAAAATGAAAGGGGTGCCCTTATAACTTCATCAGAATGGAAGGAAGTTGTGCTTACTATGGAACACTTGGCTTATAATGTGTTCTTTTAGGATAGTTTTGGCCTCAGTTATTATTGCCTCTGTTTCCATGCATGTGTTAAGAAATGGGGAGGGAGGGAATCCAAGCATCTTGTTGTATGTCATCCTACGTCATATGATCCTGTGTTCTCCAAGAGAACACATGACCTACTTAAGTACAACAAGCTGAATGGACTTAGAGGGTCAAGGATGGAGGTGGGTAGAATGCGTAGACAGGGCAGGTATGACAGGGAGATATCAGTCCTCGGAAAATGCCGTATTATAAGATGGCCTCTGGTTATTTTGTTGCTGTTGTTGTTTTAAAGTAAAAACAAATGTATAAGATTATATTGGATAGATCTGTGAATACTTCCCACTGATCAAATTTTAACAGTGATTCCTAATAGAATATTATGAATAAACCTGGTAGAATCTCTTGTTTGAATTGTCCACTAACTTTTGAAGAAATAATCTCACATGACTGCCTTGATCTATAAATGTTAGTGAAATGCCATAAGAACACTGGTATTCAGGGGAGGCTTAAGATAGTAACATTTATTTTATTTTTATTTCCACATCCAAATGCTCTTCCTTCTTTTACCCCCTCCCCCACCCACTGAGAAGGCAAGAAAGACAATACCCATTATACTCTGAAGTCAGGCAAAACAGATTTTCATATTTGCCATGTTTCCCCTCACCCCCCCAAAAAGCACAAAAAATAAAGGGAAAAATGTGCTTCAATCTGCACTTTGAGTCCATCAGTTCTCTAACTGGAAGTGGATAGTATTTTACATAATGAGTCATTCGGAGCTATGGTGGATCATTTTATTGACCAGAGTTACTAAGTCTTTCATGGTTGACTACCTTTACAATATTTCTGTTATTGTGTAAATTGTTCTGATTCTTCTTACTTTGCTTTGCATCAGTTCATTTAAGTCTAACAAGGTTTTTCTGAAACCATCCCCTTCATCATTTCTTATAGTACAGTAGTATTCCAACACGTTCATATACTTGTTCAGCCATTCCCCAATTTCCTCTCAGTTTCTAATTCTTTACCACCATAAAAAAGAGCTGCTATAAATATCTTTGTACATATAGGTCTTTTTTTCTTTGATCTCCTTGAGGTATTGACCTATTAGTGGTATTGTTGTGTCAAAGTGGACACAGTTCCAGAGTGTTCTCTAGAATGGTTGGACTAGTTCACAGTTCTACCAACAATGCATTAGTGTACCTATATTTCCCACATCCCATCCTTTTCTGTCATAGCCATTATGCATGTGAAGTGGTACCTTGGAGTTCTTTTAATGTGCATTTCTCTATTAATTATTTAGAGCATATGCCATATGACTACTGATAGCTTTGATTTCTTCTTCTGAAAATTGCTTGTTTATATCCTTTGACCATTTATCAGTTGAAAAATGGTGCCTGTTTTTATAAATTTGACTCAGCTCTCTATATATTTGAGAAATTAAACCTTTATCAGAGAAATTTGCCCCAAAATTTTTCCTCCAGTTCTCTACTCTTCTAATTTTGACTGCAATGGTTTTGTTAGTGCAGAAACTTTGTATATTTCCTTAATCAAAGTCATGAATTCTTTGCATCTCCATAGATCTGACAGGTAATTTCTTTCATGTTCCCTGAATTGGCTTATGATAGCATCCTTTATGGGGTAAATTATGTACCCACTTTGAGCTTATCCTGGTATACAGCGTAAGATATTGGTGTAGCCTGGTTTCTGCCAATCTGCTTTTCAATTTTCCAGAATTTTTTTTGGTCAAATAGTGAGTTCTTGTCCCAGTAGCTTAGATCTTTGGGTTTTATCAAGTACTAGGTCATTGCAGTCATTTATTTTTGTATATTATTTGCCTAATCTCTTCCATTGATCAACCATTCTATTTCTTCTCCAGTGCCAGATTGTTTTGATGATTACCACTTTAGTTTGAAATCTGGTATTGCTAGGCTACCTTCTTTTGCTTTTTAAAAACTGATTTTCTTGATATTATTGAACTTTTGTTCTTCCAGATGAATTTTGTTATCATTTTTCCTAGTTTTATAAAACAGCAATTTCTCTTCTCATTTGAATACTGAACTACTGGACCCTTTGCACAATGCTCTGCATCTCTTTATGCTTTTCTTGAGTCTTGAGTTTGAATGTCAAGTTTTCTATTCAGCTCTGGTCTTTTTATCAGGAATGCTTGAAAGTCCTCTGTTTCATTAAATGTTTACTTTTCCCCTGTAGGATTATACCTGGTTTTGCTGGGTAGGTTGTCTTCTGTTGTCATCCCTCCTCCTTTGTCTTCTGTTATTCCAAGTCTTCTGTTCCTTTCATATAGAAATGGCTAAGTCTGTGTGATCTGAATGGTGGCTCCATGGAATTTGAGTCATTCCTTTCTGGTTGCTTATAATATTTTCTCCTTGACCTGGAAGCTCTGGAATTTGGCTATAAAAATTCTGGAAATTTTCATTTTGGGATCTCTTGCAGGTGGTAATCAATGCAGTATTTCCATATCTATTTTACCCTCTGGTTCAAGGATATCAGGGCAGTTTTCCTTTATGGTTTTTTGAAATATGATGTCTAGGCTCTTTTGTTGTTGTTGTTTGAAAGGGGTACCTTTAATATTTCTGCTTTTCTGCATTTGTTTCTGAAGTTTTTATGCCTTCCTGCATGGTAAATGTATGTGAAGGTGTTCTATACATTTGAGAAAAAGATATATTCCTGTCTATTCCTATTAAAAATTCACCAGAGATCTATCATATCTAACTCTTCTTTTTTTGTTTTGTTTTTGGTTTTTTTTGGAGGGGAAAAGACAGGGCAATTGGGATTAAATGACTTGCCCAAGGTCACACAGCTAAGTAAGTGTTAAGTGTCTGAGGCTGGATTTGAACTCAGGTCCTTCCTGACTGCAGAGCCAGTGCTTTATTCGCTGTGCTGCCTAGTCACCCCATATATCTAACTCTTCTAAAGTTCTATTCAACTATTATGCTATAAGAAATGATGAACAGGCAGACTTCAGAAAAACCTGGAAAGACGTATATGAACTGATGCTGAGCAAAGTGATCAGAGCCAGGAGAACACTGTACACAGTAACGCTCACAGTGTACAGTGACTGACTTTGGTAGACTTAGCTCACAATGCAAGGACCTAAAACAATTCCAAAAGCACTCATGATGGAAAGTGCTATCCATATCGAGAGAAAGAACTATGGAGTCTGAGTGCAGAGCATAGCAGACTATTTTTTGTTTTGTTTTATTTCTTTCTCATGGTTCCTCCTATTCATTCTGGTTCTTCTGTACAACATGACTAATATAAAAGTATGTTTAATTGGAAATGTATGTAGAGAGCCTATATCAGATTGCATGCCTTCTTGGGAAGGGAGGAAGAATGAGAGGGGAAGAAAATTTAAAACTTATGGGAGTGAATGTTGAAAACTAGAATTAATTAGCTTAAAAACAAATTTCTATTTATAGCATTAATTTCTTTCTATTTTATGGTTAGATTTATCTACATCTGAGAGAGTTAGATTGAAGTGCACCACTAGTATAATTTTAGTTTCTGTTCCCTCCAACAATTTGTTTAACTTTTCCTTCAAGAATTTAGATACTATGCCATTTGGTGCATATATATTTGGTTTTGATATTTCTTCATTGTCTATGTTTTTTGTTGTGGAGTCATTTTAGTTGTGTCCAACTCTTTGTGACCCCATTTGGGGTTTTTTTTGGTAAAGATATTGTAGTGTTTGTCATTTCCTTCTCTAGCACATTTTAGAGGAAACTGAGGCAAGTAGGGTTAAATGACTTGCCCAGGGTCACACTGATAATAAGTGTCAGGCCATATTTGAACTCAGGAAGATGAGTCTTACTGATTCCAGCCCAGTACTCTATCCACTGTAACCATCTAGTTGCCATTTTAGCAAAATGTAGTTTCCCTGATTATGTCTTTAATTAGGTCTATTTTCAGTTTTTCCTGGATCATGATTGCAACCCCTGCCTTTTTTTTTTACTTCAGCTGAAGCAAAACAAATTCTGCTCCAGCCCCTTATTTTAACTCTCTCTGTGTACTTCTATTTTGAATTGTGTCTCTTATAAACAATATATTGTTGGATTCTGATTTCTTTTTATTTTCATTTTTTTTGCTTTTTGGAGGGGAGAAAGTAGGGCAATTGGGGTTAAATGACTTGCCCAAGGTCACATGGCTAGCTTTTTTGTGTTAAGCATCTGAGGTCAAATTTGAACTCAGGTCCTCCTGACTCCAGGGCCATGCTCTATTCACTGTACCACCTAGCTGCCCCTGGATTCTGATTTCTAATCCAGTTTGCTATCTTTATTCATTGTATGGGTGATTTCATCCAATTCATATTCACATGTATAATTTCTTACCATGCATTTCCCTCTATCCTTGTTCCCTTATATTTAACTTTCTCTTTTTTGATCCTACCCCCTTATTGAAAGTCAGTTTTGCTTTGGACTCCTGCCCCCTGAATCAGTTCCCTTTTATCTCTCCCCTCCCCCTTTCTGTTAGCAATTTCCCCTCCTACTTCCCTGTGGAGTAAGATGAATTTATATATCTAACTCTGTGCATGCGCGCGCACACACACACACACACACACACTTCCCTCATTGAACCAGTTCGATAAAATTAAGGTTCAAACATTGCCTCTTCCCCTTGTCCCATTTTATCCTTTGCTATAAAAATTCTTCCTTGCTCACTTCTTTTGTGACATAATTTTCCTCATTCTTTTTTTCCCTTCCTCCTTTTTCCATTTCATACCTCCCTCTTTTTTATGCTTACATTCTTCGTTGAGATAATCCCAAGATAATAGGCTTACACCCATGCTCTAAGTAGACTCCTTTTAACTGCTCAAAATGATTATAAGCTTCTTAGGGATTATTTCTCTCTCATGTTTACCATTTTTGTTTCTTGACTCATGTGTTTGAATATCATATTTTCTATTCAGCTTGGGTCTTTTCATCAGGACTTCTTTAAAGTCCTTTATTTCATTAAATGACCATTTTTACAGCTCAGTTGATTTCTGTAAGTTTTCAGTGTTTCCAAAGTGGACAGATCCAGGGAGAGATCCGGTCACTGCCCTCCTGGTCTTTACTCTAGGAGAGATCCCTTTTTCCTCAACTGCAACTACTCCACCTAGAATTGCAAAACAAAACTGGGAAATGGGTGACAGCTATCAAATGGCATTAGATTAGCCCAGTACTAACACAGGGGTCCCCTGGGATCATTCTGACCCGGTGTTCAGTCCCCTTACCATCTCTAGGCACAACTTCCTTTGCCATTCTTACAGTCAACAATGGATGCTGCTTTCCCCATGCACTGCACTGCTAGGCAGCCCCAATCCCAGTATCCAACAGATCTCTCTTTCTATCTTCCTAACTTGCCCTGGGTTGGAAAATTTACTCACTATGACTTTTTGTTGATTTTTCCACTCACAAGTCGGTTTGAGTCACTTTTTAAAGGTATTACCTTTAGGTGTTTTGGAGAGCTCAGAAAAGATGCTTACTTGACTCTACCACCTTGGCTCTCCACATCTGTGTCATGTATTTAAATAATAACTTTTACAGATATCTTTTTACCACCTTCAGCCTACCCAGTTAGCCATCCTTTGTAACCAAGGAAAATAGTTAAGCAAAAGCAACTGACACTGGCAATATCTGTCATTAGATGCCCTTTTCCATACCCATAGTTTCCCAACATTTCACTGGAAAGAGGGAGGTACACTTCTTATCTTGGGGCCAAGATTTGTCATTATAGTTAGAAAGTGTTCAGCTTTGTTCTAATATGTTTTTTCTCTTATATTACTTTAGTCATTGTGAATGTGCTCTCCTGGTTCTACTTCACTCTTCAACACTTTCTAGTTACCCTATATTTCTCTGAATTCTTGTTTATTCTTCTGGCATAATAATATTCCATTATATTCATATTTCACAATTTGTTCAGCAATTCCCCAACTGATGGAAACCCACCTCATTTCTATTTTTGATGCCAAAGAAAGTGTTTCTATGATTATTTGGGTATATAAACAACTTTCTTTCACAGGGCACATCCTTAACATTGGTATCAAAAGGTATGGGGTTCAAAGGGTTGGATACTTGTGACTATTTTAGAAACAGTTCAAATTATTTTCAAAGATGGTTGACCCAATTCATGGGTTCACCAACAGTATGCTAAGTCATCTCTATTCCTGTATCCCTTCCAACTGACTATTTTTACTTTTGTTTTTGTCAATTTGGGGTTGTGAATTGACTCACAGTAACTTTAATTTTCATTTCTATTATTAGTGATTTGGGGTAGTCTTCTACATAGTTATTGAGAGTTTGCAATTCTACTGAAAATTTTATAGATAGCCTTTGATCTTTTGTCTATGAAAAATGGCTGTTTAGCTTTCCTATTTCTGTTATCAGATTTGTAACAGTGATATTTTTTGCAAAGTTTTTTTCCCCAGTTGATTTTCCCTTCTTATTCTAAACGTATTTCATTTTCTGGTGCAAATGGTCCGGACTTAGTCCTTTTTTGGTTTGGTTTTCTTTTTTCAAAAGAGTTGACATTTGAACCTACTGGAGTTAGTCAAAATTGAAAATCATTGCTTTAATATGAACTGCATATATAACTTCAATAACATGTGTGCTTTTCCCTTCAGATGAAACTCAAACTAAAAAGCGTTCTACATCTCTAAATTCTAAGGTAATTAAACTGCATGGAATTTCAAAGAGTTTATGGGATGTATATTGCCATAGTATTTATTCCATGGTGTCCTCATATAAGCTATCTTTTAATATTATCCAATACATTAAAAATCTGGATAGCATAAAATTATAAACTATTTGATTTTTAAAATTCAAGGAGACCTTGGACGCCATGTAGTAGAGTACTTTCATTTTACTAAAGATAAAGCTACCAAGTGCCAGAGAAGTTCAGTTATTTGCCAGAGGTCATAACCTAGTTTGGAGCCAGGTCTAGGATTTAGGTCTTCTGACTCAGTCTATTCCTCTTTCTAATATACCCTGATGCTAAGAAAGTTTTGGAGTAATTATTTGTTTTACAAAATTATTCACAATAAGATTCCGTTAAGTAATAAGTTCATGGGATTAAAATAACTATTAAATGTTGACTTAAATGTTACTTTTAAATAACATGTCTTGTTTTCATAGAGAAGATAGATGAGCATGTGTTTAAAATATACAGTGGGAGAGAGGGTGTTGGCCTTAGAGCCAGAAGACCTGGATCCTAAGTCCTACCTTTGGCACATAGAAGCTATATAACCATAAATAAATCTTTTAAGCCCTAACATACCCCTAGCTTACTGTAAAAGTTGGAGATAAATTGGCAATCTGCATCAGCCAAGGGAAATTCCACACCAGGAATCACCTATAAACTACAGAAGTCATAGTTTGGGAACAAAAACAAACAAATTGAATAAACAAAACAAAATTCAATCCCCAAAAGATGTCAAGCATCCATAAACCAGGTGCACAGGTATACAAGAAAAAGTAATCCCCTTAAATAATGAAACAGATTCTGTTTTACATTGCTGAGATCTAACAAGTACTTAAATTATAAAATACGCTCATAAAGCAATTCAGCTGGTTCCACAAAGCTACACCAGAAATTTCACTCTTCTTATTCTATAGGTATACCTCATACCAACTTCATGGATCTTAATGCAATGAAGCTTGGGTTATAATATTTCACAAGAGAGTATCTCCTTTGGAAAATATGAATCTAAACATTTTAGTTACCTAGAAATCTGAAAACAATTCAGATAATATCTTTTCTTTTGTAACTAGAAATTTTTTCATAAATTAAATTTTTTTTTCAAAAACTAGAGTCACTTAGGAAATAAATAGCAAAATTACAAAATCTTTGTATGTTTCTATTTACCTAAAAACTGAATATTTGGAAACTTGAGTGTTTCTTTTTAAACCATATAGATTTAAAACATAAACAAGCAAAAAAGAATTTAAATGAAAGTAAATGATAAAAGTCCATCTCTTTAATTTTAATATGATTTCTAAAAAAAATTATAAGTTTGGAATTTTACTATTTGTGCACATTAGCTAAAACAAAGCCCAAATGACTGTATGTAGGATAGGAATCATCATTCCATTATTCCTACATTAGTCAAAGTTAATTGAATATTAAGAATATGACTTTAAAGGGTTTGGGCCTGTTGAAAGCTAGATAATGTCTGCTTCTGTTCCCTAGTTTCTACTCTTTAATGGTTTGTAGCATCAGAATACTTCATGACATTAACTTGAACTCCCCACTGCTCTGGATCTTCGTTTTCAGTTTTGTGGAGATAACTTGGTATAATGGGACACATCCTGGACTTAGGGGTCAAGAAATTTAAAATACCAGCTCCAGCATTTACTAGCTATATGACTTTGGCACATTAATTTACTTGAGCATCAGTTTATTCAGATGTAAAGATATTTGCATTACCTATATCACAGAGTTAAAAGGAAAGCATTTAGTGAGCTTTATGGCATTTATGTTACTGTTCTTTTCTTTTCTTCTTTTCCTCTAAAACCTTTCCCTTGTTTCTACACCTTCATGAATCCTTACTGTAGAGATTTCTTAAAAGCAATAAAGTAGGCTCTTTCAGCTAGATCCTTTTTTATAAGCTAAAGAATATATGCCTCACATTGTCAATGCTGTAAATATTACATCATAATAGTTAACATTTGTAGAGCACATTAAGATTGAAAAGTTTTCCATATATTATTTCATTTGATAAAATAACCGTGACATAGGGGCTATGTCAAAAATGTCACCTTTTTCACTGTTCTATCCAACCAGAAGTTAGTTCCCTCCTCAGAACTGTGACTCTCTTATATTTTGAGTCTATTTTATTTTGTATAATAGTTATTTCTGTGTGTTTTCATCCCTTCCTAGGTAAACTCACAGTATCATATTTCCTTCACATTATTATCTCCTGCACACAAGACCCTTACTGATGCTTGAATTTTCTTGTTAGATCAAGTTAAATACATCTGTATAAAGCTTACACACAATAAATATAAATACCACCAATCCTTAAAACATCAAACCCAACAAAGATGGGTAGTTGAAAACCACCATCAGTCCAAATTGCCTAGATTTTAAAACTTGCAGGATTCTCTATTCTAGTCTTCTTGGTGACTTCAAATATTTAATAGAAATAGGCTCATGGCAGAGAGAAAATGTGAAAATTTTTCTTTTGGGGACTGCTAAAAAAAAAGACCTCTCCTATCAGTATACATTCTTCCAAAGGATGTGGACATTACACTATAAAAAGTTGAGAGGCTTGGGAGTTCATCATAATAAACATTCAGATTTTATTTTCTATTTCAGCTTAAAATGTGGCTTAACCTTTCATTGAAATAATTTCAGTAAATTGGAATATATTTCATCCATCTAAATAATCTCTGGAGGTCATTAAAATGTATAATACAATCTTATAATTTTAATTTTTCAAAGAACCATAATCACGTATGCATATCTGTGTGTATGTGTGTCTGTAGCCATCTTCTCTTCGAAGGGTCAGCATTGCAACCTTGCCCAGGAATTTTGGAAATACAGGATTGGTAAGAAGGTTCCTAAAGTTTCTCTTTCAAAAGCAAAAGTTTTCAGATAGGAAAATTTGAAACTCATTAAATTCACATTCTAATTTCTCTTTTCAAACCTCAATTACTGAAGATATCAGGAATCGAAAAAAATGACCGCTTCAGTAGGAGGTCAAGTAGTTGGTGAGTTTATGACTCTGTCCACTATTTGGGAAATGTATCCCTATTTTTTAATTGGGTAAATTTGTATTTGAAATCCATACTGTTATATACTGTAACATTTAATTGTTACATTATTTTTTTAAGATCAACTAGTACAAAAACTTGGTGTGTTCATGAATAAAATGTTTTAGATTTTCCTTTGGTATTATGTGAGCAGTATAACTAATTTCAGTGATGAGAAATGAGCTGTATTATTTTTTATTCAGGCGTATTTTGGGATCGAAGCAGAGTGAACACCGTCCATCACTTCAGCATTTCAAGAGTACATATTCTTGGGCTGATGATGAGGGAGAGAAATGTGATTCAAAGTAAGTAAAACCTATTAATATAGTTATTGAAAAGTTGCATAAACTCTTCAACATAAGAATATATATTTAAGGGTATAATGAAAACAGATTTTTAAAATTAATATCTCCTAATAATTTGGGGGGGGATTTGCTGATATAATGCAGATTTATAGTGTGAATGCATATGTAAACAAAAGGTCAAATTAGTTATGCTCCTTGAGAATTTTATGGGAGTGCAACTAACTTTGATTTTAGATCTTGTTTTCTTTTAAAAATTAACCAAAAGAAAATTTATTATAGATCCCTTAGGGACAGCTCAGACTGAAAGGAAAATGTTAAGTGCCACAATCCACTCTGGCATTATAATTCTGTGTTGCTGGATAAAGACAACTTTGAAAATTCAAATCCAAATAGATAAATACTACTCAGTGAACATAATGAAATGATTTAATTTTTAAGAAACTGTTTAGTCATTATTAGCTTAGTGAAATGACAACCTTCAGTTTGCAGAACAGAGCATTGGAATCCTCAGGCTACTGGTTCAAATAGTCTGTAGGAAAACAGTCGTTATCAACTTAACATTCAGCATGGTTTCATGGAAAAGAACACTGAATTTCAACCTAGATGACCTGAATTCCAGTTTCAATTCAAGTAACATTATTTGTGAGAGTGTGGCCATCACTTAAACTTTATGAGCTGTAGTTTCTTGATCTGGAAAACAGGGGTAACAATAACCATATTATTTATCTCTTGAGTTTGTGAGGTATGTACTTTGCAAACCATAAAATGTTATGTAAATATTAAATATTATTTCAATGTACTTTTTCCTTCCCAGAAAATTACATCCATAATGATTTGTTTGAAATTACCGGTGTTTCCATAAAATCCTTTTCTGGGTCAAATTGCTCAAAATTTTTTAAGTATTTCAAATTAATAAGGTCTTTTGGTGGGAAAAGACCTGAACCATCATGCTTTTGATACTCTTAAAATGTTAAGTGTGACCAAAAAAATATTCTCAAAGATTTTAAAATCAAACACATGAATAAAAGTGAGAACTTGTTAGAATAATTTTGTAGTTGTGGTTTTCTAAAAATATATTTTAAGTCAGTCACCTGCTATTATTTAACATTATTTTCATTTTGCATGATGAGCTCATATAGTCTTAAATATTAAAACTGATATATTTAAAGAGATAAAGAAGAATCAGAACCACCTGCTGAGGAAATTGTAGAGGAAACAAGGAAGCTAAGCCTTTCGGAAAAGAAAAATCAGTCCAGATGGGATGTTTCTTCACTGTAAGTTGTATATTTGCTAAAAGTTGTAAATTATGTATATGTGTATATGAAGGGTTGGATGGGAAGACAGTTAAGCTTCATATCCTTGATCAGATAACTACACAAAACAGACTATATATCTAACTGTTGAAATTAATCTGGTTATTTAGTAGAAAATTTAGCTCTGAATTACAGTCTTTTAAATGATGCTGTAGTTAGTGACATGGATGAAGATGATGATGATGAAGATGAAGATGATGACGATGGTACAAAGTGAACTTACTCAATTTCAAATTGTCAGAGGTCAGGAAAGTGCTTGAATCTTAAAGAATTGAAATTCTAGTTATCTCTGGATATATAAAATAGCAATTGGAATCAGTAAAATTAAGTAAGGATGAGTATGTAGAGTATGATGGGAAATGGCTTGCTTTACATGAATGTGGCTTTAAAAAAATCTCTTAAATTCTAAGTCCCCTCACTTCTAAAAAGAAGATGTGTGTGTGTCCTTGCAAATCTTATGGTACTGTATAAATGCTAGCTGTTATATGTTATTAATACTTGTAGAAGGTAGAAACCTCTTGATTTTCTTCACAGAAGAAATTTCATTTAAAGTTGTTATCTTAAGGAGAGGGTAGCAAAATACTGTGTAGCCCATTGCAATGATGTCTAGAGGGTATGTAAAGTAGAGCAAAGACTATTTAGTATATTTAACAGAAGTAGCATTGATAGCTGGCACAGACAATGCACTGGCCTGATCAGCTTCCTGTATTTGTGGTTTCCTCATAGTTATGACACAGCAGCCACCTGGGCGTGTGACCTCAAGACCTCCTTCCAGAAGACAAGTCTAACCCTCTGGATTTCTGTCATATTTATTGTACTGTTTGCAGCTTTGATGAGTTTCCTTACAGGCCGATTTTTTCAAAAGCCTGTCGATGCTGCTCCCGTAGAGAATG
Source organism: Pseudocheirus occidentalis (assembly GCA_028646575.1). Lineage (NCBI taxonomy): Eukaryota > Metazoa > Chordata > Mammalia > Diprotodontia > Pseudocheiridae > Pseudocheirus > Pseudocheirus occidentalis. The sequence goes on along the minus strand of CM053597.1, from coordinate 142,412,850 downwards.
GGGGCTCCTGGACTTCACTCCAAGAAGCTCTTTGGCCTTATACCAAACTCCGACACAATGGACCCTCACCGGTATAAATGGCAGCATGCAACAGTAATCATATGTTGAGTTTTAAATCAACCTCTAAATCAGTCATTTTACTCTGGAAAGTTGCTTTATTATTTTAGTATAAAAAGTGAAACATAAAAAAACCTCCACCTTTTAGAAATGTTTCTGTCATTCTTATGTTCCCGATAATTTTTTAAAACTAAGCTAATGAATATTGTTCTCTTCTCAAAGTACATAGGAAGCCTGTGGTTTTCAGTGAACCTTACGAAGAATGTTTGTACTGTTTTATCTATTGTGAAATGTTAAAGAAATAAAGAACCATGACAGTTTTAATATGATGGTAGTTGAAATTCTTAACCTACCTAAATGTTCTATTGCAATACTTTCATTCAAAAATAAAATTTGTGTGTAAAAATGCTAAGCAGACAACTTTAATAGGAAATTTAAGTTCTACTTCTCTTCTACTATTGAGCTGAATGAATACCTGATTTTTTTTTCAAATGTACTTGATTCACCAAATCAACAATTTGTAGGCATTAAGAAAAGGTTAGCACTCGAACCGAGAGTAGAAGTTTGCACACAGCATCAATAAATAGGTAGTTTGAATTCCTGATTCTCTGCAGTGCAGCTTCGCTTGTAAAGTCTTTGGTCATGTGATATAAAGTGGAATGAAATTCAGTATCATCTTCTAATTCTTCTGAAAATGCCTCACTGAATTCATTAATCTTGAGTTTTTGTGCTCTTTCACCATTGAACATATAAAGGGACCACTCATTATCCTTAACATATTCTTTTTTGAGAAGTTCACTCGCCTACAGAAGGATGAAAGAACAAAGAATTCTGAGAGTCACAAAGCTGCCATATTGTCCAGTAGGGAAAGGCTATGTGGACCCTCACTGACACTTGTCCAAGTACCAAAGTGCAGCAGAAATAAAAAGTTATCTAACCACCTAGTTATGAATTCTCTTCTCAAAACTATTATATATATATATGTGTGTGTGTGTGTGTGTATACATGTATACATATATATATATATATATATACACACACATTATGGACATTCGGTGTAGACTAAAAAGTGACCTGTCTTAAGCTGTTGGACCTTGCTAAGATGTTGAGGATTTTTTCCCCAGGCAGTTCTAAAAATGAGAGAATGCTTATTCATCCCATAATTCTCTCAGAGGAACGAGCACCACAGCCATAACTATGATATTCATATGTAAAAGACATCTAGTTTGACTCAGTTTTGGAATCACTGTATACAAGACATAAGTGTCAGCTTTAAATAAAATGAGTTTGTATTACTTGGTTATCTCTTGGGTTTTTGATGAACTGAAATTGTTTTAAGTTTAAGCTATAATTTTTTAAATGTTCACAAATATTCTTCTTCTGTCCTTAACAAACTCCCCTTCTAGTGGGGTATCTGTGGGAAAGCCCTATATCCTTGCCCACCTGCTCTTTCTCTCATGCATCCTGATGGAACAGGTTAGGAGAAAGAGTAAACAAATCCCTTTTTCTCCATGGCCACTTCCAAGAATTCTCTTGGCTACCATCCGTTGGTGACCTTACTTCTTTTGCTATTCACTCCCTGCTTGCATATTACTCATTCTAGATTCTAGTGGATATAATATATCAAGTTACTTCCCTTCCTTTCTAAAAGAGTACAGTACCTGGACCATAGTATTTCTCTCCATCCCAGGCCTTGCTCCTCATATCTGGTCATTTTAATCTTCTCAACTCCCATTCCCTACATCTTCATTAAACTTCAGCCAGGTGACTAAGCTCCTAACATCACTCATAACTATGTCATCTCCACCTTTACTCTACTGAAGCTGCACCCTCAGAAGTTGCCAATAATCTCAACTGTTAAAGCCATAGTCACTTTTTCTCAATCGTCAAACTTTCTCTACTGCTTTTGATACTTGCAGCCACCTTTCCTCTTAGATATTCTTTTCAAGATTCCTCACTCCTGATTCTCCTCTCTAACTCCTCCAATCCCTCTTCTGGATCATCATCTATCTCCTGTCCCCTAAGGGTAGGTGTCCCACAAGGTTCTGTGGTGGATTCTCTTTTTAGCTACACTTTACTTGGTGATTTCATCTATTCCCATTGGTTAATTATCATCTTTCTAAGGGCAACTCCCAATTCTGTATATGGGGCAGCTAGGTGGCACAGTGGATAGAGTGCCCAGATTGAAGTCAGGAAGATTAATCTTCCTGAGTTCAAATCTGACCTCAGATACTTAATAACTCTGTGACCCTGGGCAAGTCACTTACCCTGTTCACCTCAGTTCCTTCATCTATAAAATGAGCTAGAGAAAGAAATGGTTAGTCACCACAGTGTCTTTTCCAAGAAAAGTCCAAATGTGTTCACAACTGAACAACAAAATCTATACGTTCAACCTTTATATCTCTCTAAAACTCCAGTCCTACATCAGTTGTCCATTGAACATCTCTGACTATATGTTCCATCAATAACTCAAACTCATTCAGAAGGGAACAAACTCATCTTCCTCCACATTCCCTTCTCTACATCTTTAAATTCTCAGATTTTTCTATTTCTGTTGAAACTTTCATTCTCCTCATCATCCAGGGCCACACTTGGGATCACTCCCAACCCTTCCCCTTCAATCACCTCCCATATACAGACAGTTGCCAAGATTTCTATATTATTTCCCTCTTCTGTCCTACCTTTACTCATACAGCTACTACCCTATTTCAAACCTTCATCATTTGCCATTTTAATGGGTCTCTAAGGGTCTCCTTCTAATCTCTCTCCTTTACAAGTTACCAAAATAATCTTCCTGTAATGTAAATCTAACTCTACACTCCCTTACTCAAAGACATTCAGTAATTGTCTTTCCTCTAGGATAAAATGCTAAGCCCTTCCACAATCTGGGTCTAGCCTACCTTTACAGCCTTATTTCACAATAATTCCTTTCACATACTCTCTGTTCTAGGCAAAATGGACTCCTAACTGGTCCCCAGACTCGACATTGGTACAAGTCATCCCTTCATACCTTGAATATCCTCCCACCTCATCTCTGCCCCCCCAAAATGCTTAACCTCCTTCAAGATCCAGCCCAGGTGCCACCTTCTTTGCAAAGCTTTCCCAGATTTGTTTAGTCTTTAGTCCTCCCTCCCTCAAATTCCCTTCTGTTTACTTATTTGAGCCCATACTTTATTTTCCCTCTCCTGCCAGGAGGACAGCAACTTTTTTTAAGTTAGAGACTTTTTCATTGTGTTATTTTAGCATCTAGCCCAGTGCCTTATGCATTTTAGTGGCTAAATAAATGTTGAATTGCTTAAGAGTTTTTTCATAATTTAAAAGAATAAATTAACTTTATTTTTCCTTTTTTTCTGTTCCTACCTAAGGCATTATATAACAGCATCTTCTTTATAATGATATTGTAGGTTGAATTTGGATTTTTTTGAAAATATACCTTAAAAACAACATTTGCCGGACCTGAATCCTTATTCCATTTACTCCAACTGAAAGAAAAGGCAGATGCCAACAGGGCCATTTGTCGGTAAGATTTCATTTCTACTAATGGATCCTGTAATGTAAACACAAAAAGAACAAATCATACAGTATAAAAATAAACATTGACACTATATTCATTACTTGGGGGAAAGAGGATATGTTGGGCAACCTGATCTACTCAGGCATATTTTGTTCTACAAATAACACATTTATGTCATGGTATATCTACACATGCTGTTAGTTTTCTATAATTTTCATGAAGATTTAAATTCAGATAAATTGATGTTTGCAAAATGAAAAGACCTTTTCTTCTTTTCTTTTTTAAAAATTGATTCATTATTTTATTTTCCCCCACTTACATGTGAAAACAATTTTTAACATTCCTTTTTAAAACTTTGAGTTCCATATCCTCTCCCTTCTTCCTTCCCCATTACCGCCCCCCCCAATTGGGAAGGCAAGCAATTTGATATAGGTTATATGTGTGTAATGTATAGTCACGTAAAACATATCCACAATAGTTGTGTTGTGAAAGAAAACATAGACCAAGAAAAAAACTCAAGAAAAACAAAGTTAAAAAAAAAAGTATGCTTCAATCTATATTCAGACACCTTCAGTTCTTTCTCTGGGGATGGATAGCATTTTTCATGGTAAGTCCTCAAAATGAAAGATTTTTTAAAGACTCTTGTTCATATGGAGTCATTCTGTCTACACTGCACAATATGCCTTGCCTAAAGATTGGATAAGTCAGACATTCTTTTTGTGCTAAGGATACTTTGCCTAAAGCCACAGGATTGATGGTACAGTGTTTTGACAAGGAAGTCATACTTAACTAGGATGACAGGATGGTAAAATGTATCTGTGAAGGCATTTGGCAAGATGGATAACGCCTAGCTCAAATGCAATTAAAACCCAGCTATGACTTGTTAAATAAATTCTAGGGAGCTGCTTGAGGCTTATAGAGGACATACGCAAGTCACAAAGTCATACAGCAGATGTTGGAGGGGAGATCTGAAGCTAGGTCTTCTTGATTCCAAATTCCCTTCAATAAAAATAATAGTTCCTGTTTATACAAAGCTTTAAGGTTTACAGGGGGTGCCATATTATTAGCATTTCCCTAATAAAGGTGAGGAAATTAAGTCATTTAAGCGGCTTGTCCATTGTCACACAATTGGTGTTAGAGCTTTGACATAAACCTTGGTCTTCAAATGCAAAGACATTTCCATTCACTCAACCACATCATCTCTCTAGCCCCACAGGACCATAACACTTGAAGCTGGCCACAGGAAAGGAAGTCAGTTTTAAAAGCCTCTCTCATTTTTGTTGGGGTTGTTTCCATCTGTACTCCCACATGTACCCCTGGTGAGAGAAGGGACATATACCCATTCCTGGGGCTTCCACATAGTACCAAAAGCATTTGCCAAATCCCACCCTTAGAAGAAAAATGTCCTAGACCACCGATTTAAAACCAGAAGAGAGCTCAGAGGCCCCTCACTGAACAGAAGATATGAAGGCATAGATGAAATGACAGCTCAAATAAATGCCTAAGCTCTAGAGCAAGAAGGGAACTTGGGGCTTCCTGACTCCAAACCCCAAACTCAGAACAACAGTCAGAATGGTAGTAATAACAGCTAGCACCTTGAGGTTTGCAAAGTGTTTTATCTACATGCTCTCGTGTTGTCCTCACAGCTGCCCTTGGAAGAAGAGGGGTGCTCTGACGGTCTCCTTTCTGGGTCTGGGAGGCTTGGAGGACAGAGTCATCTTCCTTCACAGAGGGCAGAAAACAACTCCCGGCTCATTCCATTTTTGCATCTGCTGCTCTGCCTGATTTCCTAGCTCTACAAATGCTTCTGGCCAAGTACATTCTGGTGACTCCCCCACACACATACACACACTTCCTATCTCCTTTTGTGTGTTGGCTCCCCAGTGAGATTGTAAGCTCCTTAAGGGCAAGGGCTTTTTTCCTTTCATTAATTGTATGCCCTGGGGCGGCTAGGTGGTGCAGTGAATAGGGCACCAACCCTGAAGTCAGGAGAACGTAAGTTCAAATCCAACCTCAGACACTTGACACAAAAACTAGCCGTGTGACTTTGGGCAAGTCACTTAACCCCAATTGCCTTCCAAAAAGCAAAAAAAAAAAAAAAAAAAAAAATTGTATGCCCCGTCATTTAGCATGCTGTCTCCCACTTAATAGGCGCTTAATAAATGTTTATTGGTTTAGATTATCATTCCCATTTTATAGAGGAAGAAACTGAGGCACAGGTGAAGTGGCCAGCAATGTGGGTCACACAATGAGTGTCTTGAGGTCAGATCTGAATCTTGAGGTCAGAACTTCCTGACTCCCAGCCTACTGTACAACATGGCTGCTGTTGTCCATTGACCGCAGGCTTGGAGAAGGGGAGGTATTCCTTGGGTGCAGCCTTTTGACTGAGTTCAAGTTTTACAGAATAAATCCTTTTATCAAGGGGATTTGTTCTGTGAAGTCTGCATTCAGGCAAAGGGCTGCACTTGAGGACCTAGAGGGCCACGTGTGGCCTCAAGGCCGCAGGTTCCCCATCCTTGACCTAACCTTTGAATGCTTCCTCCGACACTATCTGAGTGATCTCGGACAATTAAATGACTCTGAAATGGTTTCCTCACCAATAAAATAGGAGCAATCTTACCTGTAAAAGTTCTCTCACAGGGCCTGGAGGCTCCAACCAGGTAATGAATGAACTTAAGGCACCTTGCAAACCTTCAAGCATTATATGTCATTTACTATTACTGTAAATGCTTAGTACAAACCCTATGCTGACTAAGTGGGGAGGGTCTAGATTTTCCATACTAAAGGCCATTGATGGGACTGTGTGTTTTTATTAGAGGATTAAGGCTCAGAGAAAAGTAACTGTTACAGTAACAGCATTTAGATCAAATGCTGGGAAGTTAGAGACCTGGACTAAATTTCTAATCCTTCCAATGATTCCCATATAGTAGAAGATTAAAGGGACAAGCAGAGTGTTATTCTTTTTCCTCTTCCTATGCCCCTGATAAATGAGGCTGTCAAATCCTGCTGAGCTCCTTAAAATCTACGTGTGTACGTGTACATACATCTATATGCACACATATACATATATAATATGATGTTTGTACATATGTATATATAAGCATATATAAGTAATGTTATATTCAGAATCATCAATGAATTTAATTTTAAAAGAATCACTTTTACCTTGTTATTCACAGCAACATAAGCATGAGAGTACTCGGCTGGGAAGATATTTAATCCAGTCTCTTTCATAGCAATTATTAAAGAAGTAAGAGGCATCCATTTTCCTAACAAATGAGAGAGCTCATAGTTATCACCGAGCTCCACCGAGGCTAGCATATACTTGTCATCCTGTTTTCAAGGGAAAAAAAATACATTTTTTCAAAATAAAAATATACTCCAAAAAAGAATATGCTTATTTGGTAACAATAACATTATTTTAAAAGTTTTAATTAATCTTTTTAAGATTTTCTTTATGCTATTTCTGGTCTTCTAGTCCCAGTTCTGCCACTGATTGTGTGGTCTCAGGACCATTACTTAGATTTCTCTAGGCTTTATTTTCCTTATCTATAAAATGAGAATGGACTAGATGAACTTAAAGGCTTCCTCCGGCTTTAAGTTCTATGATCTAAGTAATAGGAGTTGATCTACTAAATGGATCATATATTGTGTAATATTTTAAGTATTTAGCAAAAATAGTCTATCTCATAGAAACCATTTTTTAAAAAATTTCCAGTTCTGTTAAATTTTAATACAAGGCTATGAGTTACGGTCAGATTTCTTGAGTGCATTGATTGTGGTAGAAAGTTCTAACATGGGAGTTCCTAATTAGAGGAAATTATAGATCTAGATCACTATGCTTCCTGCCATGCCTGCCCCCACTGCACCTCCCAATAAAAACCTGTAACAATGACAAGGAAATGTGGTACAGTTCTAAAAACAGGCAAACTGGCAAATATGTCTATTGTTATCCTACTCAACTAGAAGTTGAGTGAAACTTTAGTATAATGTCATTCAGACCTTTTTACTAAATTCACATAATGTATAATGTCACAGATGTAATTTCTCCCTGATGGGCAATATGGGGTTGGCTGTTGTTCAGCCACATCTTACTCTTCACGACCCCATTTGGGGTTTTAACTTTGGCAAAGATACTGGAATGCTTTGCCATTTCTTTCCCCAGCTCATTTTCCGATGAGAAAATCAAGGTAAACATGGTTAAGTGACTTGGCCTAGTATCACACACCTAGTAAGTATCCACTGTGCCACCTAGTTGTCCTTATTTTGGGGTTAACTGCAAGGAAAAGCACCAACTTTATTTTGGAGATTTCAGTCACAATGTTGAGAAATCAAACTGCTTCTTTAAGGGAGGCTCATTATTTTGTTTTCTTTTTAAAAATATTTCATTAATACCATAATATAGTATAATAATAAAATAATACATTAATACCTTTCTGTATCACTGTCAGTTTATATATTCCAACTTTTGGGGAATGACTAAACAAATTTTAAATTATGAATGTAATAGAATATTATTTTGTCATTAAGAAATGATGAAATGGATGGTTTCCAAGGAAACTTGGGCAGACCTACATGAACAGATGTAGAACGAAGTGAGCAGAACTAGGAAAACAATTTATACAAAGATAACAGCATTATAGAGAAAAACAACTTTGAAAATTTTTATTATTCTGATCAATGCAATAATAGCCATGAATCCAAAACAACAAAGATGAAATATGCCATTCACCCCTACTGACAGAGAGATGGTGAACATAAAATCAAGAAAGAAGCATACATTTTTTAACATGAGAAATGTGGGATTTTTTTTTCCGAACTATGCAGCTATGTATATTGAGAGCTTTATTTTCTATTTTTTTAAATTTCTCAATGGGGGTAGGGCAATTGGGGTTAAGTGATTTGCCCAAGGTCACACAGCAAGTAAGTGTTAAGTGTCTGAGGCCAAATTTGAACACGGGTCCTCTTGACTCCAGGGGTGGTGCTCTATTCACTTCACCACCTAGCTACCTCAGGAATGTTATTTTCTAAACTCATTTATTTTTTCTTTTCATCCAAGTGAAAAGATGTTAATATCATTTATGTTCCTATCTACTGATCTGCTGTTTTGACTCTAACATTTCTTCATATCTATATATTTTAATGTAATATACAGTGTAATGCTATTTTGCAAGCCCTACATTTCCGTCCCTCCCTCAATGGCCACTCCCATTACCTTTAGCTAGCCTGCTCCCTGTGAATAAAGGCTCCCTTTCAGAGTTATATTTAAGTCATTATTATCTTATCCCATTAAGTCACTAAGTTTCAGCAATACCTATGTAGTCAAAATTACCTCCACGTGTTAGGATCTTGAGTTCTTCTTGCTTACTACCCACAGGTCGTGCATCTGTGCAAAATTACCTGAAACCATGTGTTTTATTGCAGAGTCCCTTCATGGAATTTGTCTCCTGTCAACTACTGTATTTTATATAATGCTTTTTTATATAGTATCTATATTATATTATGTATAATCCACATGTGTGTATATAACCTATATTATACTTTTATTTTATGTACTGCTTAAATAACATTTTATATATTCAATATTGGGTTATTTTATATGACTACTACTGTTCTTTGTCCTAGCCTCTCTAATGACATCTAACTTACTAGAACCCAAATTTTTATTATTCCCCTTCTTTTTCAGTTTAAATATACTTTGATTAGATTTTCAAAATTCTGGGCAAATGTGTTTTTACTAAACCTTATTAGAAACACTCCATCATTGGCCAAGGATTTATCACTATGCCAATATTTTAAGCTATGGACCAGAAATCCAACTCCCATTCTCAGACATCATTTTTTCATTTAGCCACAGATCTGTATCCAATAAAAGTTCTCTTCTGAAGTACTTGCATTTGATCAGCAGCAATAATGAAAATCACTTATGTTTGTTTTAAGAAACGGCAGGTCTACACATGTTCAAAGATATGAGGGGAGCAAAGGTTGAAATTACTGGAGAGTGAGGGAATGAATATGAGAATAACACCCCAAAAGGATAAAAAGAACAGAGAGGATGGGTGGCACAGGTGGAAAGATGAGCCTGAGAGGAGAGACATCCTCTGGGACCAGAAAGCAGGATGAGAAAATAGGTGCTGGGATGAAGTAGAGGAATGAAGTGGGAATTAAAACTAAATGTGTCCCTGATGCAGATCTGTGCAGTATTCAGAGTGAAGCTCATCATCATCATCATCATATTATATCCCATTTAATAAGATCATCTACTGAGAGTAAGGACAGGAGGTGAGAGAACATGAGCAAAAAGAATACAGGGTTTTAGGCAAGAGGGAAAAAATCTGGAATAGACCTAAAGGGAAAGGGCTGGAGAGTCAACACAACATTAATTAGGAGTTCCTGGATAGTAATGAGAACTCAGTTGAAGTTCTATATCAGTTATAGAGAAAAGTCAACTGGATTTGAATTTAAACCTTGGCTTTGTTGTATGACCTTTGGCAAGCGGTTGAGTTTCTCTGGGCCCCATTTTCCTTATTTGTAAAATGAGGGGGTTAAACATGATTTTCTAAGTTCCTTTCTACTTCTAGATCTATGATCCTGCACTCACTTTTAACAGACATTATTACTTTAATAGATATTTTGCTTCATCCAAAACGGCCTTTCATAGTTCTGGAAAATGCAGTGTGCAATAATGGGTCCCTGTAACGTGTTGTAGAATATCTTTGAGTCACTATACTTAAAACTTTAATGGATCTTGACAGTGTAGACTCCAGCAACGTAGCTAACACCTCACATACCTGTCTCTCCTGTGCTACCTTCTTCCATGTCCTTCTATACATCTGCCACGGAGGTCATTTCAATGTTCTAGGGGCCTTTCTTGTACTCTCTTGATATTGCATAGATAGCAGTGGAGTAGTAAACTGTCTACTGATGGTTCCTCCTATAACTTCATGACCTTTGTTCTGGTAACGCATTTCTCTGATGACCACCTTTATACTGCTTCTATTGTGTAACACCTTTAGACATGTTGGAGCCCATTAATACCCATCATGAACTTCTCTACTGCCCTTAAATTCAATTCCTTAGAGATTATGTTATTATGGAAATCCATAATTCAAAGCCATACATCAGAATACTGGTTCCTAAAAGATGGGCCTCTGCTTCAGAGAAAAGTCTGGGAACATTAAAACAACCATGCATTCCTAGAGAAATCTATAATCTTCCTCTTAATAACCTCTTGACCCAGCTCACTGTCCCTTTCCAAAATTTGTCAAAGATAAGGTCTATGGATGATTGTCAAACTTATTGAATCCCAATACTATAAAAATTTCTAATTTATAAATTCTGAACGGAGACTTTTAAATGAGATTATAAAATAGTCATATCTTTAAGCACAAAACAGAAACAATCAATCATAAGCTAGGCACTTATATCCACTTTACAACATAATAAAAATACCTTAACGTATCACTTTTAGGCACATAATAATTTACCTTAATTTGTATATCAATATCAGTAAATGTTGTAGTAACATTTAAAGTTGCTTCATTCACACGAAGTGGTCTCAGTTCCCATGACTCATATGGCATATGAATGTGAGTGTCTTGAATCAACGCAACAGGATGAACAGATTCCAAAGTGAGTGACACAATCCTTTCCTTCAAGTTATACAAAAGCTTAAGAAAGCCATCAGTCCGCCAACTTTTGCCTTTATAGTGGACAGGGGAAAATTATGTGAATTTTTCATATAAAATAAATTCAGCAGAAACTGAGAAACTCTGAAATGGCAGAGTTTTCCAACAGAATAATTTTCTATTGAAAAAAGAGCATTTTCCTTAGGAAATGAAATAGACACAAATCATATCACCTTCCATGTTTTTATTCAGTTGCTATTATGTGCGTTGTCCTTCATTCATAAAAGTAGGGATGAATTCATTACATGTCACCACCATCACCTGTGTAATGTAGCTTCTTTGATACTGTTGATAGTAATGCAGCCATTCTACCATTAGGTTACATAGCAAGACAGTAAGGCTGTCATTTCAGCATAATCAAAATGGTAAAATAAACCAGTTTTATTACTTCTGGTTTTTAAAACTTTATTATTAACATACAATCATGAAACTAGATGCGGATTACTACCATGTTAAATTTAATATGTATTTAAAAACAAGGGAGACAAGAGAAGAAAAAGGAAAGGGAGAGAGGGAAAGGGAAAAGGGACAAAAATGTTGTTATCCTCTCCATTTTACAGATGAAGAAACCTAGGGAGATGGAGTGACTTTCCAATAGTCACACAGCTTACAGACTCACACTACTTAGAGACAAGACTTTAGTCCTGGTAGGTACAATCTCCATTCTCTTTTTCCCCCTATGTAATTGTAGTTCTAGAATTGGTTCCACATATTTTGCAAGCTTGATTCTGAATGAAGTACTTATCTTTTCTTACTCTGTTTCTAAGTGTAATTTCATGACTGTACCTTCTGCATCCCATCGTGCGACCATGGGTTTCTCAAAAAACACTACATTATTATTTATTTCAATGATGATTTCAATAGGTGGGTAAGAAGTTTCTGTTTCAAGAGCATCATCAACCTCTGGAGGATACTCGAAGTCCTGTAATCCTCCACTGAGGAGCTTTAAAAAAAAAAAAGACAGACATTACCAAAGTAGGAACTGAATTTCTGAATATTAGAAATAGTATTAAATCTGATAGACATCAATGTCTTGAATGTCTTATAGTAGAATCTCATTTTACAAAGGATGCCATCAGGTTACATTGGGGAGAGTTAAAACTACAGAGAATCCAGACTTCACGCTGTCTAGTTCTCAGTGTTTTCTCATGGATCCAACAGTTAGAACCAGGTAGTGAATAGAGAGCTGACCTTGGAGCCAGGACTCTGCCGGGTTCAGTGCTGCTTCTGTCACTTCACCTCACAGTGCTCCCTGAAACAATCCCCTGAGACTGTTACAGAGAAGGTGCTGATCTGCATTGGTAGAGAGAGTTTCCTCATCTTCCAGTTCTTTGTACAAGTGAGAACACGGGTTCAGTGCTTATCCCCATCTGGTCTTCTTTCAAATATTTAAAAACTGGCTATTATGTACAAGTGCTAGATGCTATGGACAATTCCAAAAAGTAAAAGACACCACCCCATGGAGAGCCAATATCTATCTAAGGAGAAATGGGATATACCCAGTGAGGTTCTGGTTCTCCAAAAAACACACACAGATGAACAAAGGACACACTTCTATTATTAACTTTTTTATTATTATTAATTTTTCCATAACTTTGTTAAGTCTAGACAGTCAATAAAACAATAAATCGTCAAGTTCCGATTTGTAGCATTTGCTGATTCCCATGGTATAAAATGCTTATTTTGAAATGTTAACAACCTGCTTTCTTGAGTTGTTTTGCACTGGCATCAGAATGCACACACACAAACACACACACACACACGAATAGTTACTATATATGAAGTGCAATCTCTTTATCCTACTTTCAAATCTTTCCCACAATCAGACCCCAATTTATTTGTCTAACTTTACTCACACTACTTGCCTTAACATAGTCTACACTTGATGGACTCTCCCGCTTACAGTTTTGTGAGCACAAATTCTACTTTTCTATGTCTGTGAATTTGTCCATGACATTTCCTATATCTGAAATGTCTTTTTCTCACATCTACACTTATGGAAATCCTATCCCTCCTTCGTGACTCAACTCAAACACCACCTCCTCCAGGAAGCCTTTCCTAATCTCCCTGGCCAGAAGCAACTGACCCATGGAGCAACAACCACTTAGTAAGTACCTCGGAATGTCAGGCACTTTCTAGTCATGGATACAAGTACAAAGAAAGAAATAATCCCTATTCACAATGGTCTTACATTGTAATGAAAGGAAAAAGGACCTATATCAATACATAAATACATGCTTACTTAAATATGTGTGTATATCTAAACACATATAACATAAACATAAAGTTAATAAATGCAAATATATAGAAAGCAGTTAATTATACAGTAGTTTGGGAAGTGGGCCATTAGCAACTGAGGGAATCCAGAAAAGCTTCCTGGAGAACCTTAGTCATCTACTATATAGTAATACTTCCCAGCAGCCTTTCTAAGGATGCTCACAGGAGGATCTTACTGCATAAAAGTACAGCCCACTACCTTCCTAAAGAGGATTTTTTAAGTACTCTTTATGTCCCAGGTTTCATGCTAGGGTGTGGGGATCTAAGTACAAAGAATGAAAAACCTCTAACATAAGCAAGGAGCTCACATTCTAATAGTGAACTCACATGGTGTTTGATCCTTCTCCTATGTACTTACATACTCAATTGTATTATAGTTCTTTGTGGATGTGGCAGGTTATGTCTATGCCCCAAATGTCAAGTTTGGCTTAGCCTGGAAGTGTGAAGCTTCTAAGGATGGGCATACTGGGGGTGGGGTGAGGAGGGGAGCTGAGCCTCTGCAAAAGAGTCAAAAAGCAGCTGGGATAGAAATAACATGGATCCAGAAGAAAGAGGACAAGCACTGAAGCTTTTTTAAAGATACAAGAGGAAATAAAACAACAGGAAGATGAGGTGAGAAGAGCCTGCTCTGTCTGTATTTTTGGTTATGAGGCTGCAGTGTCTCTGGGTAGGAGCTGGTTTGTGAAACAAGGAAGCTGGACTGCCTGAGGCAGACCCAGGTCACTGTAGCTGCTGGTGAATCTATTTAGTTCTAAAATTGAGAGAAGCCCACTAGAGTCAAACTCAACTTGAGTTTCTTTAAATCAATCAGTCAATATTTATTAAGCATTTACTATGTGCTAAGAAGTATGATTAGTGCTACCAGATACAAAAAGGCAAAAGTAGTCCCTGCCCTCAAGGAGCTTATATTCTAATAGAAGATACAATATATAACAAACAGGTGTATTTATCTACAGAGTTGAAAGAAGGTCATCTGGGAGGAGAAAGCATTAGTGTGCAAGGGGAACCAGGAAAGGGAGACTGGGGCTGGATATAGGAGTCATCTTCATAGAGATGATCACTGAATCCATAGAAGCTGCTGAGGTCACCAAGTGAGAGAGGGCTCAGAACAGAGCCCTGCTAATCCACAACTAGTAAATGGTTTAAAAAACAGGGGATCCATGATGATCCATATATAGGACAGGTCAGACAGACAGGAAGAAAACTAAAGGAGATCAGTAACATTAAAACCTGCAAAGCATTTTAAGATCAGTGAATGCTACTATCTCTGTAAGTGCCCTCTTCACTAAAATTACATCCAGTCTGGGCTACACACACCAACTTTGAGCTTACACACAGTAGGTATATCATAATTACATGAATTAAATTTTCTGATGAATATGTTGGTCAAAAAATTTTAATCAATAAAAACATTGTTTATCCATCTATAAACATATTCTAAGGATTAAAAATCAGGTTAACAGAATTAGTTAGCTTTTACCTTATAATTTTCTCTTCTGACATTTTCCATTTTAACATTTTATTTATATGTTCAGAGTCTGGAAATGTAAACACTTTTTCCCCTATATATGCCATATATGTTAGGTCCTTTAAGAAAAGGTCAAAACAATTATGTTCCAAAATCTACCTACTTCCACAATGGTCCAGCCTTTTACTTGTTTACACTGAGGGGGAAGCTGTAGTATATTCAAATGGTATACTCCACCCAGTATCATGAATCCTTTTAAGTCAACTAAATCCTCATCAACAGCTTCAACAACAGCATCTGGTGATTTCTCTGGTAATGTTGCCACTGGAACTAGAAGTTGGTCATATTTTGAATTAATTCAGGTCCTGAATATCTAAAAAAAATTTTCTTGAGAATATTATCAAAAGATTATGAAGATGGTATAAATGAAACAATTTGGATTTAAACAGTTATTAATATTAAAGCTCTTTAATGGGTTAGTTCAGAAATCTGTATTTAGCAGGTTCTTAAAATTTTGAACATAATGAGGTATCCATCTAATCCCCAAATTAGCAGAATTTCAAACTGGACAGATAAATTCATTTAAATCAAAATTGTAGGTCATTGAAACTCTGTGTAGATCCAGCAAGAGAAAGCATGCATTGTAAAAAAAAAATAAATAAGGGAAAGATTAGATTAGACACTCTCTAAAGACAGTTTCAGCTATAGCATTCTTTGCTTCTCAGCTAACAATCACACAAAATCTGCAAGGTTGCTTAAAGTTTTCAATTAAAAATTTCTTTTTTTACTTTTCTGGTAAAGGAAAGATGAAGGTTTTAGTTGATTTTAACCTGTGGAGACCACGTATTAATTAAATTAATATTAATTAAAACTCCTAAGGAAGCTTTTAAATGAACCATGTGACCTTCTATCTACTTTGACCTATTCTACTCTCTCCTTTCATCCTGGGTTACTTTTGTAGTCATCATTTCTTGGAAGAAGGCATGAAAGAATACTGTCCAAAAATGATCCTCATGGAATGAGTGTTAGTTACTTTTGGACTATGCTATAAAGACAATGTTCCATTGAGAAAGTTTGCTGCATAAATCAAGTCATCATCAGATGAGTCATATTGGTTATAAGAAGCTTATTTAATTTAAAAATTATGGAAAGGCTATAAAGATGGTAGCATGGATAAGTAGAAGGAACATGACACTGTTAAAAACACTGGATTTGGAGCAGAGGGCTTCTTTTCAAATTCCAGTTCTGTCATTTACTATCTGTGTGAACTGGAGCAAGTTACAATCTTTCTGGACCTGTTTCTTCATCTGTAAAATGAGATAACCTGGGTAAGGTCCCTTTCACCGCTCAACCTATGAACCCATGATCTTGTGGTCCCATGTAAACTACAGACTCTCCAGTCCTTTGGGAAATTAATCCACTCTTCTTTGGACCTCCTTAGCATCATGCCATATTGACTGAGGATTGAGTGAATGTAAACTTACTTAACCTACTATTATCTAATTGATCATGCTTCCCCTTCACATCCCATCTACCTGTCTACTCAGGTCATTTTGCCTTTTCCCTGCTTCCTTGTGTTTACCTTTCTATACACACACTCTCTTCCTCCTTCTCTCTCTCCCTCCTTCTCTCTCTCTCTCTCTCTCTCTCTCTCAATATATATATTTTCCAACTTTTATTCTGGGGACAGTAATCAAATCACTACAACTATTTTTTCCTGAAACAATATGTCAGTTAACTGCTCAGGGGATCATCTCATCATCCCTTTGATACCCCAGAACAAACTCCTTGTTACTGGCTACTACTCCCCTGGATGTGTAATCCTGCCTTATTAGAATGCATGCTTCTTGAGAGCAGACTGTCACCTTTTGCATTTGAATCCCCAGCAGTAAAGCTCAGTGCCTGGGACATAGTAAGTGTTTTTTCATTCACTGATTAAAAATTTCCAAGTATGTTCTGGAGAGAGGGAAATGAGGAGGCAGTGAAAGGGCCTGTTATGAAAGTATACCAAATTATAGAAAAATTATCAGAGAGAGAAGTATTATCTTTACAAGATGTAAAGTTGCTTAAGTGCTCAAATACATAAATCCTGATGGTCTTGACATAGCCTATCTATGCCTGCCCAGCCTTATTTACATCTTCCAATACATCCAATGAATGTGCAAAGGACTAGCCTCACTTCCTCCTAACATCACAAGGATATTAGTGGAACACCTTGGCTATCCACTTATTGGGCCTTGTTTCTGATGCATGACTAACCTTACACTAATTTATATACCTCCTTTCAGGTCTTATATAAAAGGTCAAGTTAATTAGAACACATTTATATATGCATACAAACATGTATAAGATGGTCATTTTCATATTTCCAAATTATAATAATATGTATTTGGTAGACTTCTAAGGTCCCTCCCAACTCTAAATCTATTAATCCTACAATCCTATTTTGATGAGAAGAAAAAAAAAGATTAAATCCATAAATTTCAATTACTCAAAAGAATGATCATTTGAGAGCTTACCTACTGATGATTCAGCCTTTAATGATTTTGTTTCAGCTTCCTCTTTCTTTGCTTCAGCTTCTTCTTTTAATGAGGTAGTACTCTAGGAAAAACATTCACAGGTAGATTAAATTCAACTCAACTAAATGTATTAAAAAGAAGACTATTATGGGCAGGATTCTATGTTAGAAAATAGGGAAGATGCAAAAATAAGGAAGACATTATTCCTGTATTCAAGGAACTTACAACACGTATGCAAAGTCATGATACAAAGTAGAACAAGAGGGGCCATTGGTGGCACAGTGAATAGACCACCAGCCCTGGAGTTAGGAGGACTTGAGTTCAAATGTAACCTCAGACTTTTATTCTCTTGTTCACTAAGGACTTTCTAAAATATCTGAAATCCTATCACATAAGCCATGCCTATTCTGTCTAGCATGTCTGATTTTGCAAGCAATATTAAAAATATCAGACTGAATGTCAAAGTATGTCTTCAGAAAGCTTCAACATTCTGGAGAATAATCTAGGACCAAAAACAACCTCTAGGATTTCTTAAACAGTAATGCTAAATATTAATCAAGTAGGAAGTATAGCACAGAGAACAATACTATACTAGCAGGATTACCAGGATTTTGTTTTTTAAGTTTCCCTGAAATGGATTTTGCCTTAGTAGAATTTGCTGGATCTGAGCATTTGACTTTCTAGAAGAAACAATTCTAAAACCTATATTTAGGTATTTCAAAGTAATGAATTAGAGTAACTGTGGACTCTATAAGGATGTCTCTTTTCTAGGAAGCTTTTCTTCCCCTAATCCCCACCCCAGTTAATATAGAACTATTTACCATGTTGTGTTAACGTGATACGATGAAAGATACTGGACTAGGAAGTCAAGATACCTAGATTCTAGTCCTGGCTCATAAACTATGTGACCTTAGACAAATCATTTAATAATAATAGGTAACATTTATAGAGTGCGTACTATGTGCTAAGCACTTTACAATTCTTATCTCATCTGATCCTCAAAACAACCTTTGGAGCTTGGTATTATTATTATCCCTATCTTACAGATGGGGAAACTCAGGCAGAGAGGCCCTGGAACACACAGCTGATTAATATCTGAGGGCCAGGTTTGAACTTAGGTCCTTCTAACTCCAAGTCTGAGTCTTTAGTTTACTTGTCTGTTTAAAATGGGAATAATAATGCCTTCCTTTTCTACCTCATGGGACTCTCATAAGGATTACAAGATATATAGGGAAGTACATTATGAACCCTAAATAGCTGGAAATATAAGATATTACTATCTTTTTTATAGATATGGAAGAATACACATTTGTGTGTCATCTGTGTCTATATTCAATACAAGTTTATTTTAGCTCTGTATTAAATAAACTTAGGGAATTAGGGAATGTGTCTAATCTTAACTTACATTTGTAAGCCCCTGATGATGAGTGCTCTATGGGCACCTAACAATTTCTGGTGATAATTATAATAGCTTAGGTTTTATGTTACTCATATAAAGCCACTATACTTACATTGAACTATTTTAAAAGCATAATATGTAATAACTAGAAAGTCAATATTGTCTTTGTCACAGAATACACCTTGTATAGCTTAATAACTGTTCTACTTCCCAAAGGTGTGGGAGGTGGGGTTAGGGGGGTATAAATTAACTGAAACATGGTATTCAGAGCCCTCTACTGGCAAACAGAAATAGAAACAATTAAAAAAGTCAATACTACATTATTTGTAGCATGTTTTAATTTGCACTATATCCAAGATTATCTACCATACATGAGTATACACAAAGAGAGATTCTTTTGTGTCATCAAATAAATGTATGAATGAAAAAGATGGATCTGTCATTTGGCAGGAGTGGAGGATAATCAAAGCAGCCCATGGACTCCATATGTTTCTGCAATGTCTAGCAAAATCAAGGAAGGCCCCAGTGTATTGCCCGTTAGTGAGCTTATGAAAAGAGATGGTGGGAAACCCAGAAGAAAAAAGTAATTCCACATGTACAAGCAGAAAAGAATGTTCTGGGCACAAAGACTATAAGAGTACCCAGAGGAAATGAAATGAGGTATGAAATACAATGTTAAATGAAATTATATCTAAAGAAGAAAGAATGGGAAGGAGAAATAAGAGCTTAGAATAAAAGATGGTAAACCACCTTGCCCAAGAATTTGGACTCCCTGAAAACCAGAATAGGCCAAAGAAAAAGCAGTGGCTAGATGACAACTGAAAATTTTAAGGCAAAATGAAGACTAAAAAGAAGACAAAAAGAAAAGATGGAGTACAGTATATGCTATCCAAAAAAACTGACCTGGAAATCAGGTGAAGAAGAAATAATTTTTCAATTGTCAGCTAACCTGAAAACCAATGATTAAAAAAAAAGCCCATTTACCTTATCAGGACATCATAAAGAAAAACTTCCCAGAATTTTTAGAACCATAGGACAAAGTAAAAAAGAAAGACTCAACCAGTCACCTAACCATTTTACAGAAGAGAAAACAGGGAAGTTAAAAGACTTGCCCAGCACAGCTAGGTGACACAGTAAATAGAGCACCTGGAGTCAGGAGGAGGACCTGAGTTCAAATATGACCTCAGTCACTTAACACTTACTAGCCATGTGACCTTGGGCAAGTCATTTAATTCTAATTGCCCTACCTTCCCCCCTCCAAAAAGTAAAAAAACCAAAACAAAACACTTACATTGCTAAGAAATCTTGAACAAAAGATTTGAACACAGGTAGACACAATCTCCATTGCTTATTTTTCCCTCATTCAACTATATGTCCAAGAATGGGCATAATATAATATACAGTCTGGTGGTGCAGTTGATAGAGTTCTGGACCTCAAGTCTGAAGGACTCATCTTCCTGAGTTTAGATAATAGACAAGTCACTTAACCTTGTTTGCCTCAGTTCCTCATCTGCAAATTGAGCTGGAGAAGGAAACGGCAAACCACTCCAGTTATCTCTGCCAAGAAAACCTCAAATGTGATCATGAAGGTTTAGATGCAATTGAAAAGACTGAACAACAATGTGCAATTTGGATTCTTAATATAATCATCTAGCTTCCTGGGGGTATTAAGTTCACACTTTCCTTTTCACCACCATCTTTGTATGGAGTGAAGAGAGGATACACAATTGTTATTCATAATCATGAAGATGAATGGAATGAACTCACCCATAGACCCCAAAATGAAAAATTCCCCGGAAACCCTAGTCAAAATCTAGAGTTTCCAAGTCAAAGAACAAATACTGCAAGCAACTAGAAAGAAACTACTAAAGAACTACAGTCTGAATCACACAAGATTTAGGAAGATAGCAGAATGTATTAGAAAGAATTCAATAATATACCATTTACTAGAAATATACTTGAAACAGAAAGACTCAAAGAAGGTTAAAATGAAGACTTTCATTTTTCTGGAGCAAAATCTGTTATGCTACAAGTAAACTCCCAAAAGCAGAGGCAGCAATTATGGTTTCAGGAAAGGAGATAGTAAAAACAATTATCATTAACAGACCTAAACAAGGAAATCAGATTCTGTTTAAAGATACCATAGACAAGAAATCAATATCAAGGAGGTAAAAACCAGGAGATTGGACATTTTGGTGGAGATCTCCCAGCTCAATCCTCTAAATAACTTTTTGAAAACGCCTCATATCAAATTCTGAGTAGGATGACAAAAAATATATATTAAAAGTCAATATCTCATTTTTCCAGCCTAGGAACACTTAAGAGGACTAAAAGAAGGGTCTGCTAATGGATGATGGGGAGAGGATAGTCCTAACATCAGGGGGAAGAGGCAATACAGACTATGGGGCCTAGAGGAGGAGGCAGCACCTGCTGTGGTAGCAGCAGCAGCACCAGGAGCAGTAAGGGGACTAAACTCCTGCTCAGAAAAATATTGCAGAGGACCACTGTGCTAGCCCCGGGCACAGGATCTGCTGCCATTTGGCAGCTCCTTCACCTCTTATCCAGTTCTGGGTCACAGTTTCAGGGTGGAGAGGAATGGTTAAGCTCTGTGGTGAAGAAAGAACAGAGGCCCCACCTGGGTAAGAAACAGAGCCCAGGTCAGAACAGGAACAAGAACTCTCCCTGGAACACACCATTTTGGAGGCACCAAAAACCTACAGGCAACAGAAGATCAATCTAGCTATCCCCCAACCCAATTCCTAGCCCTAAAGGTGAGCAGAACCCAACTATCATGCTCCAAAGACAAGAAATAAACTGGAAAATGAAGAAATAGCACAAAAAAAATACACCAAAAAAATTTGACCATAAAAAGTTTCTATGAATACAGGGAAGCTCAAAACACAAACTCAGAAGACAATGACTTGAAACATCTATAAGAAAAGACTCAAAGAAAAATTTAAATTGAACATAAGCTCAACAAGAATCCATTAGTGTGTCCATTTTTTCCAGAGATTCCACTGCTAGACATATACTTCAAGGAAGTCATTGAAAAAAAGAAAGGATCCATATACAACAACATATTCAAAGCAGCATTTTTTATGGTATCAAAGAATTGTAAACAAGTAGAGATCCATCAAATGGGGAATGGCTAACCAAATTTTGGTACATAGATATAAATAAATATTAGTTTGTCAAAAGAACAAGCATGGTGAAAGCAAACAAACATGGAAAGACATGAACTTATTCAATGTTAAATAAGCTATGTTAATGTTAAATAATAATATTATTGTTAAATAAGAGGAAGGAAAACAGTAAGCACAATGACTAGAACAATGTAAACAGGAAAAAAATCACCAGAAAACAATCAAGATTGGATGTTGCAAAATTATAAACTACAATTTTTGTTGAAGAGTTATGAGAAGTTACCCCTCTCTTCTCTCTTCCAGTGCAGAGGTTAGAGTCCACAGATGTGGAACATTGCAAACAAAGTTAGGTGGGGGTTTTTTTCATTTTTTCTTCTTTTTCTTTTCTTTTTTTTTTAATTTGAAAAATCCTTTATCATAATACATGTTCTTTTGACATCACAGAAAGTAAGAGCTATGGAGGGGAAATCTAGGCAACTGAAAAACAAAAGATGTTAATAAAATCTGTTTTCAAAAGGATGGAGGGTCAAAAAAATAGAAAATCTCACAAATGAAAATGTCAGCAATTGGACAACATACTACAACATGGCATGGCAGCTGAGGAGAAAATTTTATATCTCTAAAAACTTTCATCAACAAAAGAGAAAAAGAAGTAATAATAACAATTATTATTATTTATATAATGCTTTAAGGTTTGCAGAGTACTGTATATATGTCATCTCTTTTGATCGATGCATGCTACTAACTAACGCATGCTAACTAAAAAAAAAACTAGAAAAACAAAAATTAAAAACAACTAAATTCCAAATTATAATTTCTGAAAATAAGGGAAGAGATTAACAAAACAGAAAAATAGTTTAATTGATTAATACAATGAGCAAATTTTTTTGGAAAAAAAAATCTAGTCTGAGTGAGTCTGAGAGGAAAACCAAATTGTAAGAAAAAGAAAAATGAGAATTCACAACAACTGAAATAATATAAAGTAAACTATCAGAAGCTATTTTGTCTAATTATATTCAATAAAACTGATTACTGAGACAAAATGGACAAATATGTACAAGATTATAAAATACCCAGATTAGTTGGTTACTGTCCTTTGTTCTTGAAGAATACCCAAATGACATCACTATGTTAGGGCACCCAGGAACAGAACAAGAAAACACATTATTTAAATAATTAGAAAGTTTATGAACCATAAATGAGCCTGCAATGGGAAGGGGAAAAAACAAGACCAGGTGGATTTATATGTGAATTCTACTAAGATTCAAAGAATAGTTCCAGTATTATATAAATTGTTTTCAAAAGATGGAAAAAGTAAGGATCCTTCAAAACTTTTTCTTTGAGACAAACTGGGTCTTGATATCTAAACTCAACAAATACAGAACAGATAAAGAATATTATAGACCAATCCCAAATAAATATTGACACAAAAATATTAAATGAAATATTAGCAAAGAGGCTACAACAGCATATTTTTTAAGTTTTACATTATGATCAGGTTACACACCAAGTTATAATACCAGTGAATGGAGCGCTTGATTAGGAAAACTATAAAGATAATAACCATCTTTGTAAAAAAATAATTAAAACACAACTGTATCAATAAATGCCAAAAAGTTTTTGACAAAGTCTAACATTCATATCTATTCAAAGCAATAGAAAGCATAGGAATAAATGGACCTGTCCGTAATGTCATAAACAAGTATCAACCTAAAACCAACAGCCAGTATTATGTGTAATGGAAAAAGTGTAGAGGCCTTTCCAATAAGATCATGTGTAAAGAAGGATATTAATAATCACCACTATTGTTTGAAACAGTGCTTGAAATGCTAGCTATAACAATATGACAAGAAAAGGAGATTGGTGAAATAATATATGGCAAAGATAAAATAAAACTCTCATTTTTTATATATATGATGTTCTACCTTGAAAACTACCAAAAATCAACTAAAGGATTTACTGAAACATGTAATATCTTTTATCATTTCTTTATATTATGAACAAAACCTAAAAGGAAGAGACAGAAAGAGACATTCCATTCAAAATAACTAGAATGTATAAAGTATTTGGGAGTCTACCTATCTAGACACACAGAGGAACTATATGAATACAACTAAAAACATTCTTTTAAGAAATAAAGGTAGACTTAAATAATTGTAGAAATATGTATCACTTCTGACTTCCATGCAAACACCCGCCTTGTGTGAGTTCTCTACGAAACAGTCTTTTAGGTAACCGTCAGTTTGGCATTTGAACAATGTGACCAGTTAATTCATCAGAATTGTACTCTCTGCAATAGAGTTTGAATGCTTGGCAGTTCAACTCAAGAAAGGATTGCAGTATCCAATACCTTGTCTTGTCACATGATCTTCAAAATCTTCCTAAGACAATTCAAATGGAAGTGATTCAGTTTCCTGGCATGAAGCTGGTATACCATCCAGGTTTCACAGGCTCACCACAATGAAGTCAACACAATGGCTCTACAGATCTCTTGTAGGCAGCCTCTTCTCTCCCACACTTTCCTTCAGAGCCTCCCAAACACTGAGCTAGCTCTGGCAGTGTGTATGTCAGCCTCATCACCCATGTGTACATCCCTAGAACGTATACTGCCAAGGTAAGTGAATTTATCCACAGAGTTCAAAATTTCTCTGTCATAACCAACATGTATGGATGATGGAATGCTTGCTGGTGGACAACCTCTGTTTTCTTGGTGTTGTCAGGTCAAAATTAGCATACTCTGTTATGTCTCAGCCTCAGAGGCTATACTGAGGGCACAATCATCTATGACCAAAAAACATCGCACCAACTCTCCCTCTGCTTTATTCTTGGCTTGTAGCCTTTCCAAGTTAAATGATTTACCATTAGTGTAGTAGCTGATGTCATTTTCATACTCACTGAAGGCATCTGACAATATTGCTGAAAACATCATGCTAAAAAGCATGGGAGCAAGCACACAGCCCTGTTTCACTTCCACTGGTGCCTGAGTAGGCCTGAGAACATCATCTATTATCCAGAACTTGGGCAAGCAAGCTATTATAAAACTGGCATACAATACTGATGAACTCCAGGCAACCACATTTTGCCATGATCTTTACAAACTCTTATGAATGACAGTATCAAAGGCCTTGGTCAGATCAACAAACATTGTGTACAGACCTCTGTTCTGCCCCAGCATTTCTCCTGGAGTTGTTCGACAGCAAATACCATATTGACCGTTCCTTGGCCCTTTCTGAAGCCACACTGGCTCTTGGGTAGATGACTGTCTTCCAGGTGAAAGATTAGCCTATTAAAGAGGACTCTGGCAATAATCTTGACAACAATGACTAAAAGAGAGACCTCCTATACCCCCAACCCGATTCCCTATGACTGCCACATGACAACTTATTTCCTTTTCCTTGACAATGGAGACATCTTTGAACTCTTGGGGGATAATCTCCTCTTTCCATATAACCCAGAATTTCAATCAGATTTTGTATGAGCACTGGACCCCTCCCCTGTAAATCTTGGCTAGAATAGAATCAGCATCAGGCCCTTTGTCACACAAGAGGAGCCTGATGGCATCTAAAACCTTCTTCCTTAATGCATTTAAAACTACAACATGACATAAAAAAATCAGTTTATACACAGCTTCAAGAGCAAACTCATTGTATATAACTGTACATACGGATCAGGAATATCAATCTGACTGCTTTGTAATTAATTGCAAGGGGAAGAAAAGCAAAATGAGATAAAGGAAAGGAAGTTGAAGATGGCAAAAAAGACATTTCATTCAGACTGCTTTAAAACACTGTAGGAGCAATCATGAGAATTTCACAAGATGACAATGACTTCAGCAACCTGAAAAGGGCTTCCTTCTTTGGAAACCTCCCTACCTTTTTGAGATTAATAATGGATTCTTCCATTTTTATTTCTGTTGCGGCAACTGAAGAAGCTTCCAGTTCTTGGTTTTCAGTCACCTCCTCTGGGCCTGCCTGAGGAACTTCTTCACCCTTAGGACTTTCTTTTTCTGCACTTTCTTTTTCTGCAGAATCTTCAATAGCTTCTTCAATAACTGCTGCTTTTTCTGGCCTTTGGATCACAGGTAGTGGAGAAATGTGATCATAATTAGTATGAAAAATGCGGACAGCAATATCACTTGTTGCTAGTACCTTCGGAATCTCAAATCCAATTTCTGTACCATCAAATCTAATCTTTTTATACCTGTTAATAAAATTCAATTAAAAATTAGTTTCTTGGAATATAGTTATCACGTAACTAATAATTAATGATGAGAAAAATAAATAACACTTTAAGGTTTACAAAGCACTTTATATACATACATACACACATGCATACGTATATACACATATACACATATACACACACATATACATATATATATATATATATATACATATATATATATATATATATATATACACACACACACACACACCTCATTTTATCCTTATAACAACCCTAGAAGGTACATGCTAATTATTACCCCCATGTTATAAATTAGGAAATTGAGACAAACAGAAACTAAATGACTTGTTTAAGGTTACTTATTGAGTTAAATATGTGAAGCCAGATTTGAACTTAGGTGTTCCTGACTCCAGGCCCAGCACTCTTATTTACTGCACCAACTAACTAGCTGCCTCTTAACCACCTAGCTAGTACCCAGGGCCACACAGAATCACTTGAGTTTCAGATTTTCTCCCCTCCTTTCTCCCCCCTCCCCCATGGAGGCATACAATCATGCCTGCAAACACTTTCACATTGTACAAAACGTCTAGAAACGTTGTAACCAACAGCATCAACAATAGGAGAAAAGAAAAGAAACAAAACCAAACAAGGAAAAGAACAATAGCATGTGTTGCTTCAGTCTCCATTTAAACTCTGGTCTTTCTAGATCTTTCTCTGAATGTAGACATCTCCTTCCATTCTGAGACTTGTAGAGTTGTCTTTTAACTGTGCGTTGCTGAGAAAAGTACAGTTTATTAAGGCTGGTCGTCATACATATGATGTATCTGTGCTTGTGTACAAATTTTTCCTGGTTCTGCTCTTCTCACTTAGCATCAATTTGTATAAGCCTCTCCAGGTCAATATGAAGTCCATCTCCTTCCCATTTCTTATAGCACAATAGTATTCCATTACATTCATATATGATAACTTGGTCAGCCATTCCTCAATTGATAGGCATCCCCTAAGTTTCCAGTTTTTTGCCACCACAAAGAGAGCTGCAATAAATATTTTTGTACACATGGGTCCTTTTCCCACTTCTATGATCTCTTTGGGATACAACCCCCAAAGTGGTATTACTGGATCAAAAGGTATACAATTATTTATAGCCCTTTGGGCATAGTTCCAGATTGCCCCCCAGAGTGGTTGTATCAGTTCACAGCTCCACCAACAATGCATTAGAGTTCCAATTTTTCCACATCCTCTCCAGCACTTGTTATTGTCCTGTTTTGTCATCTTAGCCAATCTGACTGGTGAGATGTGGTACCTCAAAGTTGTTTTGATTTGCATTTCTCAAATCAATAGTGATTTAGAGCTTTTTTGTCCACGTTGACTATGGGTCGCCGCCCTGCTTGTTGTTACAGATACTGTAAGAACAAACCATCTCCAAAATCACGTTTCTGCCGAGGTGTGCCTGATGCAAAGATACGAATTTTTGACCTTGGTCGAAAAAAGGCTAAAGTGGATGAGTTCCCATTCTGTGATCATATGGTGTCTGATGAATATGAACAACTGTCCTCTGAAGCCTTGGAGGCTGCACGGATCTGTGCCAACAAATTTATGGTAAAGAGTTGTGGCAAAGATGGCTTCCACATCCGGGTTCGACTGCACCCTTTCCATGTTATTCGAATCAACAAAATGTTATCTTGTGCTGGTGCTGATAGACTCCAAACAGGCATGCGGGGTGCCTTTGGGAAGCCCCAGGGTACTGTTGCTCGTGTGCATATAGGACAGGTGATCATGTCTATTCGCACCAAAGTCCAGAACAAGGAGCATGTGATTGAGGCTTTGTGCAGGGCCAAATTTAAGTTCCCTGGTCACCAGAAGATCCACATCTCAAAGAAGTGGGGCTTCACAAAGTTTAATGCAGATGAATTTGAGGACATGATAGCTGAGAAACGTCTCATTCCTGATGGCTGTGGGATCAAGTATATCCCTAGCCGTGGTCCACTGGACAAGTGGCGTGCGTTCCACTCATAAAGGGGAAGGATCCTATGTATTGTTTAAGCTATTATCCTTGATTATCCCCAGATCTTAAGCTACAAATAAATCTGAATTGATGCTTGAAAAAAAAATAGTGATTTAGAGCATTTTTCCATATGCTTAAAGGTGTCTTTAATTTCTACCTCTGAAAACTGCCTGTTCATATCCTTTGCCCATTTATCAATTGGGGAATGACTTGTATTCTTATAAATTTTACTTAATTCCCTGTATATTTTAGAAATGAGGCCTTTATCAGAGACACTGGTTTTAAATA
>CM053597.1:142337286-142377954 GCA_028646575.1 Pseudocheirus occidentalis | reverse complement strand
CAGGGGAGGGGCTTTACAGTGGGATTGCTGTTATGGGGCTGGGGCAGGAGCAAGACGGGGAGAAAATGTGTAATTCAAAAAATGTAATGAAAATGAATAATATAAACAAGAAAACAAATAAAAACTAAATTTAAAAAAAAGAAACTGAGGCAAATAGGGTTAAGTGATTTGCCCGGGTTCACACAGCTAGGTCACACAGATTAATCTTCCTGACTCCAGCACTCTATCCACTGTACCACCTAGCTGCCCCAATTCGGGGACTATGCCTCCTTTAATGCAACTTAAAGATCTGGCTGAACTGCCACATCACATTGTTAACTCATACTGAGACTGCAGGGCACTAAAGTTCTCAGATCTTTTTCAAACAAACTGCTGATGGAAAATAATTCCGATATAAAGGGAAAACAGTGGCCAACTTAGATTTTTAAATATATATATATGTGAAAATATATATATATATATGTGTATACATATGCATTGATTTATATGTGTCTATCTATCTATTTATTTAAGCATTCATTCATTTGCATATTTACTTATTATAAGGGAAGCAAAGGTAGGCAGGCACTCAAGGATGAATACAAAAGTGTGGCACGGTTCTCTAAGAGTAGTGTCAAGAATACTAAAGGTCAGAATGAGCTGATGCTAAGGAAAAAAAGTTAAGGACAACAAAATAGGGTGTGATTTTTTAACAGTT
Source organism: Pseudocheirus occidentalis (assembly GCA_028646575.1). NCBI lineage: Eukaryota > Metazoa > Chordata > Mammalia > Diprotodontia > Pseudocheiridae > Pseudocheirus > Pseudocheirus occidentalis. The sequence goes on along the minus strand of CM053597.1, from coordinate 142,377,257 downwards.
ATTTTGGTGGAAAGAAGAGGATCAAAGAAAAGCCAAAAGAGAGAAGGAAGAGCTACTCTGTTGTTATTCATTTCTGTTTAATCTGTCAAAGAGAATTGATTTGGACTGGGGGGAAAATGAACAGAAATAGCTAATATGGAGCTGATTCTCAAAAGAAAGTCAGAGAGAGTAAAAGAGCACCCATTTCTCTTAAGGAATTCAAATCACCTGGTCCAGATGAACTTCTGCTTTAATTACTTAAACAAGTGGCAGATGTGATTGCTGATCCATAGTGATTTCTGAAAGATCACGGAGCATAGGAGAGGAATCACAGGACTGGAGAAGAGCAGATCTCATTCGGATGTTTTTTTTTTTTTTAAAGAGAAGAGACTGTGCAAATAGTAAGTCAGGAAACTAGACTTTAATGACTAGAAAAATTATAGTCTATTATTAAAAGATGGGGTAGTATCTTGAAAGGAAAGTGGAAGTCACAAAAGTTATCATGGTTTTAGCAAGAACAAATCACTCTAGGCTAACCTCATTCCTTTTTTTTAACATTCCCTCCAATGTTGTAAATGTAGTGTACCTAGATTTAGCAACATGCTCACTTATGTCATGCCATACTTGGGGGGAGGGAAGATAGAGAGTTGAAGGCTAAATGATAATATAATTAGACACATTCAGAATCAGTGAAATAGCTAGACCCAAAAAGAAATTATTAATTATTCATTATCAACTTGGAAGATGTTGTTGTTCATTCTTTTACAATCCAAAAACTATTCTCCTTAGCAAAGAAAGAGAAGTGAAAGGGGATTTGAATATTTATAACTTCATGTTATCAACAGCTATTATGATCCCATACACATCAATTAGCAGGCTGAACTTTTCTTTGATCTGCCTTTTGAACTTTCCACATATTTTACAAAAACTGAAGAAGTACAGGACTGGGTTTGAAATCAAGGTGTATAGAATGGTCCAGATGTCTCAAGGAACTTCTTAACATAGCTCCAGCACATATGGTGGCTATGATTAAAGAACTTTCATGCTTCCCTTATGAGGAGAGTTCTGGCCACTTTACTGTAGCAGACTCCTGGAAGCTACTATGATTTGGGTTACCCTAAAGAGATGAGCCCAGAAGATAGTACCAGGAAGCAGTGCCTAAAAGAGATGCTGATAATAGCAAAGAAACCCTCCAGATGAAATTAGATGTCATGGCCAAGACTGGCAGAGGAATGCCCCCAGGACTGACAGACATGATGTGGCCATCGAGAAGCAAACACAGTCAGAGTAGCCTAATGGCATCACCAGAAGACACCAGGGTCCTGCAGACATCTGAGGTGTGTTACCCCTTTGCATGACCCCTTGGTGCCTGGTACCTATCCATGCTCACTGCTGGTGTATATATTTGTGGGAAAGCATTCCCTAGGTTTATATGGGGAACGTCCTGGTGCAAATCTTTCTACACTATTTTATTACAAAGCTTTTGCTTTTAACTAATTGAATTCTCTGGCTGATGAGAAAAAGAAGTCAATGCCTCAGTGGGGTGGTTCATGAAGTACTGTCTTGAGGGGATGTTTCCTTATAAAGGATCGTAAACCTGGAGCAGCTATTCTGGGGGCCCCTATGTGAAACAGAGAGTGTCTCAGATGATGTATTAATATTGCAAGATAATATGGGACAGCAAATGTATTCCTGCAACAACTGTTGTTGTTTTCACCAAGTTTATCACATATTATTTAACATAATTTTATCAATTTCAGTCAATACTGTACATGTGGTAAGTCTTAGACTAAGTATAAAAGAATTGGATTTCTTTATTTCACAGAATAAATTTCTGGTAGTATTTTTATTTCAATTCAAAAAGGAATAAGCAGAGCTAATAATGCATCATACTTACTTTAAGGAGAGTTTCTGTGGCTTCATTGAATTTCAAGTGAAGGAGTTCTCGTAGTTCTAGGATTGATCCCTGGTACTGTGCTACTTGTTCGTCTGTCAGTTCATATGGTGGCATATCCAATAAGGTTAATTGTAGTTTCTCAATTAGCTATAACATAAAAGAATGTCTATGTCAATCTCCTGATAAAAAAGGAAAAGGGAAAGTGGAAAGGAATAAACATCCCATACTTTATGTTGAGAAATAATATGTTCTTTCTATATTCACAAAATATATGCACAATTTCTTCATAATTCTGGACAATGGAAAAGTAAAATATTTTCCTTGAACTTAAGGAGTACAGGTGTGTATTCCATCAGCTTCCAAACCCCAACAGTTTTCCATCTTATGAAATTCCCAAACTAGGGTCCATAAATTCATTGCAGCATAGGAATCCCTTATCTACTTGTCATTCATCTTCTTCAGTTCTTGCTCCTCCTCCTCTGCTCTCTTCAATCCCCCTCCTGTGGCTGCCATTATCTTCCTATCCCAGCTCCCCTGGGGGATCACCACTGTTGTTTTATTCCTTCTGCGTCTGCTCCCCACACTTTGACAAAAGGCAAAAGCCACGCGGAAGGTCAGAAAGAAGATGATGGTGCTGACAAGAAAAATGAATAGGGAAGTTACAGAGAGGGTTACAAGGAATGAATCAATGAGATACAAGCTGGTTATGATCAGAAAAGGTGAATTTCCGAGTTCAGGATCATACAAAATGATATAGTGGCATCTAAATTATGAATGTTTTGTTTTTTGCTGCTTTTTGGAGGGGGGGAGGTAGGGCGGTTGAGATTAAGTGACTTGCCCAAGGTCACACAGCTAGTTTTTTGTGTTAAGTGTTTGAGGCCATATTTGAACTCGGGTCTACTAACTCCAGAGCCAGTGCTCTATTCACTGTGCTATCTAGGCACCCCAGTTATGAACATTATGTGCAGCTAAGAAAGACTAAAGATAAAGGTCGTGAAAGTTAGGGAGATACATGAACTAAGTTTCATCTTACAGTTTTAGGAGGTTGATAAGGACAGAGTCTTTGAGGAGACATCAAGTCCCTTGAATATGTGGACAGGCACTGAGGCAGGGAAGAAGATTACATAGGAGCTAATTGTGAAGTCTTAAGAAAAGAGAGAAAGTGACCTTGAGGCCAGTAGATAATTACACAAAGGATATGGATAGGGTGCTATACAGATGGAATGATGAACTTCATAAGCCAGGAAAGTAGTAGGATGGCAAAGGAAGGAGGAGTTCTGGAGCTGGTAATTATAAGAAAAGAGCAAATCCTACTTCTGATCCAATTTTTGTTTGCGTGGCAAGGTGGTGGAGTAGACATACTTGGGAAATATCATTCAATAATGAAGAGAGTGGTCAGTGAGGTAGTGCTTTCAAGAGAAAATAGATGGAAAACATGTAGAATTTCTCTTCACTGCCTACTTTGCTAGAATGAAAACCTTTCATATGTAATGAAGCCAGTTCTAGGTATTTTTCCTCTATTCCAGTTTGCTAGAAAGGCATTGGTCCTTGGCATCCCCCTGACCCTAAATGTGGCAGGAATGAACCCCAGGGAATTTGGATAACCCTTCCCAGCTGTACCTAGGAACATTCAGAACATGTGTATGAGATAATTGGAAAGAAATGCAGATGCTTGGGGAAACAAATATCTAACATTCTTATCAATGTCTTTACTCTTCCCTGACTGGGTGAAGGAGTGGGACTGGAAAGTGAGAGAGGAGGTGGGCAAGCAGAAGTACCACATGGAAGAAACGCCTCAGACATGGTCAGAGACTTGAGAGACAGATAGAAAATATGAAATACCTCTCACCTACAAGAAGCTTGAACTGAAAAGGCCAATGTAAGAGGAAGGGAAGACAGAGGAGACATAAAGGTGAGCAGAGCAAGAAGGGTTTCTCTTTACATCGGTGATGATGAGTTCTCCATGGCAAAAAACAATCAGAGATAGCTATTAGTGACAGAAAAATCATAGCAAAAGATACTGACTATAAGAGCTTCAATCTTTACTTGGTCCCAAGGCATCAAGGAAGAGGAGCCAAGTTCTGAGACCAAAGTTAAGTCTTCATCTAAGCATTGGTCCTTCATGATGGCATGAAATTAATCATTTGGGAACTATATTGCATTATCTATACTGTCTTGTCTGCTCATAGAATGAGTGGCTATGGATAAGTGGTGGACTAAACAAACCAACCAGTACCTTTTTAATAATTCTTGGGGTCAGAGTGACATATAGGTAATATGTGTGTGTGTACATATATATGGTGTGTGTGTGTATGGTCTAAAATCTAAAAGAAGCTTATGGTCATATGGTGTCTGTTCCAATATGTGTTACTTTATTATTCTGCTGCCAAGAGTAAAGCATTGTATAGAGATAAGAATGCTCTGTCTGCTCCTGTTTGGAGTAATTCCATTATGCCTATGCCATGTGTTTAGGGTTCAATGACAAACAGCAAGCTCAGAAAAGAGGTGGGGTTTAGTTATAGGATGGAGGTTCAAGAGCTATTTCTCACTACATAAATTCACACTAATTATATTCATAGGCTAATGTTCAGGGAGTCTGGCCACACAGAAAAAGAAGCTGAGGAATACAAGGCACATACGCTCTCTAAGAACTACAAGAGCTTGGCACTTCCCACTCAGAAGGTAAAGCACAATAGTTCAGTTCTGATTAGTGAGGATAATAGTAAAGTGGTCTCATCAATGAATTCATACTGCACATTTTTATTGGGTTGAAACCAACTGCCACGTTTTACATATACCATATTCTACAACATTTTGATTATAACTTTGAATGTTTTGATTTGAAATACATGTGACCACTTCATAGGATTCATTATTCTCTCTAATCAGAACATAAGTATAATCATCAGGATTCGTGCGGGTCTTTTCTACCTTCTCACTCACTCACTGAAAGGACAAGATTAGAGACTGGCTAAATTCCTAATAGTTATTCTCTTTCTCTGCTATATGCGTCCTACGACAAGATAAGGTCCTTGAGAGTAAGCATTGTTTTACTCATTGCATTTCCTCCCCCAATGCCCAGCACAACACCTGACACATAGTAGAAGCCTAACTTACAGTCACTGTTGGCAGTTAAAAAGATCAGGAGTTACCGTGTCTCTACCTAGTGTCAGGAATGGGTAAATTTCTGTGATATCACAGGGGAAAGGTAACCCTAACCTAAGAGAGAATGCAAAGTAGAATTCCTCCCCACCCCTGTCTTCCTTCTTTGGCACTGCATTAGAATAGTAACCCAAATGGAACAAGTAGCCCCTAAGTAAGTGAAAGGTTAAGGGAACATAAGATCTTCCCTGTCCATTAGTAGGCCTATGTGACCACGTGTGTCCCATTTTTTCCTTGGAATGGGGGCTATGTTCCCAGGTCCAAAGGTACACAGGTATTTCAATCATGGATGTCTTGCAGTTTTGAGCTCTGGCCCAGTTCACAACCTGAATCTCATGTGGCTCTGGGCCACATGGATCCAATTAAGCTCTGAGGCACATAGATTTTCAAGCTTTTCAGTGCAGAGCCAATCAGGTGCTGAGTCTTTGTTTACAAACTATCTATATTCTGGGAGGTTGGTATTTTGCTTTGGGGCTCACTCAATGGGAAGAATGCTTTGCCTGAGAACTCGATGTCCCAGAATAGCTGTTGTTAGGCCCACAGCTTTGTGAATCCAGATGTTGGTGCTCCCTAGTCTGGTGATGTGTCTAATTAGTTCTGTTACTCTGTTAAGACAGTTGGAGCCCTGTCAATTGGATCTTTCTTGAGTACTTATAGATCTTTCTGCATTGTTTATCTTTCTGATCTTTCTGCATTGTTCAGTTAAAGTAAGATTATTAATCCCTTTGAAGTTGTCTTTCCTTTAGAAAAGCAGATCAAAGGAAGCTTTTAGGTTATCCCCTTCCCCACTGAGGTGAAGGACAGGGCATTTAGTGTTTTTCTCTAATAAAGAGAAAACAGTACTCAATATTCCACTTTCTCCAGAACAGCCAGAATGACCTTCAGTGAGGTCAATGTCAGGAACTATGGTGAAACTGACATGCTTACAATGGTCCAATCTTAAGAAAACAACAATTTTCCATTATAATTTTGGTTAAGGGGGGAAACCACTGTTTCTTGTTATCTGAACAAGTGAAAGTCAATCTGATTTTTAAATTAACTCAGCTATACAGAAGTATCATGTGCTTGTCTGTACCATCTATTTTATCCTTTAACCAGAATTTAAGTATGGTTGAATTGATTTGTATTGGCAAGATTGTGAAAATTATAAAAAAAAAATCCACAAGGAGGTTATAGAATGTGTCCATCCATACTTAACTAACCTTATACTATGGGGTTAATTATTCTCAAAGAACAATATAATGTACATGTGCAATTTTATATCCCATTTCTTAACTGAATATTTAACAGAGAATTGTACTTTAATACTTACATTTAGCACTTGTTTGCTCTCTTTCATCACAGCATCAATATCTTCATTTCTCTTTTCTTTCCATAAACTAATAAAAGTGTTAATCTCTTGAGCTACACAAGGATCAGGAGTTCCATCACACTCAATATAATGATTCCACTGCAAAAGAAAAACTAGTCAAGCTCTCCACTGACAAAATCTCTACCAAAGTAAAAAACAAAAAAATTCAGATAAGCTTTATAAGATTCTGTTTTTTTACCAATGCAAAAATAGGCACATTTAATCTATAACTACCAAAGCTTTAATAATGCAAGATTATTGCAGGGATCAAGTGAAACCAAGCATGTAAAGTGCTTATAAACCTTAAAATATGATAAACATTAAAAAAAGAACAGCCTTGTTTATCCAGCTCTATTTGGATCTTTGAGTTATACCAGGCAGAAAAACTCTCCCTCATGCACTGTGCTTGATGGGATCCTACATATCCAAAAATGTTTACAAACTGGGACAGCTCCCTCCATAGTATCTGACCTCTCCAACTCCTCTCTGAGAGGTCTCTCCTGATGAAGGGAGAATTCTTTTCCTCCTGGGCCAATGAATTTAGTTTATAATAATTGATATACAGCACTTTAAGGCTTTATGAATTGTTTCATTTGATCCTCTAAATAAAAAAAAAACTTTGAAAATCACCATATTTTCCCCATTTTACAAATGAGGAAACAGGTTCAAGTCAACAAGCATTTATTAAATGTATACTATTGCCAGGCACTGTGCTAAGTGCTAGAGATACAGAGGGGAAAAACAGTCCCTGATTTCAAGGGAGCTCACAGTACAATGGAGATAACATGCAAACAACTATGTACAAACAAGATATGATGTATTCAGGATAAATTGGAGATCGTTTCAGAGGGAAGGTACTAAGATTAAGCAGGACCAGGAAAGCCTTTTTGCAGAAAGTGAGACATTAACTTAGTCTTGAAGGACACCAGGGAAGCCAAGAGGAGGAAACAAGTTCTCTGAATGAAGAACAACCAACAAACGTGCTCCTCAGCCCCAGGATGGCCACATCAGGGGTTATATGATTCATACAACTAACTGTAAGAGGTGGGACTTGAACTCAGATCTTCCTAACTCCAGGTTCAGTTGATCTAATACATGAAGTTATAGTGCTTTATTCCTTTTTTTTTCTTTAAAATTCAATTTTATTTTATTTTTAGTTCCAAAATCTCCCCCTCCCCCACCTATTTAAGAAGACAAGAAAAACAGCCCATTATAAACATTTATTCTCATGCAAAACTAATTCCCTCATTAGTCATGTCTAAAAGGAAGAAAAGAAAGAAAAAGAGCAGAAAATATGATTCAGTTTGCATTCTTGGGTCCAGCCATTCTCTACCAGGAAATGAATAACATATTTCAGCATGTCGTTTTAGGCATTTCAGTCGAGTCCAACTCTGTGATCCCTTTTGTGCGTTTTCTTGGCAGAGATACTGGTGGTTTTCCATTTCCTCCTCTAGTTCATTTTACAGATGAGAAAACTGAGACAAACAGGGTTAAGTGACTTGCTCAGGGTCACACATCTAGTAAGTGTCTGAGGCTGGATGTGAACTCAGACCTTCCTAACTCCAGGCCTGGTATTCTATCCACTAAACCCACAGCTGCCCATTTCATCATGAGTCCTTTGGAACTGTGGTTGGTCAATGTGTTGATCAGAGTTAATAAGTCTTTCAAAGCTGATTATCTTCATAATATTGCTATTATTGTATAAACTATTCTCTTTGTTCTGATCACTTCACTTTGCATCAATTCACAGAAATCTTCACAGATTTTTCCTGAAAGCATCCTCTTCATCATTCATGTATGATATTCCATCATAACCATGCACCACAGCTTGTTCAGCCAGCAATTAATGATTGCTCCCTCAATTTCCAATTCTTTGCCACCACAAAAAGAGCTGCTATAAAAACTATAGGTCATTTTCCTGTTTCATTGATCTCTTTGGGGAATAGACCTAGAAGTGATATTTCTGGGTCAAAGATTATGCACAGTTTAATTTGTTTAATTTTTAATTTACAATTGTAATTTTAAATTTAAATTTACAAATTTAATTTTCAATTTAGTTGTAATGCACAGTTGTCATTTCAAATTACTTTCTAGAATGATTGGACCAATTCACAGCTCCATCAGCAATGTACCAGTTACCCTAGATTATTTGGTTTGGTTTTTTTTTTTTTTTTGCAATTTCATTAAAGCAAGAAACTTCAGAGTAGCTTGTCCTTAATCATAGTCACTATTTTTATGAAAATCAAGTTTTAGACTTTTTTCTCTCTTCCTTGACTTTTGTTCCAATTCATGGGAACAACATGGTATCATGGAAAATGTACTGAATCTATAGCCAGAAGTCTTGGATTTTGAGTCCTGTTTCTGCCACTACTAATGTTGTGACTGTAAACAAGACATTTAGTTTCTCTATGCCTCAGTTCCCTAATCTGTAAAATACATATAATAATATTTCTACTATCAACTGGAAATCACTACATAAATATGAGATGATTGTTATCATGACCCAATGAAATCACTCAATTTGTATAATCCTGACCTTCCCAGAAAAATTCAATTTATCAAACATTCATTAGAAGCCTGCTAAGCTGTCAATCAGTTGACAAATTAAATGCTTACTATGTGCCAGGCACTACAAAAAAACATGGCCCCTGCCCTCAAGGAGCTCAGAGTCTACTGCATACAGCTATGTATACATGAGATTCATTGGAAATGAGAGGTCATCTTGAAAAGAAGGCAAGGGGAATCTGAGCCATTTCTTAAGCAAATAAATCTTGCCTTCTGTAACTTGGGAAGGGAATGTTTGCAGTCCTCAATACATATTAATGGTAATAAATTTATATGGAGTGGGGTAGTGGATGGGGAGCTTGCCTTGAAGCCAGGAAGCTCTGAGTCCAAGTGTTGTCTCTAATACATCCTGGTTGTGTGACCTTAGACAAGTCACTTATCAGTGTTAGAAAATTCTGTTAATTAAAGTACAGATAACTTGTATTAGTAGAGAGTTTTCTCACCTGAAATTTTGTATGCTACTAAAATCACAGATCAGGTCACATCCCTATCAAGGTGTTTCTTTATGACAATCCATAAAATCAGAAGTCTAAGTATTATCCCCACTTTACAGATGAGCAGATAAGTCTGAAAGAATCTAACCGGCCCAAGGGCCAAAATTAGAAAGAGAAAAATCTGTTAAGTGAGTATAGGTCCTTTGGGTCTTTCTTTCTTTTGGGGGGGGAAGGGGGAAGGGAGGACAGCAAGGCAATTGGGGTTAAGTGACTTGCCCAAGGTCACACAGTGGGGGGGAGGTGTCAAGTGTCTGAGGCAGAATTTGAACTCAGGTCCTTCTGACACCAGGGCCAGTGCTCTATTCACTGTGCAACCTAGCTGCCCCCCTTCAAGTCTTTCCATAGTACCACTTTCTCCTTAACACCAGTCCTAACACAAACTTGCCTTTCAAATATTGCTATAGATACAAAATTTAAGTGTTTTATAGAGGTAAACTCATATTTGTGGAACTGTGAACTGCTCCAACCATTTTGGAGAGCAATCTAGAACAATACTCAGAGAGTTATTAAACTGCCTATATCCCTTGATCCGGCAATACTACTATTAGTCTGTCTTTCAAGGTGATCAGAGAAAAAGGAAAAGAACCTATATATTCTAAAATATTTACAGCAGCTCTCTTTGTGGTGGGAAAGAACTGGAAATTGAGGGGATGCCTGTCCATTGGGGAATGGATAAACACATTGTGGTGTATCATTGTGATGGACTACTACTGTGCTATAAGAAATTATGAGCTCAGTGATCTTAGGAAAACATGCAAAGACAGTCTTGCATGAAATAATGAAAAGTGACGTGAGTAGAACCAAGAGAACACTATATACAGTAACAGCAATATTGTCCAAAGAGTATTTGTGAACAACCAAATTAGACTGAATACTACTATAAATACTCAGATAAATAGAAGTATATATAGTATGGTTTCATATATACATATACATATACATATACATACATATACATATATAAAATCTGCATCAAATGGTGACCTTCTCTAGTTGCAGGGTGGAGAGGGAGGGAGACAATCCAAAATTTAATTAACAAAAATAAAATCAAACAACAACAAAAGAGTAAACTTACTTTAGAAAGGACTCTAACCTCTTTTTTCCATTTCTCGGCTTCTAAAAAACATTTCTCTAAAATATAAAGTTCCTCAAGCTCATCAGTTCTCCTTTGTAGATCCTGTTAGCACAGGAGCAATGGTGAGAATTGCTCAACTTATATTTTAGCTGTACATTTTATAATTAATATCACCAAACAATTTATTTGAGCAGTTTCAAATATGATACAAAAATGAACACAAATACAATTTAAATTTTTAGGATTTATCCCTTTCCTGGTTACATTCTGCACTTCCACAGACTTGTCAGTTCTTCCCTCCCTTTCAACTATGCTTCTACTGTCCCCATGTGAAATTTCTACTCTCATCAATTAATCCTGAAGCATTTATTAAGTGATCACCACAGGCAGTTAGTTCCTAACATTGTGCTAGACACCAAAGATATAAAAACAAAAGGAGAATGTCCCTCATCCTTAAGGAATTTATCTTTTAGGAGAGAAATAAGATATGGGCATGTAAGTAGACAGTGAGTCAAATATTTATTAAGCACCTACTATTTGCCAAACACTATGCTAAGCACTACAGAGACAAAAAAGTTAAAAGACAGTCCCTGCCCTCAAGGAGCTTGCAATGTAATGGCAGAGACAAGCCAATAAAGATGTACAAGCTATAAACTGGATGAATAGGAAGTGGAGAGGGAAGGCACTAGAATTAAGATGAATAGGAAAGGCTTCCTATAGAGATGAAATTTTAGTTGGAATTTAAAGGAAGCCAGACAAATGAGGAGGGAAAGCATAGGGAACAGCAAAAGAAAATTTTCAGAGCAAAGAGGTGGAGTGTCTTGTTTATGGAACAGCCAGGAGGCCAGTATCACTAGATCAAAGCATACATGTTAGGGAGTAAGATTTAAGAAGACTGGAGAGGCAGAAGAGGTTTAGGTTATGAAGAGCTTTGAATGCCAAATGGAGCGTTTTGTACTTGACCCTAAAACAATGGAGAGTCACTCGAGTTTATTGAATTGGGGTTGTGGGAGGGGTTTACATAGTTGGACCTACAATTTACAAAAATCACGTCAGTGGCTAAATGGAGCTAAATGGACTGGAGTGGGAAGACCACCAGCAGACTATGGTATGAGGTCCAGGTATGAGGCGATGAGGGCCTGCACTAGTGTCGGAGGAGAGAAGGGAGAGTATTCAAGAGATATTGCAATAGTAAAACTGACAGTCGTTGGTAACAGATTGGATACTGGGTAAGGGGGTGCAATGAGAGATGGTGAGGAGTCAACAATGACATCTATGTGAGCTCAGGGACTGGGAGGATGGCGATGCCCTCTACAGTAATAGGGAAGGCAGGAGTTTCTTGATATCTCATGGAGTCATTGGTTTCTGTCTGGTCTATTCTTCTTTTCAGGGAGTCCATTACTTGGGAAAGATGGACCACATTCTCTTCTAGTTCCTTCCTCGATAATTTGATTTTTTTATATTTTTTTCACTTCTTCTAGTCATTTATGTAGTCTTTGTACAAAACCTATTTTTCCTTTTGAGTCTCTGCTTACTGTTGTTACAGACTTTCTCCTCCTTTTGGAGGATCCCTAGATCTCGACTAATTTTTTTTTTATACTGATCAGTATTGTTGATGGTTCAATCATCTCTTCATCTTTGGTTCATAAATTAAGCAGTTTTGCAAGGGCCAGGCTCAACCCCTTCTCCCCCCCCCCCCACCTACTTTTGGAGAATGTGATCAGCCTTTCTTGGTCTCACCTGAGTCCCCCAGATTCTTCATATCCTGGCTTTTATCTTTCAGGATTAGGCCACACTGGATCTTTGAAGTTTAGTTCACTGGATCTTCAGGTAACTCTGACATCTTAGTAGAGAGTGTCATGGACCTCACAGACAACAAGTTTCCTGGGCTTTCTCCCCATGAGCATTACCATGCTGTCCTACAGCTCCCCCACAGGGATTTCAGGGTCCCTACTCTAGGGCTTTCCACCCATTCTGGGGTTTTCTGACCTCCCTGGGATTTTCTCAGGGGTCCTTCCTCTCTTGCTTACTACCTTCAGAAACAGGGACCTGCAGGCTACATATGTTTCTGACCCATCTCTGACTACAATGAGAGGCTTCCAGTTTGTTTGACTGTATTGGTTGATGTTGGCTATATTGGTTGATGTAGGTTTCTGGATTGGTTTTGTGCAATTACGGAGTAAAACAATCAATCCAGAAGCATTTATTAAGTGATCACCACAGGCAGTTAGTTCCTAGCATTGTGCTAGACACCAAAGATATAAAGACAAAAGGAGAATGTCCCTCATCCTTAAGTAATTTATCTTTTAGGAGAGAAATAAGATATGGGCATTATACTGATCAGTATTGTTGATGGTTCAATCATCTCTTCATCTTTGGTTCATAAATTAGGCAGTTTTGCAAAGGCTGTAGTTTCTCATTGGATTTTTTTAAAATCATCATTCAGTCTGATGAAAACTTTATGTCCTCGCTAGAGTAGTAATGTTAGAGCTGGGTGATCTCCCTCCATTCAGTCAAACATCTGGACTCCCCCTGACAGCTGCTTGTCAATCCCTTTCACAGTTACAAAAGAATTTATCACCTCTTATGTGCGGCTGTACTCCAGGACTCTTATCATTGGCCCACTTTTCACATACCCTCTTATCTCATAAGCTACCAAGGATTCCACTATCATCTGTGCAGAAGACTCCCAAATTATATGTATATATTCCTAATGCCTTTCTTGAACTGGGTAGTCCCACCTTATAAATGGCCTATTATATTTCCAACTCTATGTCTTATATAACTCAAACTCGACATGCCCAAAACAGAACTCGGTATCTTTCTCCCAAACCCCTTCTTCCTCATTTCCTCATTTCTGTCAAGGATACGGCCATCTTGTTGATTCTACCACATCCCTCTCCTCATTTTCCTTCTCCAATCATACTACAACCAGCCTAGTTCGGGATCTCATTGCCTCTCGCCTTGGAGTAGCCTTCTAACTGGGCTTCCTGCCTTTAGTCTCTTCCCCTTTCCAATCCATAACCCCAGACTTCGGCCAAATTGATAACGCTCAAGCATAAATCTGACCCTGTCTCTCCCCAGCAAAAGAAGCTCCTGAAGCTCACTTTTGTCTCTAGGGTCGAAAACAGAAACATGCTCCTCCATGTGGCACAGAAAGTCCTTCACAAACAGGCTCTAGTCTCTCCACACTTATTACACATTTTACTACTCATTCGCTCTATTGCTTCCTGTTGCCTGAACACAACGCTTCGTATCAGTCTCAGCCCTTCGTGGTCCAGCTTTATTCCAAGACTTCCTGATTCCCCTAGTAGATCATCTACAGCCTCCAAATCATTTTGTATTTGTGTGTATTTATTTATCAGTGGGCAGGGTGCACGTAGGGTGTAGGGTGCAGGTAGACTGCAAGCTTCTTGAGGACAGGCAATTGTCTTGCTTTATTATTCATGCTGTACCTAACCTAAAAAATGCTAATTGGTACTCTTTATCTTTTAAGAGGATCCTTGAAGCCTGGGAAAGTTAACTGCCACACAGGCAGCGAGTGGTAGAACTGAGATAAGACCCTAGGCCTCAAAACTAAATTTACCTGCCAAATTTGGTGCTCTTTCCAATGAGCTATAATTGAATCTAAGAACTTGAGAGTTGAAAAAGATTTCAGTGACCATCTTGTCTAGTCCAAATCTAAAAGGAATCCCCAACTATAACGTACCTGAGAATGGCCATCCAACCCTGAAAACTTCCAACAAGAGAGAACCCATGCCTTGTGAGGCATTCCCTTCTCATTCTGAACAGCTCTAATTACTAGGAATTTTGACCTGACATGTCTAAATGTGCCTCTCTCCAACTTTTCCCGTTGTTCCTAGTTCTGCCTCCTGGAACCAAACAGGACAACTCTAATCACTATTTCTGTATGATAGCCCTCCAAATAGCTCTCATGTCCTACTACCCCCCAGACTTCTCTTCTTCAGGCTAAAGATTCCAAGTTCCTTCCACCGATTCTCATATAACGTGGGGGGAAAGGAAAGGACTAAGCATTTATATAGCACCTATTATGTACCAGACACAGTGTCTTTCCTCAAGAAGCTTGCATTCTATAATAGGGCTGCTACTGATATTTTTGCACATGCAGGTCCTTTCCTCTTTCTCTGCTATGTCTTGAAGGAGATCAGAGATTCTGTGAAGTACAGGTGCCAGGGCAAAGGAACCACATGGGTGAGGAACAGAGAGGTCAATTAGGTTGGAACATAAAAGGTGGGAGGAAGAATATATAGTAAAGGAAGACTGGCCCATAAGAACTGAGTCCTGGGAGCAAGTAATTTCAGTGGGTCAGCTTCTAAAGTGCCAAATGACATGAAATGGAAGGTCCCTGGTCTACACTTCAGAACACGGATGAGTATTCCATGAATGTTTCTGATCCACTTACTGCATAGTAATTTTTAATTGGCTGTTGAGCCACAATTGGGTATACCTTCTTCTCCAGCCTGTTCTCCTGACTACCATGCCACAAAAACCTTCTCACCCTAGAGGGCCTGGCCCTGCTGCCTCTTCTTCTGATTGGCTCTTTCCTCCCCAAACCTCCATTTTAAGGAAAAAGTCTAGGCCAGTCGTGTCTTTATCCCTCTCCAAGCTGCACTCCTCTACCATTCACCTTCCCCTCCCTTTATAGCTCCCTTTTACACATTGCCTTCCCCGTCCGAATGTCCCATCCTTCTTGAGGGAAGGGACTGTCCTTCTTTCAGTTAGTATTTCTATTCCCAGTGCTTAGCACGATACCTGGATATTTTTGTTACTGTTGAGTTGTCTCAGTTGTGTCCAACTCTTCTTGACCCCATTTGGAGTTTTCTTGACAGAGACTATAAAGTGGTTTGCCATTTCCTTTTCCAGTTTATTTTATAGATAAGGAACTGAGGCAAACAGGGTTAAGTGACTTACTCAGGATCACAGAGCTAGTGTCTGAGACCAGATTTGAACTTGGGCTCTCCTGACTCCAAGGCCAACAATCTATCCACTGCCCATCTAGCTGCCCTCTGGATCAGAGCAAGTGCTTAACAAATGCTTGTTGATTTGTTGACTTGACTTTTAAAAGGGACTAACTAGGCCAAGGCAAGTCTCTCTGTGTCCCTCTCTGACTACATTCAAGTAAGGAGGCAAGGACTCCTATGAGCCTCTTATAAGCCTCTGGGTGGGGAGACAGAGCTGTCATTGGTGGATTACTCTATCCACCTGAGACAACAAGTGGGCCTGTGAACATGCAGTGCACCTGTTGTTTCTGTCCCAATTGTGTCTATTCTTTCATGCTTTAGCATTGAAAATGGAAGATACTAAGCTGTGACCTTATGAGTTTCAAAAGGTCTGGAAAGCCTCTGATTGTCTCTGAGCAGGAGTCCACATCAGAGTTTATAGGCAGCTGGGCCTGGTGGAACAACCAAGACCCGGCCCAGCAAATGACTACCCCAAAGTCAAGATTCCAAGTCTTACAAGCAAGAGAGTAGTTCTGTACATGGGCTAGGCTGCATTTGGAGGTAAATCTTGGAGAACCAATGCTTTGTAGAAACTGCTTAAAGGTTGAGCCTACTTCCCAGGGACTGAGGTAGAATAAAAGAGTGTGCTGCCTGGGTGTTGAGGGGGCAAAATAAGGTTTATACTTTTGTTCTACTTATATCATTTCATTTAATGTCCCTTTGTAACAGATAATTTATATTACTTTCTTAAATGAAACTGAAACAGTGATCACTGGTGACTAATATTGGGGAGAACATCCTAGAATGGAGAGATGAGATTATAGCACTATAGAAAAGAACAACAGCAAAAATCCCATAGCCCTTTAGGGCCAGAGCCCTGAGGGAGATTTTATCCAGTCTTCACTGTAAGAACCTGGCCAACTAGAGCATGTGTATGTGAACTGGGAGAAGTGCCTTATTTGGGCAAAGTATTGTGTGAAGCACTAATGATATAAAACCAAAAACTGAAACACTACCTGCCCTCATAGATCTAACATTCCTACCAGGCGGATTCAGCAGGTAAAACAAGAAGCACGGGATTTTTATGTATGAAGGTGCCCTTATAGGCTATAAGGCTAGACTAGATGACTTATAAACTCACTCCAACTACCAAATTCTATGATTCTAGTATTCTTCTATAGTATTCCTTAAATTTCTAGTAAAAATTGTGGACTAACCTTTTCTACTAACACTTGCCACTTATGCTGCTCAGCTTGCTTTCTTTGAAGCTTCTCAGTTGCTTCCCGTTCAGCTTTTAAACGGGCTTCCTCTGAAGAGAAAAGCATTTATCAGTAATGCAGTCATTACTTGATTTTAAAGAATACTTAAAATTGTCTCCCACTATTTTTTATTTAAAGAGACTTGAGGGCATTTAGAGGACCATCTCAGCTGAAGAGTAATTTAGGACAAACAAAATAGCCTAGTAAAAAGATAGTACAAATAGAGCATTCTTACCCTGAGATATAATATATGGAGAAAATATAAATATGCTCAGGAAGAGCTTAAATTAACAGATGATTGATAGTCGTAATATACTGCTAAAGGGTAAGCAGAATCTTTAATGTATATCTCTCATCTCTTTCCTTGCTATGGTTATCAAACAAAAATGTTGGTGGGATTGTGAGTCTGTTTCAATATGACATTTCTTACATTCAGTTTTCTAGTAAGCACAGAGATGTGACATTATTTTCCTATTTGTAATGAAAACACAAATTAGTTTATACCAAATTTCATGAAATAGGCAACATAGGAATTTAGGTTAGAATTCTGAGTTTGACTTTATAGCCTATATTTCGATAACTAGATTCCTCCATATAGCTACTTTATAAAAAGTCACTCATCAACAGTCATTATTTTTTAAGTATTTAAAATTACCACAAATATTTTAAGCCCTCACAGCATTTTCAAAATATTCCAAGATTTTACAGAAGACTTGGCAAATATTTTTAAAATGCCAGATCTTCCTTAGGTTTGAAAACTATATATAACTAGAAAATTACCTTGAGGTTTAAAATATCATCATAACTAATTTTGGCTAACACTTAATTTTTAAATTGCATTTTTGGTATTTTGGTTATGTGCTGTCTCTTCCCAAAGGAAGAGAAAAAGGCTTATGTCATAATTATCTTTATATCTTTAGTACCTAGCACAGTGCCTGAGTACACAGTAGGTGCTTTGTAAATATTAACCAATTGACTGATGTGTCATTTAAGTATTTTTCATACATGCAGCCATAAAGTTAAACAATAAAACAATTTGTTAAGTTCCTAGGAATCTAAGATCTATCAGCTGCATTACAACAGTATTCATTCTGTGTACTGTACCTTCCTCTTGCAGTCTTTTTTCTTCTTCTTCTTGCTGCTGTTTCAGTCTTTCAGTTCTAGAGATTTTCTTTTTCTTTTCAGAAACAGCATTACCCTTAACAAAAGTTTCCGCATATAACAAGACTGTTATCACAGTTATAAAACACAGTTATATATCACAGTTATATAAACAATTCTTTACAATGGTAAAAAGACCCTGAGGAAAAGAGGTTCAATTAAATTCCCTTCCTTTTTCTCTCACTTGATCTCTCCCTCTCAACAATTCCACTATGTCCAAGATGGTTGGAGAGCATGAAGAAATAGTCTCCTTCTTTATTGTTTCCCAAAATAGTTTATCTGAAATACATGTTTGCTTTCAAGAACCACCATCAGAAACTACATCAAATGTGTATTTTATTTCAGTGAAATAGATTTTACAGTATCTTGACATCAATCTTGCTAAGTACCTAGACCAACAATAATAAGAATTGCAAAATTCGCCTTTATATGGTACTCAATGATTAACAAATGACTTTCCTCTTAACAGTCCTGAGTTAAATAGTATCAGTATCATTAGCCACATTTCACAGATCATTACAGGATTATAGGCTTAGAGTTAGAAGAAACATCAAGGTTATCCAGTTAAAACTCTTCATTTTACACAGAAAAGAAACTGAGGGCTAGAAAGGTTAGATGACACCAAACCTGAGCCCTAGACATATTTAGGCTTGCTCATAACCACATGATGGAAGAGTTAGGGCCAGGACTTTAGACCTCATTCTACAATATGAGTTAACATCCTGTCAAACTCCAGTTATTTTAATGAGTATGCACAGTTTTAGATTAAAGGCATAATAAAGCTGCCAAGTCAATCAGATAGCAAGAATGACTTCTACCAAGATAGCAACTTCATTGATCTCCTTGTTTGGTCTTAAGCATGGAAGAAGGAAGTACTATTGCATGAAGGATGACACTGTGAGTAAAGAAAAGCCATGCATTCAGAATTACAATGGTAAAAAGACCCTGAGGAAAAGAGGTTCAAGTAAATTCCCTTCCTTTTTCTCTCACTTGATCTCTCCCTCTCAACAATTCCACTATGTCCCAGATGGTTGAAGAGCATGAAGAAATAGTCTTCTTCTTTACTATAGCTACCCCTTATTTCAATAATACCACAAGAAGGGGAGTAGCAAGCTTGAATAGGCCCAGGTTTGAAGTTGAAGAAATCAGAGAACAGTAACATAACAAGCAAGATGCTCCCCACTGCCCGCACCCCCGAGAAATTTTGAGGCCAGGAGTCTTCCCTTGACAAGCTGGCCTAGAATCTCTTTTCCTGTGCTGTAACTGGAAGCAACTGCAACTTCATGGCTAATTGGCTGAGTCCTTTTGGGTTAAGAGCTTCCAAGCCAGGAATTACAGGCTTCAGCAGGACCCTGGAAAGGCATAATTTCTACACCTCAGTCTTGACCATCTTGGGTTTTTCTATTTTTAGGCTATTTATTTAGGTTATTCATATTTATTTAGGTTATTATTTAGGTTTTTCCCCTAGAGTTTTCTTTTTAAAGTTCCTTGGGTCCTCAGACTATAGATATATAGACATATACATATATCTATATCCTGCCAGTTTTGTTAATCTAAAGTACTAGGGACTGCAAAGTACTCCACATTTCAGAAATTGTTCAACAGGATTCCTGGAATAATAAAATATGCCATAGATCTAAATTAACTTAGGCAAAGAAGTTAACCACTTGAAAAAAATGAATATTTGCTTTTTACTTAAAATTTTCTAAAGTAGTGTATATTTTAGTCCTGTTTGATACTGAAACAAGTATATATATATATATATATATATATATATATATGAAAGTATATGAGAAAAAGATGAGTAGATGGAAACAGAGACAGAGGTGGAATGAACAATTGGCAATCAGCCAAGATGTACCAATCATTGCCAAGGCCAAGAGAATATTCACTTATGAGGTTCTTTTTTTTGGGGGGGGGGGTTGAGCTAGATAAGCTTAGTGAACAAATTCCATTAACAATCCCTTTAGTATTTCATTCAATCTGTGATCATATTAATATACTTTTCTGCAATAATGCAGATTACAATACAGCTATAAAGTTTAAATATCACATTTAATATAATATGTACAAAAGAGGTCAAATTTGAGTTGGAAAATGTTAAATCTCAGTATTGGAGTGATTTGCCCTGTCATCATCAATCCACATAAGCTCACACATATTAGAAATGTCATTGTGCTGTTGCTGCATTGAAGTCTTAGAAATATATTCTCAAAGTTAAACAATCTTTGTGTTTATATGTTGGAAGCACCTTAAATCTATTATGATTCTCAGTGCCATTTATGTTAATAAAAATATAATAATCTGGCTTCCTCCAAGTTTTAATTTTTAAAATATTGAAATAACTCAAGAATAATTATAGGAAAATTTAACAATTCAATTTAAATTTAATGTTCTTTAAATTTTAACTTTTTAAAACTAAAACAATATCCCTTTATAATAGATCAATGCAAAGCTAATTTGAAGGAAAAAATTCCACTGCTAGAATAAGTAAAAACAATTTGAGAAGCAGAAAACACAGAAACAAAAGTCCACATCCATAAAATACAGTTCACTATAGATAGATAGACATCACTGGAGTTCACAAGTATTATTACTGATGAAAGAGACCGCTGAAAGACCACTGTGCTTGCTTTGTGTGAAAAGCTACAGATAGTATGAAGCCTAATATATTGCAACAGCACCTTGAAAACATACATGCATAATGTTAACAACATGAGAATTTTTTCAGAGAAAATTATATGTGCTTTCAATAAGAAAATTAACTTTTTCAAAAACATTGTTTGTGACATCACAAAGATTGCTTGAACCATATAAAGCTGCTTTGGAAATTGCTAAGTTAAAAAAAAAGCCTCACTCCATAAGAGAAAAATGTTGATTCTACCAACAGCTTTTGATAGATACAGTGGGAATGATGGTTGCTGACTGATACAAAGAAAGCAGTTTCAAATAGTTCCATTTGCAGACAATATAGGAGGAAAATTACTCGTGTCTGATGACATTACAATAAATTTATGAAGAAACTAAAACTTCCCTGTTCCATTGCCAGTAGATGAAACAATAGAAGTAAAGATGTCCATTTGGTTTTATATGTATGTTATGTTCAAAATTAATGTTGTGAAAGATTTGCTACTTTTCAAATCTATAAATGACAATACTACATGAAGAGAATTATTCCATATAATTGTCAGATTTTTTTCAAATGACAATAATTTAATGTGGGAAATTTTTATTGAACTCTTCACTAATGGAGCTCACTTGACATGAATTAAGTGTAGGTATACAATCATCAGGTAAAAATGTCCCTTGTACAATCTGGTAACATTGCATTTAATTACTTTCTCTATGCTAATGATATGACAAATCTGCCAAATGCACAGGCAGCCAAAGGAGTATGGGAATGGGAACGAGTGAAGAAAGGAGATGGAACAACAACGTCAAGGAAGAGTTAGTATTGTCTGAACAGTGTGAGTGAAACACATTATGAGAAGGAGAATAATACCAGATGAGCCTAGAAAGGTATATAGGAGCCTGCGTATATATAAATGCAAGGCCAAAGAGGTTATATTTTATCCAAGAAACAATGATAAAGCTCCTGAATTCTCCTGCTTCTGCACAAAGGAATGGCATGCTCAAAATTGTGCATTATGAACATTAGTTATCAGTGTGGAGGTAGACTAGGTTGCAATGTGTTATCACTAAAGAAATACGCAGCCACGATATGAAGGATTTATCAGAGAACTTAAAAGCAAAAAAAGATGTTACATTTGGGGAATAGGACATAGGACAGTTTGGCCATAATGGAGGAGGTGAGAAGTAATATATAATCAGCCTAGCAAAATAAATAAGAGCCTGATTATGAAGGGTTTTAAATGCCAGGCGTGTGCTGGAAATATAAACTTAGTGGCTGTATAGAGGGTGAATTGGAAAAGGGAATAATAAATGACAGGAGGCAGAAAAACCAATTAGGATGTTATTATAAGAGTGCAGACTAAATATAATGAGAACCTTCTCCCACTGGTGAATTCCTCTCATAATTTCCATTCTAAGGAATGGCTCAGACCAGTCATCCTTAATTCTATTAGATGTTATACTATCAACCTCCTTTTTATGTGTTATCTGTATGTCACAATAGAATACAAGTATCTTAGGGGCAGCTAGGTGGTACAGTAAATAGAGCACTGGCCCTGGAGTCAGGAGGACCTGAGTTCAAATCCGTCCTCAGACACTTAACACTTACTAGCAGTGTGACCTTGAGCAAGTCACTTAACCCCAATTGCCTTCCAAAAAGCCAAAAAAAAATACAAGTATCTTGATGGCAGGGACTATCTTTCTTTTTGCTTGTACTTTTATCTCCAGCCCTTAGCCCAAAGCCTGGCAAATAGTAAGTACTTAATAAATGCTGTTTATTTGACTTGAAATAGGGTGGTGACCCTGCAAGAGGAAGAAAGAGATATACATAAGAGATGGTGTAGTGATAGAATTGAAAAGACTTGGCAAAGTATTGAATACAAGGATGGAGCTAAGTGAATAAAGTATCAAAGAGGACTCTTGGGTTGTGAACCAGGGTAAGTGAAAAGACAGTGGTGTCCTCTACAGAAAGAGGGAAGTTAAGATTGGTTGTTGGAAACAAAATAATGAGTTGTTTTGCATATGATGAATTGGAGATATCCTGGGGGACAGTCATGCATCTAGAGATGTACGGCAAACCTTTAGAAATATGGGACTGGAAGCTCAAGAAAGATGAAAGTTGTATTTGTAGACTTTCAAGTCGTCTGCATCGAGACAACTAAACACTGCTGTTGAGATCACCAAAAGAGAACTGGTAGGGAGAGCAGAGAAGAAGGCCCTGGCATAGATGCCCACACAAAGTGGGATGGGACATCATGATTCACTCAAAGAAGTTATGAAGAAATAATTATACAGGTAGGAAAATCAAGAGTGTGCAACGTCGGAAAAAAAAAACCCAAAAAGAGTGTGAAGATATAGGAAATGGCCAACAGTACAAAAATCTAAAGAAAGGTCAAGAAAAGTGAGAACTGTGAAAAAGCTTTTGGATTTAGTAGTTCAGAGATCACTAGTCACCTTAGCACATTTAGTTGAGTGGTGGAAACCAGTATACAAGAAAAAATGAAATAAAGGTTACAAAATTGAGGCAAAGAATGAAAATATCTTTTTCTAGGAGTCTGGCATTGACCAAAAGGAAATATAGGATAAAGTTTAAGAAGACATTAGTATCAAGGGAGAGGCTTTTTTTTTTAAGGATATGGGAGATCCCAGGTTGATTGAAGGCAATGGAAAAGAAGTTGAAAGAGGAGGAGAGAGGAAGGGAGATGGGGAAGAGACTAAAGAATGAAGAGGGGAAAGGAATAGTTTACTTGTCAGATCTATGGATAATTTTGATTACATTCAATTTTTTGATTACATTCAATTTTAAAAGTTTTGCATAAACAAAGTCAATGCAACCAAGATTTGAAGGAAAGCAGAAATCTGGGAAACAATTTTTATAGCCAGTGTCTCTGATAAAGGCCTGGCAAAGGCCCTGATTAAAAAAAGGGGGGGAGGTGGATTTCAGTTGAAGAGGAAGACAATGAGTCAGGTATAGAACTCTAAGGGGGGAAAAAAGGGAAAATGACCTGAGAACTAGTTATCATAATCTGGAAGGGTAAATAAATGTGGATAGGATAATGATAATAGCAAGCATTCACATAACACTTCAAGGTTTACAAAGCACTTTACAAATATTCCATTTTATCCTCATAACTCTTGGGAATAAAGTACTATTATTATCATTCAGTTTTACAGATAAGGAAATTGAGTCAGAGAGAGGTTAAGTGACTTGTTCAGGGTCAAACAGTAAGTGTCGGAGGCCAAATTGGAATGAAGGGTTTCTTGAAAACTCCAAATCCACTGGTCTATCCACCACAACACTTAGCTGCCTCTAGAGAGAACTTGGAAGCAGAAGTTACAAAGGGATGGTAGAAGGGAATGGTCTGGAAACAGCAAGGATCAAGGGGTAAGCCTACTCATTCTGGTCTGGGGTAACTGGCAGAGGGGCATGACAGAAGGTAAGGAGAGGTGAGAGTTGGAAGGAATGTGAGAGGAAAAGGTCTGACAAAACAACCATCATACCCCAAGGGAAAAGGAAATATCACAAGCATAAAACTTAGAAAATTTTTTGAAATACAGTCCTTGTAATCAATAGATAAGAGTTAAAATGAGATGTAACCAATGGATAGAGTTAAAATGAGATGTTCCTCAGAAAACTGTCTTGTTGGATACCCACCAACTATCTGGGACTACAACATCTTTTCACATCAAATCAGGCAGTGGAGAAAAGGAGATGGGAGAAAGCAATAGCTCCCTAAAGAGGTATTAGGGAAAGGGCAGATAATAATCCTCATGTGTCATAGGGAGGGTTAAAGGACCAGTGATTGGCAGTGGATTTTGGCAGCTCAGATAAGCTTTGGTGTGTCAGGTTAGTAAGGATAGGAAGATTATCTTAAAACACCTCAATATAACTAAAAAGTTTCACTTTTTATGTAAAAAGTGTCCTATTGCTGATATACATTAGATGTGTTTAGTTTTTGCAGGTCCCAGGGATTCCTAGGCAGTAACTGACTGGGACAGCAAGAATAGGATGGAAGTTCATCTTTCTTATCTGGGATTAAGATGCAAATTATCTATAAAAACTAGAATACCACAAAAAATGCTTCACTTGGGCTGAATTTTATATATATATATATATATACATACACACACACATATATGGTTATCACAATTTTGGTAATGTGGAAAAATCTTCCCAACAGTTTGGAAATATGTAAGACAAAATAATGAAAGTGAAAGTAAGGAGGGAAGGGGAGACAAAGTATCCTATGAAGTTTTCTTTCTGTCTTAGTAGTTGGACCACTTCCTAGGGGAATAGCTTGGGGCCTTGATTCTCAAGGGAAAGCAGCAGCACCTTCGTTTTAGGTTTTTCATTTTTTTAATCAAGTGTTATTTTTAGTTTCAAATTATCTTCCCTTTGCCCCACCTACTGGAGGCCAAAAAAAAAACCCATTACAAATATCTACAGTTATGCAAAATAAATTCCTGCATTAGCCAATAGCCAAAAATAAATATGGAAGGGGAAAAAAAAGAAAATATGTTTCAGTCTGCAATCTAAGTCCATCAGCTTTCTCTCTGGAGGTAGATACCAAGAGTCCTTTGGAACTGTGGTTGGTCATTGGGATTGATCAGATTAGATCTTTCAAAATTGATTATAATATTGCTATTACTATATAAAGTTGTTCTGCTCACTTCACTTTACATCTGTTTAAATGTCTCCCCAGGTTTTTCTGAAATCATCTCCATCCTACAGCATAACAGTATTCCATCATATTCATATCTCATAACTTGTTTAGACATTCCCCAATTGATGGGTATCCCCTCAATCTCCACTTCTTTGCCATTATGAAAATACTACAACCAATATTTTTGTGTGTCAGTCTTTTACCTGTTTCTTTGATATCCTTGGAGAACAGACTTAGTAGCAGAATTGTCAGGTTAAAGAATAGTAGTTTTTTAGGCATAATTCCAAAACTTTACAGATTCTCCCTCTGGGTTTCATATATTTATGTTCACCCCAACTGGGAGAACTTTCACAAAGATTAAGTAGAAAAAAGGCTCCAATTTACCAATCCCTATGCATATATGTTCTCTAGCAAACAGTATCAACTCTCTTATGCTAACTGAGGAAAGTAAGCACTTGCAGTTGCAAATATCTTAAACAACATTCATTCTTCTATACATCATGAAAAGCATTGCAGCAATTACAGAATAAGAATAAACAAAAGGACATCAAGCCATCTACCCATCTGTCTACTTTCTCATTTCTCCATATTCTTTATGAAAAGTACCTATACCAGGGGTGGGAAACCTGTGGCCTTGAGGCCACATATGGCCCTCTAGGTCCTCAAGTGCAGACCTTTGACTGAATCCAAAGTTCACAGTTCTCTGAAATTTGGGTTTGGTCAAAGGGTTGCACTTGAGGACCTAGAGGGCCATATGTGGCCTCAAGGCCACAGGTTCCTCACCCCTGACTCCCATAAACTGGCAAGCCCCAGCTTACTTATTTTTCTAGGAAAGCCTTAGCCATGATTTACTTCATTCTCTCCTGTACAACTACCAAACTGTTCACCCACCTTCTAAATGCTCACACCAGAGACCATGCCCTTTAAGAACTTATACTCTGTTCTGCCCTGGTCTCCTAATTGGTAACTGCCTGGGGCTAGAAAGAGTAAAGTGAAGCATGGCTGTGAGAAAGGTGACAGGGGGCATCAATGAGGATCCAATTGTAAGTAGATAATATTATGCAATGGGATCACAGAATCATAGATTTAGAGCTGCAAAGGTCTTTAGAGGTCAACAAGGTCAAATCCTTTATTCTGCAAATAAAGATACTGCCTCTCAGAGGGCAACAGTGACTTTGCAGAGTCCAGTAAGTTACAAAGCTAGTAAGTATCTGAGGGCAGGACTCAAATTCTGGTCTTCCTGACTCCAGTCCAGCTTTCTGTATAGAAATGTGGTGTGGTTGGGGTTGACCTTCAGTGATACTATAAAAGTACAGAAGCTAGAACCATCCATACTTGACTGTCATTCTAATTAGCCAGTTAGGAAGTTGAGAACATACTGTAGCCACCAGAGAGTGCATGGTAGTCTTCAGCCACCAGCCCAGTAGTTATTTCAGAAGTTATTTAGTGTGAATTATGTGCTGACTGTCCTAAAAGCTGCAGTCTTGCCTTTGCTCACTAGAGGGTACTCATTCTACAAACTCTTGGGTTAATTTCTCACATCCTGAAACTGTTTCATGAGACAATATTCCTGAGGCTGAATTCCATGTAGGTTTAAGAGCATGTTCTAGTATATGTGCCAAAATTACTAAAATTTAAAAATTTAAATAAGAAAAAAAGAGATAAAAACTTTGCACATGAACCCACCTAAAATATATCTAAAAAAATCCCTTGTGGTAAAGTCCCATCAGCCCCTGTGCTACGTCTTTCCTTCTCTCTTTCTGTCGGCGCTTCCTGTGGAGGGGCTGCTGTTTCTTCACCGGCGCCATGCCCGCCCTCAGGCCCCTCGTGAAGCCTAAGATCATCAAGAAGAGGACCAAGAAGTTCATCCAGCACCAGTCCAACAGATATGTCAAGATCGAGAGAAACTGGCGTAAACCAAGAGGCATTGACAACAGGGTGGGAAGGCGCTTCAAGGGCCAGATCTTGATGCCCAATATTGGTTATGGAAGCAATAAGAAGACAAAACACATGCTGCCAAGTGGATTCAGGAAGTTTTTGGTACACAGTGTCAAAGAGCTGGAAGTGCTCCTGATGTGCAACAAATCATACGCTGAGATTGCTCACAATGTTTCCTCTAAGAATCGGAAAGTTATTGTTGAGAGAGCAGCTCAGCTAGCCATCAAGATCACCAATCCAAATGCCAGGCTGAGGAGTGAAGAAAATGAGTAAAAAGCTTTGCACATTTTTATTTGTGTTAAATAAACCCTCAAACTACAAAAAAAAAAAAAATCCCTTGTTCTCACAAATTAATCCAACCATTCAGAGTAGTGAAAGTATTAGAGGTAGGAGTTGTATGTCCAGAAGCTCTTTTCAGAGGTCAAGGGCAGGAGTCCTGGAATCCGATCTCTCTTGGCTCCAGCCCTGATTCCTCTAGGAGCACTAGCTATGATAGTGTCAGTGGGCAACTACACCTGAGCCGCAGGGTGCAGCTCACCTTCAGTTAGGTCTAGTTACAACAGGCAGAATTCACTGCCAATGCTACCATAGCAGCTGCACCAAAAACGTCCGTCTGAAAGTTGTGGCCACCAATTCACAACAGCCAGACTGACTGACATGCATATGCCTCCACATCTCTCCTTTCTGTTCACAGTCTCAGAAAAGGAAAGCAATGTCATTGTGGACTTGAAAGCCGAGATGGAAAGAATCATCAGCCAGAAGTTTTTCCCAAAGCAAAGACATCAATAAACTCTGAAGGGGAAGGGCCTAGTTTACAGACTCAGATTGAAAGTTTTGTCCTGGGGCAGCTAGGTGGCACAGTGAATAGAGCACTGGCCCTAGAGTCAGGAGGACCTGAGTTTAAATCCGGCCTCAGACACTTAACACAAAACTAGCCATGTGCCCTTGGGCAAGTCATTTAACCCCAATTGCCCTCCCCACAAAAAAGAAAGTTTTGTCCTCATCTTCTAATCTTTCATGTTACTCTTTCAAACTTTCATTTTATTTTACTGCTGCCCCAAGGGTGACGGACTTTGCCCTATTCTCCCCTTCAACCCAGGACTGTGCAATCCATGCAAAACTGTGGTACACAAATATCTGTAAGTGTGCATTATGTGTATCATAACAGATATTTACATTCATTAAATCAAGAATGATTATTCTTAGATCACATAATACCATTTACATCATAATTACATTGATATTGCAAATGGTCAACATAATACAATTTAAAACATCATCTAACAAGTTACTTTACTGACTACATATGTACAGAATCAGTCACATGCACACATAACACTGGTAAATGTGTAACCATACTGCAACAACAAATTAAAAAAAAACAGTAAAAAATGCATATCTAACAGGTGTACATATAGCTACAGTATTTTCATAAAGCAAGCCCATAACCAAAAAACATTAATAAATTAATTTTTAAAACATAAATCAGAAAAGTAATTCTAATTGGTATATAACACATACTAGCATATGCAATAACATCTTTGACAGGAGCAAAATCTAGTAGCTGCTGTGCCATGTAGGCCAGACTGTTTTTTTTCTCTAAAGGTAGGGAAACTGTCCCTGAGACTTGATTGGTTCAGAGGCCTAAGACTTGAGCCATTAATGATGTTTCCTGATCTTCTAGGGTATAAAAAGGCAAATTCTAGAAATCGGCACCCTTCAGGCTTAGCAGATGTCTCATAGCTCTGAATCACCATACCCATATGACCCAACCCATCCAATGTGCCAGTCATATTCCTGTATGAAGCAGGAGGTGGAGAGGGCCTATGTCTGCCTGAACCAGTACCATTTTTCTTGCTGAGTATCTTTTCCATGGTATTGTTCAATGTACTTAATGTTTGTTAAATGGTAGGTAGTGATTGTCTTATTTCATTCCAACTGAACTTAAAAAAGCAGACCAGTTTGAGTAAGACCTGACCTACTATAACAGTCAAAGTATTTATCATTCCTATAAGTAAGAGTGTTGTCATATAGTAATACATGTAAACCCATCTCCTGCTTTTCCTACATGATATAACTGATTCTTTGGCACTGATAGACTGGCTCTAGCCCTTTTGGAACCTGCTAATCTATCTGTACCTATAACATGGTTTGGTTTAATTGCAACTATTTTCAGACCTACACGTTGGCATACTTATATATGAGTTTGTGAATGGATCAGTCTGGATATTATAATTTTCAAACACTATGAATTATCTATGATAACCTTAGAAGTTATACAGCTCAGGGAGTCACTCTATACTTACCTACTGAAAAGTCTCTGTCTGGTTCACTAATTGCCCAGCACTTTCCCCCAAGTAACCAGGAAGGCCAACAAATTCCTTATGGGCAATAGCTACCACTTTAGGGAGCTATTTTATAGAGACAAGCTGCTTAACCTCTGGGTTATTTGGTATGTGGTAGTTTTCTGTTACTTGGTTTTCTTTATATTACCTTTTTTCCAGGTTATCATATTTTGAAATTTTTTTCAGATTCACTCATTTTTTTAAAAGAAATACTTCAAATTTCAATTTATTTGTATTTTTGTTTGCATTTGTCTCTTTTTTCAATTTTTTAAAAATTTATTTATTTACTTTTAGTTTACAACATTCAGTTCCACAAGTATGAGTATCAAATTTTCTCCCCTTCCCTCCCCCTGCCATGGCAGCATGAAATCCAATATAAGTTCTAAAAATACATTCACATTAAACATCAATAAAGTTGTAAAGAAGAATTATAACCAATGGAATAAACAATGAGAAAAAAAGAAACAAAACAAAAAGATCAAGTAGTTTGCTTCAATCTGTATTAAGACTCTATAGTTCTTTCTCTGGATGTGGATACCCCTTTTCATCATGAGTCTTTTGGAGTTGTCTTATAGTGTTGCATTGCTGAGAGGTACCCAATCTGTCAAAGTTAGTCATCACAGATATGTGTCTGTAATTGTGTACAATGTTCTCTTGGTTCCAGTCTCCTCACTCAGCATCAGTTTATATAAGTCTCTTCAGGTTATTATGAAGTCCATCTGCTTCTCATTTCTTATAGTACAGTAGTATTCCATTACATTCATATACAACAACTTGTTTGGCCATTCCCCAATTCATAGGTATTCCCCTGATTTTCAATACTTTGCCATCACAAAAAGGGATGCTATGAATATTTTTGTACATATGGGTCATTGTCCCACTTCTATGATCTCTTTAGGATAAAGCCCTAGAATTGGCATTGCTAGATCAAAGGGTATTCATTTTTATAGACATTTGTGCATAGTTCCAAATTGCCCTCCAGAATAGTTGGATCAGTTCACAACTCTACCAACAATGCATTAGTATTCCAATTTTCCCACATCTTCTCCAGGATTTATCATTTTCCTGTTTTGTTAGCTTAGCCAATCTGACTGGTGAGATGTAGTACCTCGGAGTTCTTTTGATTTGCATTTCTCTAATCCATAGTGATTTAGAGCATTTTTTCATATGCTTATAGATATCTTTAATTCCTTCCTCTGAAAACTGCCTGTTCATATCCTTTGACCATTTATCAATTAGGGAATGACTTGTATTTCTATAAATTTGATTCAGTTCTCTTTATATTTTAGAAATGTCAGTTCTCTTTATATTTCAGAAATGAGGCTTTTATCAGAGATGTGGTTGCAAAAATTCTTTCCCAAGTTTCCCCTTCCCTCCTAATCTTGGTTATACTGGCTTTGTTTGTACAAAAACTTTTCAGTTTAATGTAATCAAAGTTATCCATCGTGCATTTCATAATGCTATCTGTTTCTTGTTTGGTCACAAATTCTTCCCTTCTCCATAAATCTGACAGGTAAACTTTTCCTTGGTCCCCCAGATTGCTTACAGTATCAGCCTTTATATTTACCTCATGCACCCATTTAGACTTTATTTTGGTATGGAGTGTAATTGGTCTATCAGTTTCTGCCATACTATTTTCCAATTTTCCCAGTAGTTTCTGTCAAATATGGAGTTCTTATCCCAAAAGCTGGAGTCTTTGGGTTTATTAAATAGTAGATGTCTATAGTCATTGACTGCTGTGTCTCATGTACCTAATCTATTCCACAGATCCACTACTCTATTCCTCAGTCAGTACCAAGTAGTTTTGATGACTGCTGCTTTATAATATAGGTTAAAATCTGGTATGGTTAGGCCACCTTCCCTAGCATTTCTTTTTATTAATTCCCTTGATATTCTGGACTTTTTGTTCTTCCAGATGAATTTTGTTACTCTTTTTTCTAGCTCTATAAAATAATGTTTTGGTAGATTGAGTGGTATGGTACTAAATAGGTAAATTAATTTAGGTAAAATTGTCATTTGTGTTATATTAGCTTGACTTAGCCACGAGCAACTGATGTTTTTCCAATTATTTAGATCTGACTTTATATGTGTGAAAAGTGTTTTGTAATTGTATTCATATAGTTCCTAGGTTTGTTTTGGCAGGTAGCTTCAAATATTTTATAATGTCTACAGTAACTTTAAATGGAATTTCTCTTTCTATTTCTTGCTGTTGGGTTTCATTAGAAATATAAAGGAATGCCAAGGATTTGTATGGATTTATTTTATATCTTTCAACTTTGCTAAATTGATTTCTTATCTCGAGTAGTTTTTTACTTGATTCTCTAGAATTCTCTAAGTATATTATCTATAAAGAGTGATAGCTTAGTGTCTTCTTTGCCTAATATAATTCCTTTGATTACTTTTTCTTCTCTCATTGCTACAGCTAACATATCTAGTACTGAATTGAATAAGAGGGGTTATAATAGACATCCTTGTTTCACTCTCAATCTTACTGGAAATGTTTCTAGCTTATCCCCATTACATATATTTGCTGATAGTTTTAGATAGATGTTACTTATTTTAAGGAAGACTCCATTTATTCCTATACTTTATAATGTATTTAATAGGAACGGGTGTCATATTTTGCCAAAAGCTTTTTCTGCAACTATTGAGATTATCATGTGGTTTCTACTAGTTTTGTTGTTGATATGATTATACTGATAATTTTCCTAAAATTGAAGCATCCTTGCATTCCTGGAATAAATCCTACCTTATCAAAGTGTATTATTCTTGTGATTAATTCCTGTAATCTTTTTGCTAATATTTTATTTATTTTTTCCATCTATATTCATGAAGGAAATTGGTCTATAATTTTCTTTCTCTGTTTTGGCTCTTCCTGTTTTGGGTATCAGTATCATATTTGTGTCATAAAAAGAATTTGGTAGAACTCCTTATCCTTCTTCTCCAATTTTCCCAAATAGTTTGCATAGTGTTGGAATCAATTGTTGTTTAAATGTTTGACAGAATTTGCTTGTGGATCCATCTGGCCTGGGGATTTTCTCCTAAGTAGTTCGTTGATGGCTTGTTCAATTTCTTTTTCTGATTTGAGGTTAAGTATTTTACTTCCTCTTCAGTTAATCTGGGCAATTTATATTTTTGTAAATATTCATACATTGCCCTAAGATTGTCAAATTTATGGGCATACAATTGGGCAAAATAATTCTTAATTATTGTTTTAATTTCCTCTTCAGTGGAGGTAAATTCACCCTTTTTGATACTGGTACTTTGGTTTTCTTTTTCTGTTTTTTTTTAATCAAATAGAATGATTTATCACATTCTAATCCTTCTAATCTTTTAGTGTAGAAGCTTCTAAGTCCTGTGTAATCCTGACTATAGTTCTGTGATATTTGAATTGTTTCTTTCTGGCAATGCTTGCTGTGTTTTCTCTTTGACCTGATAATTCTGTAATTTGCCTCCAATATTCCATGAAGTTTTCAATTTGAGATCTCTTTCAGGAGGTGTTTGATGAATTCTTTCAATAACCATTTTACCATTTGGTTCTAGGACCTGGGGTCAGTTTTCCTTGATGATTTCTTGGAAGATGTTGCCCAGGCTCTTTTTTTCATCATCAATTTCCAGTAGACCAATAATTCTTAGACTATTTCTCCTGGAGCTGTTTTCCAGGTCAATTGTTTATCCAATGAGATATTTTTATATTTTCTTATATTTTTTGATTCTTTAGATTTTGGTTGACTGATTCTTGATGCCTCATAGAGTGATTAGCTTCAATTTGACTAACTCTGATTTTTAGCGAATTGTTTTCTTTGGTTAATTTTTGTAGCTCCTTTTCCATTTGCTCAGATTTCACTTTTAAGGAGTTATTTTCTCCACTTAGATCTTGAACTTCTTTTCCCATTTCACAAATTTTACTTTATATGGATTTGTTTTCTTCAGTGAATTTTTTTCCATTTTGGCAATTGTAATTTTTAAGTAATTCATCAATTTATTTTCTACCTCTCTAATTTGACTTTTAAAGTACATTGTGAGCTCTTCGTGCTTTTTGGGCTTGAGACCTTTTCATATTCCCATTTGAGGTTTCAGATGTGGGTAAAGGGTCCATGCTGTCCTCTTCTGAATTTGGTTCTTCTCACTCACTATAATCAGATGCAGTAGATCTTGTTTTAGCCAACTTGCTTTTTGCCCATTGTGAGTGCCTGTTTCCTGGCCTTTAAAGTGGATCTCTTCTTCTGGGGTACAGAGGGCTCTGACCCATACTTCTTATGCTGGGAGTTAGGGGCCTGGTTATTGGTTTTGTATGCTGTGGCCTTCCCTACACTGAAACCAAGACCAAGATTTTTGGCGTTTTCCTGGGGTTACACTGAAGTTCACGGTGCAAGGTGTGCAAACAGGCCACTTCAGGATTCTGCCTCCATGCCCCTGGGGTAGGGCTCAAGCAGGCTCAGCTTCTGGTGGCCAGGGCCACACTGCTGTCTGCAGGTTTCCCTGGTTGTGCGAAGGCACACCTGGGTTTCTGGTGTTAGCACTTTCTAGCTCCACACCCCCCCCATAGGTGTTTAGGATCTCCTGCTAGTTGGCTGAGATGGGGTTTGTTGGGAAGTCTCCTGTCTTGCACTTCAAACTCAGCACAGCCACAGACACTCCCTTCTTGTAGGACTCCCAAGCCTCCAGCTGGTTCCATTATTTTTGGATTTTACACTGGGGCAATATTCTCTGGGTTTTCAGGGTCAGAGCAGGGATGAGAGCAGTTAAGATTTACTTGGCTCCCAGAAGTTCAGGTAGGTGATTTTTTAAACATCTAGATTATGGATTGATAGCCCCAGGAGTGGCTACTGCTGCTTCCAAAGGCTCAGCACTTGTCTCTTACCCAGCTCCAACAGATCCCCTGTCCTGAGGTGAGAGGTTTGGGAACTGCCCCTGTGGTGCGTGAATCAGATCTCCAGGGTCCCCACCATGGTGGGGTCTGTGCTGGTGCAGCCCCCATACTCTGCACTCCCTTCATTTCCATTTTTATCTTTAGTCTCTCTCTCTCTCTCCCTCTCTCTCTCTCTCTCTCTCTCTCTCTCTCTTACTCTCTCTCTCTGTCTTTCATATAAGCATTATGTTGCAATTACAAACTGCATATGTAAACAAAATATGTTTCAGTGCTGCTGATACATGTTTAGTATGGCTTAGTTTATCAATTGTTAGGCTATGAATAAAATGTTACTACAAACACATTGACACTAATTCACATATCTGTTTTATCTAATCACCTTTATAAGTTTCTCTTATCTCTTGTATTTATTTATTAAGATTGTACCCAGCTCTGGTTTTCTCAATAGGAGTGCTTGAAATTCCTCTGTAGTATCACACTTGGTCTTGAAAGAGAAATCATTCTTAGTTATAATCTTTTATCTTTTGTCTTTTTGTATAACGTAGTCCAAGAGTTCCAGTTTTTATAATAGCTGCAACTGTCTTAGGCAATCCTGACTATGATTCCTTGATATTTGACCTCTTTCCTCTGTTTTGATTGCAACATTTTTTCTTCAAACTGAAAACTCTGAAATTTTGGCTAAGATGTTTCTGGGTGTGTTAAATTTGGGGGGTGGGGTTCTTTCAGGAAGTGACTGGCAAGTTCTCTATATTTTCACTTTGCATTCCTGCCCTAATATCTCTGGGCAGTTTTCTTCATGATTTCTCAAAATGATATCCAGACTTTCTTTTTTTGCAATGACTTTCCAGAAATCCAATGATTCTTAAATGACCTCTTTTTTGTTTTCTAGTTCAAACATTTCACTTTCAAACTTTTACTTTCTTACTTGTTCTACTTTTTTCAGTCTTTTGACTCTCTTCTAATATTTCTTGTTGTCTCACTGAATTGTTTCCTCCATTCCGTTAACCATGTTATTGTGAACTATTTGTCTAAGGCTGTTCAGTTTTTTCTATAATCTCACATACTTTTTATAAGTGTCCTAATTTTACTTATATGTGTGTATCCAGATATACATAAGACAACCATCTCTTTTTTCAGCTCTTCCTTCATATCATCCAAATACTCTTGGAGTCTTTGTGGTTAATCCATCCTTTTTTCTCATTATTCTGGGTTATTGCCTTCCTCTGGGATTTAACCTTAGGATTCTTTTATACCATAGTATTTCTTGATTGTAAGAATTTTCTTGTTTTTCCCATTTGATTTTTAGAATAGGATTAGTGCCAGAATCAGAACCTGCACTGTTGAACGGAATAGGTAGGAACTGGTCCTATTTCCTGCTACAGTCCCAGAGTGAAAAAACTGTACTGGTATGCTAGATCTTGTCCTCACCAGTTTTAAAGCTGGTTCGATGAAATCTCCATTTGGGAGGCTTCCTGGGGCCAGGTCTGCCTCTTTCCATAAGCTAGTCCTGGACTGTACTTCCGGACTGGATTCAGGATTTGGTACCAAGTTCCACCCACTGACACAGTCTCCTTCCCATTAAGACAACTGAGACATCACTTCACACCTATCAGACTGGATAACATAACAGAAAAGGAAAATGACAAATGCTGGGGGAGGATGCAAAAAATACACCATTTGTGGAGTGGTGAACTGATCCAATCATTTTGGAGAGCAATTTGGAACTATGACCAAAGGGCTAAAAACTGTGTATACTTTGACCCATCAATACCACTACTGAGTCAATATCCCAAAGAAATCCAAGAAAAATGAAAGTACCAATATGTACAAAAATATTTATAGCAACTCTTTTTGTGGTGGCAAAAAATTGGAAATTGAGGAGATGTCCATCAACTGGAGAATGGCTGAACAAATTATGGTATGTGATTATGACAGAGTACTATTTTGCTACAAAAAAAAATGATGAGGGGGATAAAATGATGAGTTCAGAAAAACTGGGGAAAGTGATAGAAAGTGAGGTGAACAGAACCAGGAGAACATTGTACATCATAACAACAATATTGTAATGATGTTCAACTTTGAAAGACTTAGCTATTCTAATCAATACATGATCCAGGACAATTCCAAAGGACTCACGAAGAAAAATTGTATCTCTATTGAAAGAGAGAGAACTGATAAACCTTGAGTGTAGACTGAAGAATTATTTTTTCCACTTTATTTTTCTTGGCTATTTTTTTTGCAATACAGCTAATATATGTAAGTATATTTTGCATAACTTCATATTGATAAGTGATGTATAGCTTTCTTCTCAATGGATGGGGGAGAGGCTAAAGGTAGGGAGAGAATTTTAAAAATTTTACATGAATGTTTAAGTATAATTATTTTTAAAATATTTGTGAGTGGTGGCAAAATTCAGGGCATATAGTGTGTTAGGGAAATGAAGTAGAGGAGGGAAGTCAAGAGAACTGAACAGATTGAGAAACTTGGAAGTTAACAGAATTTGAGTGAACATTTATACACGTATATATGTAACGTTTATACACATATATGTGTGTATAATTAGATATATATGTATATAGGCATATGCAGAAACTTTGTGTAGGGGAACAGAGCAGGAAAGTAAAAGGGAAAAGGGGATGTTATGCTAATCATTGAGAAATGCAGATAATGAGATGGCTGTCCCTTGAAGCATGAGCTCATAGAAGGTGATGACTTGTAAAGATCAGATGATACCAAAATATTCACAACTTCACTTTTTGTAGTAACAAAGAACTAAAAACAAAGTATATGCCTACTGACTGGGAGAAGGCTCTACAAGCTCTTGTATGTGAATGTAATGGAATACTACTGAGCTATAAAAAATTATGATGTGAAGAATTCAGAGAAGCATGGAAAGATATAAGAAGTAAGCAGAACCAGAAAAATACAATATACACAACATAAATAGAAAGGACAACAAGAAAAATAAAAATTAATGCTGTTAAATTTTAATGATAAAGCTTGGTAGCTGAGATGAAAAAATATATCTCCCTTTCCTCTTTGTAGAGGTGAGGGACTATGAATGTGGACTGTTGTATACAATGCTGGATTAAACTGATGTATTTATTAGTTTTGCTGAACTTTTTTTTTGCTGAACATTTTATTTTTTATTCTTTAATTTTTTCTTTTTGGAGGGGGGAAGGTAGGGCAATTGGGGTTAAGTGACTAGCCCAAGGTCATACAGCTAGTTTTTGTGTTAAGTATCTGAGACCGGATTTGAACTCAGGTCCTCTTGACTCCAGGACTGGTATTCTATTCACTGTGCCACCTAGCTGCCCCTATTTTTTATTCTTTATTACATTATTTATTTATTCATTTATTTATTTGTTTGTGTGTTTATTTGTTTATTTATTTATTCATTTATTTATTCTTTATTGCTGGGTGGGAAAGATGAAATACATTTGAATACATATAAAAACAAAAGATATCAATAAAAATTAAAAATAAGTTTGAGGCAGAAGGAGAGATGAAAGAATAGAGGTCATGATCAATGAGAGGAATTTCAGATTTCTGGATCGTGACTATTGTGGGTGATGATGAACACTGTGGGGGTGATTCTTTCATATAAGTGGCTCAGGGGGAATGAAAATATATTTATCAAAGCAGATGATGAAGTTGATTAACTTGGAATCCAAGTCATGGGATGAAATATCAATCTGTATATTGATTTCCTCAAATATGAGAAGAAAGGTTAGACAGAAAGAATACTGCAAGTCAAGAACTGAAACTTGAGAAGGGGAGAGTTCTAGAGCCCAGGAAATAACTGCAATAAAATTCTGAATAGGCTGCATGGAGGGAATCTCAAAGGAGAAGTGATGATAGTAGAGAAAGGCAAGAGTGGCAAAGGGGAACAAGAGGTACGTCTATTCGTGGCCAAGTGTATTCAGATGCCATAAGAGAAAGTGACATCAAATACCGTGAAGTTTGTTTGGGAAGTAAAGTATCTTCCTGAGGAATTCAGATTTCTTCTTTAGCTCTCAGCAAAATCACTTACTCAAATTACACAGCAAGAAGAGTGGTTACAAAATTCTTCCCCCTATAACCCAGAGAGCACTCTCTCACCAATTTATATTATGTCCGTGAGTTAGTGACGCATGTGTGTAGGGAATACATGTAGCTAAAAACTCTAGCATCCATATCGGCAAACATTTATTAAGCATCTACTATGTGCCAGGCATTGTGCTAAATGCTGGGGATACAAAAAGAATAGCTCCTGTCCTCAAAGAGCTTACCATTTAGCGGAGGTGACAGCATACAAACAAATATATACAAAGCAAGATATACACAGAATAAATAGAATGTAATTAACAGAAGGCACTGGAACTAAGAGGGGCTATGGATGACTTTCTATAGAAAGTGGGATTTTAATTAGGACTTGAAGTCAAGGATGTCAGTAATTAGAGGGGAGGGGAGAAAGCATTCCAGGCATGAGGAACATCCAGATAAAATGGCCAGGGCTGAAAAATGAAGTATCTTATTTGTTGAAAAGCCAGGAAACCAGTGTAACTAGATCAAAGAATATATGTTGGGGAATAAGAAATGAGAAGACTGGAAAGGTAGGGCCTACATTAGTTATGAAGGGCTTTGCACTCTAAACAGCATTTTGCATTTGATTCTGGAGGCAATGGGAAACCGCTTGAGTTTATCAGGGTCATGAAAATGACCTTAGTGGTTGAACGGAAAAAGGATTGGAATGGGAAAAGACTTGAGGCACCAGACCCACCAGTAGGCTATTGTAATAATCCAGATGTGAAGTGATGAGGGCCTACACTAGGGTGGTGGTAGAGGCAGAGATGTTGCAAGGGAGTGGGGGGTGTATTGAGAGAAAGTGAGGAATCCAGGATGATGCCTATGTTGAAAGCCTGAGAGATCAGAAGAATGGCGTTACTCTCTACAGTAACAGGAAAGGTAGGAGAGGGGGGTTAGGAAAGAAGATGATGAGTTTCATCTTGGATATACTGAATTTAAGATGCGCACTGAACATATACTTCAAGCTATCTGAAGGGTAGATGAAGATGGGAGATTGAAGGTCAGCAGAAACACTGGAGAAAGACAAATAGGAGAATCAGTAGCATAGAGATAATAATTAAATCCATGAGAGCTGATCATATCCCCAAGTGAACTGGGATAGAGGGACAAGAAAAGAGTTCACAGTGCAAAACTCTGAAGAGTGCCTGTGGTTAGAGGATGTGATGTGCAAGATGATCCACTAAAAGAGAGAAGGAGCCATTAAATAAGAAGAAAAACTAAAAAGGAGAGAGTGGTGTTCTGAAAACCTAGAGAGAAGAGATTATCGAGGAGGAAAAAGGGGTTTCATAGGCTACAGAGAGGTCAAGGAAAACGAGGACTGAAATGACTGAACAACAAACAACATACTAAAACAGGAAATGCTACCCCAACAAGGAAAATTCTTGAAAATGTAAAAACCTTACATTTTTTTTAAATTTTAATTTATTTTCTTGGTTACATCATTCATTTCCACAAAGTTTTGAGTTACAAATTTTCTCCCCTTTTTGCCCCTACCTCCCAGCCCAGAACATTGATCCCACTGTAAGGCCCCTCCCACAATCTGTTCCC
>CM053597.1:142269799-142336786 GCA_028646575.1 Pseudocheirus occidentalis | reverse complement strand
CAGATGTGCTTTCTGTCTTGTGGAGAGTTTTGGAGCTTGAAAATCTGTTTTAGAGTCCCATTTTATGAGTTTTTTAGCGTGTTTGTGTGGGAGCTGTGGTCCTTTGCTGCTTCTATGCCGCCATCTTGGCTCCGCCCCCAAAACCGTACATTTTTAATAGGCAAGCCAAGAGGTTACAAGAAGCTAGGATCTACTTAGAAGAAAATGTATGTTCATGTGTAAGTATTACAGTACATAACACTTAGTTTTTGCTCCATCCCAACCCTGCTTTTGTGGGAACTCTATCTTGCCCCTTCACTAAGAAAAACTGTATCTTCTTCAAAGGTCCTTCTCACTTTGAGAAAGCATCTGCATCCCATTGGAATGTGTGTCATCCTTAGGCTAATTCTGAGAAACAAGCTCTCCTCCAAAAAAGAGCTACCTTTGCCTAAGGCAGTTTGAATGTGCTAAATGAGTGCAAAGTTCAGCAGCTCAGAAGATTTATCAGGAGCCTGGAAGGAGCATTCAGAGATAGTTGTGTTTTAGCACATCTCTCCCTCGGATCTTGGGACCCATGTGGCTGTTCCATCTGTGAATGTGTAGCTATGCATTGTTCTCGGCTTTCTCTCTCTCTCTCTCTCTTTTTTTTTTAAGCATCAAGGTAGTAATGCTAATACTTTCTTCTACACAATTATTCACTTAAATTGCATATGCTTCCAAATAGTAGGGCATGAGCAGTTAACTTCCCAACCCCAGAAATTATCCCCTTGATCCTAGGACAATGGTAGACTGTGTAAAGTACTAGCTTTGGAGTCAAGAAGATCAGTCACTATGAATTAATCATTTAACTTTTAGGGACACCAGGCAATTCCTGAATACTGCAAATTGAGTTTCCAGATCTGCAACAGTGGAGGAAATTTTCACAAATTATGATAAAACTGAAATATTGACTATGTAAACAAAAAAATAGAAGTCACAAAATATGAATATTACTTTAAATTTACACCTGAATTTTCAGAATGCAAGGATGACTTGAAGCAATATTTTGACAAGTATGTTCAGAATGTTTATGACACAAACAAAATAAAATGCCTTCTTCATAGCTAAACAAAAAAATTCTGAAAGATTTAAACAGTTCAAGATCATTCATTAAAACCAGCAACCTTGGAAACAGAAACACACACACACACACACACACACATACACACACACCCCTACAGTTCTTTGCCACAGAACAACATATAGCTCACAATATATCAAATCAGACATATATTGCTCAGGATGACCCATTTACAATCTGAAAATGAAAATAACAAGCATCATATGATGGACTAAAGATAATTTAGAACAGAAATAACGTATTTTGATTGTCAATCTTAGTAGCTATTAAGTTTGTTTTTTTAAGGATGGTTTTAAAGATCTATCTTGCCTTTCAAATGCTTACATACTGTAAATGGTCTTAAGTTTTTATTGTATTAGTTGTAAAGAAGTTTAAAAGTTCAGTTGCTAAGATGTTAGCAAAAATAAAGATGCATGATAAACAAAGTATAAGAAAATTTTGTCTTTATGCACTTAGTTATGTAATTTGAGAAACTAATCATTTGAACCTACCTTTTTTGATTTGGGGGCCTAGAAGTTGGGAAAGATAAAAGATTATAAAGTCAGTAAGAATTTACACACAGGCATATACACACACAGCAGGTTCCCCCAGAAACTGAAGTGCAACACAAGCAGGTGCACACTCAAGACTACTCTAACAGTCTATATTCTTCCAAGAACTCAGAATATAATTCATTTACTCATATGAAAGGTGAATGCAAATAATAGCTAGCATTTATACATGGCTTTAAGGTTTGCAACACATTTTACCTATTTATCAATTTTAGTCATTTGCAGAAATGCCATAAAACATACATGGTTTCCATCTCAAAGGCATTTAATGGGAAAGTTTATTATCAGTTGCCAAAAGTTGCCAGATCAGATCCATTTTTTTCTTTTGTTTTAAAGCAAATTGTAACATTGCATGTATCCCACGAGCAGTAATTCCTTTTGTTCCGTTCCTTTGGCAAACACTTTACTTGGCCCCTCAGTTTGCTGCTGAAAAATTCTGAGTTCCTAACTCTGCTGTGGGAAGGATCATACCACCTGCTTGCCCACACTTCCTGAGCCGCTCATCTATCCTTCTATCTCTCTGTACACAGTGTCCCAAAAGTCTGAATGCATTTAAAAAAAATTTTTTTTTTCTTAATAGCTTAAAACTGCACTAAGGTTTTGGGGACATTTTCTTTCATACATATACAGTCCACTGATTCATCATCTAGCTAACTCTTTAGTACTAAAGCACCCATTCACTTGGACTCCAGTAAGGAGACAGTTTATTACCCGCCCCACCTCCCCAAACCTGCTCTTTCTTGGGAGTCTCTGGACCTTACCATTATCACCGCTGTCCTACCAGCCGGCAGGAGCCTGTACACTGTTGACAAATGGTCCCCTCCGTTGCCAGGACTACCAGCCTCCTAGCTGTGCCGCTACTTTCCGCGCAGCCGCAATGAAAGGTTCCTCTGTCTCTGGCCCTTTCCCACCTGGCGATAGAACACAGGTTCCCACACTCCCGACACCAGTGTTAAGTGCCAGCTGACTTGCCCCGGTTTGCCAGAAGCTCTGTCTCTGCGCAGCCGCACCTCACTCTCCTGACCCTCATTGCCTCGCGGCCCCGCCCCTTCTCTCTGACCTGCCCATTCGTTCTCAGAGGAGGCTTGCCAGACCAGAGCCTACTGCTTGAGTTTTACGCCACTCCGCGGCGGGCGGTGCTGCCGGAAAGCGTCTGGGTTTGCGGCAGAAGGTGAAGTGTTTTGAGTTATTGACTTGGTGTATAGAGAGGGGGACAAGATGAGGGGTGCTGGTGGAGGGGGCGGGAGGGGCCTTTCTTCTCTTTCCCTAAGCGGGGCCTCGCTCCATCCTCCGTTTTCTCCAGTGGGGCCTGGCCTGGCTGACGTGACTGACCTTGGAGATGGGGGCTGGGGGGAGGTTGGAAGGAGGGGGCGTCTCCCTACCTGATATGTTCTCCTGCATTGATTGGATGGGGCCTGAGGACTGGAGACTCTCAGGGTTTGACCCTTTGGCGTAAACCGGTCCTAGACCTAGCTCTTCCCTGTTAGCAGTTACTGTAAAGGGGGAGACTCGGAGGCTTGATCCCCACATGAGAGCTGGGGTTGAGTTCCAGGGTTTCAAACCGAAAGAGCCGAGTTCGAATCCCAGCTCTATTTCCTAGCAGGTCACTTTGGCCTCCCCTAGGCCTCTGTCACTGTCAGATGAGGAGTCGGGGTGGAGTAGATCACAGGTTCTTTATCTGGGACCCGTGAACTTTAAAAATTGATAACCATATTTCAGTATAACTGGTGTCCTCTGTATCCATTTTATTGAGTGCGTTCAAACGGCATTCTGACATTTAGCATGGTGGTTCTCACCGTGCTAAGTAACAAAAGGTAGTTGACTGAGAAAGGGATCCATAGGTTTCAAAAGACTTTCCTAGAGTCCCTCCCTCTCTGTCCCTGTCTCTGTCTGTCTCTCCCTCTGTGTCTCTCTCTCTGTCTGTCTCTGTCTCTGTCTCTGTCTCTCTCTCTCTCTCTCTCTCTCTCTCTCTCTCTCTCTCTCTCTCTCACACACACACACACACACGGTTAAGAATACCAAGTCCCTTCCAGCTCTGAATACCATGAATGTAGATTTCTGTGTGAAACTATTGCCCTGAGCTAGCTCTTTTGCAGTTATTTGTGCTACACATGTTGGCAGATAGAAAATTGTTTAAAAATTAATCCTAGAGAAAGAATGCTTTTCTCCTGTATTAAGTAAGAACTGTGACAAAACAATATGCTATCTCAGATAAAACATATATATATATATTTATTTTTTTTGCTTTTTGGAGGGCAAGTGCGGTTAAGTAACTTGCCCAAGGTCACAGGGCTAGTTTTTGTGTCAAGTGTCTGAGGTCAAATTTGAACTCAGATCCTCCTGACTCCAGGAACTGGTGCTGTATTCACTGTGCCACCTAGCTGCCCCACAATCATACCTATCTTAAAGGATTCAGACTATGCAGTGTTGAATATTAGCATTTTGAATATTAGGAATATTAGCATTTGGGGGGAAATTACTTTTTCTGCAATGCCGCTTTACTTTTAAGAGAAAGCAAAGGGATATTATTATTCCTTTGAAGATATTGAAGACATCAGGGCTCAAAAGTAATAGTTTAAAATAATTCCAGCATAACAAATGAGAAAAAAATTATAACTGGGCTTGTTAAAATGCCATTATTGAAATAACAGAAGTGGTTCAGAAGACTGGAATTTACTTCTACACTAAATGCTCCTATTTGTCAAAACAGCAAATAAAGAACCTCATCACTAGATTTTTTTGAGAACTGATAACATTAGAAATAATGTAGTTTGACCTCGTAGTTTTGTCAACGAAAGTGAGGTACGGAGAAATTGCTAGTACCACACAGTGACTTGAATTCACAATCTGTAGAACTTGGAAAAATCTGTCTTTGCATCCTCTATGTTTAACCCCAAAGGAAAACCTCCCTTATTCTTAATCCATTAAACAGGCTTCACTGAGTAAACCAATGTGATGATTCATTTAATTCAATAAACATAGTATGAGCAAGGCACATATATTGGGTGCTAG
Source organism: Pseudocheirus occidentalis (assembly GCA_028646575.1). Taxonomy (NCBI): domain Eukaryota; kingdom Metazoa; phylum Chordata; class Mammalia; order Diprotodontia; family Pseudocheiridae; genus Pseudocheirus; species Pseudocheirus occidentalis. Next base: position 142,332,124 of record CM053597.1, on the reverse strand, counting down.
AGACACAGACAAGAAACTAGGCTTTGCCCTCAGAGAACTTAAACATGTCTAGTGGAGAAACTGAAGTATATACAGATAATATAGAAAATTACACCAGGAGGGTGGTACCTGAGTGATCCTGGAAGGCAGCTAAATGGCACAAAGAATAGAATAGGCCTGCAGTTAAAACCTGAGTTCAAATTCCACCTCGGGTTATGCAGCTGTGTAAGCCTAGGCAAGTTGCCTAACCTCTACCTATTTCCTCATCTGTAGAATGAAATGCTAATGGCAGCACCTACTTTGCTTTGAGGATCAAATGAGATATTTGTAAAGTACTTAGCACAGTGCCTGGCACATAATGGGTACTGTTTGTGAGTAGTAGTGTTAGGAGGATTTCTAGAGAATGCATTCTTGGCCTGGCTTATGTATTTTGCAAGCAGGAGATGGAACTTCAAATTGAGTCTGGCTTAGCTTTAACAAAAAGGCAAGCAGTGAGTCTAGAATGGTGAGTTGGAGCCACATTGTTGGCACACTAAACTTAATGGTGCAGTGGTTTTATTTTTGTCTTAGAACAAACAGGGAGCCCACTGTAAGGTTTTTAACAGAGTTGTGACATGATAGAACCAAGTCTTAGATGATTTTGACAACTGTGTGGAGAAAGGATTGGACAGGGTATTCTTTGGAAGCAGACCTTAGGACAGTGGTTCTCAACCTTCCTAATGCCGGTGACCCTTTAATACTCGTATGTGGGCATGTCTGTATGTGGGCAGACAAATGGATAGAGATAGAGGAGCCATGTCTCGGTTCCTAAGACCATCGAAATATGTGTTTTCTGATGGTCTTAGGCAACCCCTGTGAAAGGGTTGTTCCACCCCAAAAGGGGTCGCAACCCACAGATTGAGAACCGCTGCCTTAGGAGGATATTATGAGTCCAGGCAAGAAGAGATGATTAGAGTGGAGAAAAGGGAACAGATGACAAAGATGTAGCAACTGATAAACTGGAAATGAGTGTTTTATGAAAAGCAAAGGTTTCTTATCTACATAGAACTGAAATAAGGAGCAAATAATAAGGATAAGGAGCAAAGCTTTTTTTCAATAGTGAAATATTTGAAGAAGCAGTATAGTACAAGAGAACAAATGTTAGCTTTGAAGTCAGAAGACCTGGGTTTAAATCTTAATTCTGACATCCAATACTTAAAAGCATGTCACTTAACCTTCCTAGGCCTGTTTCCTCATCTGTAAAGTGAGGACATTGAACAAGACGGCCCTTAAAATCTCTTAGAACTTGAGATCTATGACCTTATATCTAACATGGAGGACAGTTCAGGTATTACAACTATATAATTATAAAATATTTTGTTCAGATCTGTGATCACAAGGTTTCCAGAGTTGCTTCCAACAGTGCAGGTCACAAACCATCCAGGCCTGCAGATTCTATGCAGCGCTCATCCACATCTTCCCAAAAGTTCACAACAGAGAAAAGCCAATGTGCTGGAGACCATTTTTGCCTTCTTCCAACTTAAAGGGTTCCAATAGGCACTATGGTTTATGTCTGCCTGTCACTAGCTCTTACCACATAACCACCCCATCTTGTTGCTGTCATAACATAGAGTTCCTTGATGACATTCTTTACTCCTTTTCTTTTCTGGAATTAATACTATAAATTGTAGCCTGTTCACCATGTTCCTTTCCTTTGCCCTTTTTGAGTGATGCTTATTTAGTTCTTGAGTGTTCTTTGAGTTATCTCTACCATTCAGCAAAAACACTTGTCCTAAATCATTGGGCATTTACATATGATTTCATTTTACTGAAATTTGGGTGTGGAAACTCCTTTTACCAGTAAAGGCAGGCAACTAATTCTTATGTAATTTATACACTCTTAAGAAAATTTCATGGGGGCATTGAAAGTTAAGTGATGTTAAGACATGCTCAGGGTCATGTTGTTCATTTGTGTCTGACTTCATGACTCCATATGAGGTTTTCTTGGTAAAGATACTGGAATGATTTGCCACTTCCTTCTCTAGTGGATTAGAGGCTAAATGACTTGCCTAGAGTCACATAGCTAGTAAGTTTTTGAGGCCATATTTGTACTTGGGTCTCCTTGACTCCAGGCCCAGCGATCTATCCACTGAACCGTCTAGCTGCGTTGTTCAGTCATATAATCAGGATTTTTCATCAGCTTTGCATGCTGCCTGCTACTTATTCTTTATGAGTGTTGTAACACTTTTGTTGCAGTAAAACTTCACTCTTTATTGGAGCAAAGACCAGCCTAAACTAGCAAAACTCTAATAGATTTTTGGCAAACTCCTTTTAAAAAGCTTTAAAAATCAGTTTTTAAAACAAAAACACAGGTGCTGTGTTGACACTATTACTGATTACAAGTTTAACATGAATTAGGCTGTATTTTATTTTATGAATGTTTTTTAAAATATAATTGAGAAGCACTGAAGCAAAGTGAATAGAGTGGCCTTGGAAACAGTCTCTCTCACATAACACAACTTCTGTGGTCACAGCCTGTTTAACTTCCCAGTACACCAGGCAATTCTTTAAGACTATATAGGATTATAATTTAACTAAACCGATCCACAAAACTAAACAGATCCACAAAGGATCTGTTCATACACTTAAAGGTCCAGACTAAATACACACACATAACTAACTGTATATGTATATGTGTGTGTATAAACAGACATAGAAATATACACTAAATTAAAAGGAATTATATTTCTAGTTTGAAATGTTTCCAAAACTAAACTTAAAGAGAATTTTCAAAGTTAAAACATGCTCTAGTACAGTGGTCCTTAACATTTTTTTTTGGTACGATGGACCCCTTTCTCAGAATGTTTTTAGATGTTTTAAAACACAGGATTATAAGAGAAACCAGTTATATTAAAATACAATTATTTTTTTAAATTACAGGGTTTTTTTAAGTTAATGGGTTTCAAGTTAAGAACTCTCAGCTCTAAATCTGTGCTTTCAGAGTAGTAAAAGGTTTTCAAAATTTTTAAGAAAGCCAGAGTGAGAATCATTACATTGTATCACTTTTATATTTGTATCCCAGGCATTTGCACATAGTAGTAGAAGATAAATGTTTGTTGATAGATTGAATTTAAAGTTTAAAGGACTTAAGAGACAGGAAGGGTCTTGAGATTCTTAAATATCTAACCCCCAAATTTACAAATGAGGAAGCAAACATGGAATGGCTGACCATTTCAAAGATATACATAAGAAAAAAGTAGTAGCAAAACCAGTCTTCCAAACAAGTTTTGAACTAAAATTCTTAGAACAAAACTCATTAGTATATGTATTAACATATAGGAGAGAGGATTTGATAACTTGACCTGAATAGAAAAAGTAAATGTGGGCCAAATTTTAACATCTACATTTGTACGCTTACTACTTGAACAACTTTGAGAGAAAAATCATTTCTCTTTTGGCCTCAAGTTTCCTCCTTTGTAAAATGAAGAAACTGGGATAGGCCCTAAGGTTGTTTCCATCTTTAAATTCTGCTATGCCCACGAATTTGTTATTACTAATAAATGCAGATAAATTTATAAACAAGAATTTGGGCGCTTCCTGTTTGATTTTCTGTAATGTAGCATGAAATCTTCCTTTGCTGAAAGCTGCTCTGAATTTAATATATATATTAATGTCCATTTTTCCAGGTATGTGCATTTATACATATGAAGACAGTGGGTATTTTCAGTGACAAATGAAAATGGCTAACCCATTAAGAGGAGAAGTTTTGACTCTTTATAAAAATGTAAGTATCTACTACTAGTTCCAATAATCTTAAATATTACACGGTGCAAATTATTTAGGAATATAAAACATGTTTGTTTTTAAGCTGCTGTATGTCGGAAGAGAATATCCAAAGGGAGCAGACTACTTTAAAAGACGTTTGAAGGCAGCTTTCCTTAAAAACAAAGATGTGAATGACCCAGAGAAGATCAGAGAACTTATTGCACGAGGAGAATTTGTTATAAAAGAGCTAGAAGCCTTGTACTTCCTTAGAAAATACAGAGCAATGAAGCAACGCTACCACTTAGAAGATGACAAAACAAAGTGAATTTTTATTGTTGAAAATGTTGGTTTACTGCTTTGGCTGAGCATTAATTGGTGGCACTTTCTTTATATGTAAATCAAATATTGCAGAATAACTCTAATGCACAGGATGTACACAAAAATGCCCAGAATAACTGAACTCTCTTCCTCAACTTTAAAAATTATTTTAATAGTTTCCAACTGATACATCTATAAACTTATACTGAAAGCTTACTCAGACAAGACTTGTGTCCTTGTTTTTTTTATTTACAGCATCTGTCAAAGCACTTATTTAGCAAAAAATTCATTGTTCAATTTACTGAACAGAAACTTCCATCATTAATCAACACTGAAAATTTTTAATGGAAATGTTCACTAGGCCTTAAAAATAAATACTTATGGATGATGTAGTTTTAGGTGTCTTAGTCTTATTGTTTTGTATTCACTGATTCTGTCGCAAAGAAAAAAAGATGGCATTTTGCATTGAAAATAACATTTGTCAAAGGTATTAAGATCTAGGTTTTAACTCAGGCAACCCAACAGTTCATTTGTTTTACAGTTTTTAAAGGAGTATTTAAAAAACTTTTTGCCAAAATTGGGCATACTCCAACAAGGTATTACGGTTCACTAGAAAGAAAACTGAATAGCACCCAGAATTAAAATGGATATTTTCTGTAGCTGCACTGCACAAATATATAGTACAGAAAATCATTTGTAACAGCTTATAGATACCCATCAGTCTATGGCAGTTAGATGGTACAATCCTGAGTGCTGGGCCTGGAGTCAGAAAAACCTGAGTTCAAATGTGGCCTCAGATATTGCCTAGCTGTGTGACCCTGGGCTAGTCACTTAATCCTGTTTGCCCTGGTTTCCTCATCTGTAAAATTAGCTAGAAAAAGTCAAGAAAACCCCACATGAAGTCATGAAGAGTGAGAAACTACTGAATAACAACATCCATCAAACTGGCTAATTATGCTGAAATGAAATTCTTTGAAATAACTTGCTTGTCTTGACTTTTGAGATATTTGTTTTGGAAGATAGCTTTCAACTAATAATTGGAATGATTAGGTGATACACCGATTTTTATTTTATTTTTTTGCATTTGGACTAATCAATAGGAGAACCACAGCCTAAAAACTTCATAGTTTTATTATTGTTACTAGATTCCTTTCAAATTTAGTTATTATAATCATCTTTGACTTAAGACAAAATGCTATACTACTTTCATTAAGAAAAACAGATGGAGTTTTCATCTTTTGCTAAAGGATAAAATAACAATGAACTTTTAGCAAATCCTAAAATTATACAGTAGATACAACAGTGTTTGATTACTGTAACTGATGTAAGGCACACATCAAAGCAGTTTCTTTTGTGATTAATGACTGTCTATGATAAAATATTTAATTTCCTTTAGAGGAAATCTCTAAAAATATAAGTACATTAATGCATACCCCAACAACTGCAGAGCAAATATTAAAATATGAATTCAGATTTTGAAATCAATTCCCAGGAAATATAGTAGTAGAGTCACAATAACTTTATTACATTACAATAATTAGGAGTAGTACAGTTTATGACAAAAATATGACAATTTCAGATCACTTCACAGCACATACTCCTGTGAACATTTAAAAGTTAATTTTAGTTAAAACAGTGGTCATTTTACATTTTTATGTCTGATACAACCAATGTTCCTAGTTCAGCGCAACCAAATGATGGAGAAAAACTGGATCACACTGCATATGCCCCCACACACACACACAAAAAAGCACAATGTACAAAATGTGCATGTTTCAGTTTACACTATACAAAAATAGTTAAAATACATTCCAGGTAAACATGTTACATTAAGAAACAGTTTCTAGTAAGAAGTTGGCACTCAAAAAAAGGAAAAAAGCAAATGATTTTCAACATGGTAACAAAAGACAGTGGAATTAGGAACTTTTATATCATGTAGCCCATGTAGTATCATGTAGCAAGTTTTACCCCAAAAGTTTGACAATTTCTCCAGTTGGCTACCTCTGTTTCTCTAAGTACATCTGTATGTTCAGTATCATCATTCCATGTAGGCATTTAGAGCGGTTAGACACCCAGATTTCAAGCTAGGTAATTAACAGAAAACTCAGGAACTGAGTACGTTGCTTGGAGAAGCAGTAATTGTTTGCCCTGCTGTACTGAACTAATCAGTACAGTTTCATGCTGTTTAATTTTTCTCTACATGAAATTCCTAACAGCCAAGTAACTAGAATTTCAACTTAATTATTAATTGCTGGTTGCTTTTTTAGAAGGTGATTATCAAGATTACATAAAGCTACCACATTATTCCTTTCTGACAAGTAGAATTAATAAATGAATTATCATACAGTAACTGACTTAACAGGCGAATTTTTGTTGCCATCAAAACACAATCTGAGATGTTCTTAGAAAGCATTAAAAGAAGTTCATTGGAATACAAATAAGATCAAGTTATGCAAACTGCAACTCAACATGCCCCAGTTTCTACAAATGTTTAAAAAAACTACACAAAAGTGGCAAAAAATTTTGATGCTCTACAAAAGTTAGGTTCTAAATTCTTATGCAGTGTGACTCAGTTCAAACAAAACCTAGAACTCCTAATTTTTGTATAATGACTCAAAAACATACTATCCACATCTGCTACATTCTTCCACAAACATGTTATAGGGATTCTAAGACTAGGTCAATTTTCTCAATTTCAGTATTGGATTTTAAATGTTAAGGCTATTATAATTAGATAAATGCTTATCTTCTAGGATTCCTCCTTCCCACCCCACCCCATCCTTTAATTCTACAAAAACTACCCTCTTCCTCAAACCACTCACAATTCAGGTAATGAAGAATAACTTATCAGTTGTATAGGTTTTTTTTTTAATTGCCCTGCTTCACCAAAAATTCAAGAACCCTACAGAAAATACATTTGAATCCCTTTATGCATCACAACTCTTTTAAGTATGGCCATTTCTTTCCCTTGGTACTGCATATATCTTGATTACCCCTAGACAATGCTCCATAATCCTAAATTTATAAGTAACATTTAAGAAAAGTTACACTTAATTTTATCCAGAATGGAAACTACATTCAGTCACTATGAGATACATCTTAGTTACTACTTAATTTATGACAGTTAAAAAGCTAATGTACTCCATGATTCAAATCAAAAGGAAAACCGAATGAATTGTTTATAAAAAATTAAGTTCAAAGAAAGATCTAAAGCCACTGAAAGCAGTAAGAAATCAGGATTATGACCCATGTATGTACTTCATATTTTTCTTTTCCATCATTACAGAACAGTGTCTGAATATAACCTCAAATATGTCCTTCTAGTGAATACAGTGGTGTCAGACTCAAACAGTATTTCTTGTGGGTGCTGTTGACTCTTTAAAAAATCTCAAATTAACATTATCCATGTTGCACTTTTATTTCCGCATTTTTTAATTTCCTGATTACATTTTAATTTCATTTCGGTCCCACCTGGGAGCAAGGAGTCCACAGGCTGCAAGTCTGACACCTGAGCTCTAAGATACTAGGTCTGCCTTAAAAGTAAAGGCCACTGAGCAAGTCTATGTGAACAAATCAATTAAAAATAGGAAAATAAAAAGGTCTTTATTATTTTCCACTGCCGCAGTTTTTTATTTTGTTTCCATTTTTATAGAAAAAATATATTTTTAAAGGAGTGACTATGACAAATAGCAGCAGTGGAAATTTTTTAAAAATTCTAAATGACATACTTTACATTCATTAAAGGTGATCTGAAACTACAAGGACATGATGTCTATAAGCTGAAGCTACAGGAAGACTATAAGAGGTTCTTACATCCTAAAAATTAATAAAACCAATCATTTAAGTTTCAATTGAAGTTAAAATACTTAAAAACTAATCCATTATCAGGATAAAATAAAACAGTATAGGGATCGTTTAAAAACTGTAACATTTTACTTCATTGATTTGTTAAAACACCTAAGTTCATAACTGGCAAGAAAAAAATAGAAAGTTATAGCAAGTGTGCATGCACCAAAAGTCCCAAGAGGGAAAATCTCAGATACTCAATTTTTTTTTTCACAGGCATTGCTAGTTCAAGAACCAACACTAAGGGAATACTGGCACTTAGAGGAATAAAGTTTCCACTGTCATTTTTAAAATAAGCATTCAGATAAAAGCTAAAAGGTTGCATGAAGCAGAAAGAAAACTAGGTAATGCTAGAAGCAAATGCTAATAATTTAGTATAATGTACAAAAAATTATCTTAAGTATGCTTTTGAGAAAAAAGTACAAATTTTATTTACATAATTATACACTTTGTCTTTGACTTCTTTTTCTTCTTTTTACCATCTTTGCTCATCTTTTCTTTATGTTTTCGAATTTCACGAACTAATGTGTAAAAGGCATCATCAACACCCTGAAATACATAAGAAGTATAAAATCATTTTAGCAAAAGTTATTTGCTACCATTTAATCTTCTATGCTGAATAAATAGGGAAGGGAGCATTTTACCAATGGAGACATTTAGGTTGAGCCTGTATAAAGAACTTTTTTACATTTATGTATGGAAAATATACCTAAAGCACTTATGTATATGATTTAAGTATCATTTTTAAAAATACTTTTAGGATTATTTCCCTTTTTCATAATTTTAGATGAGAACACTTATTCTTGGTGTGTATTAATGGCTGGTTAAAACATCAAAGGGAAAAAAAAGATAAGCAAAATTATTAGTAGTATTGCTCTAAAGAGACATGGTCTTTGCACTTAAAATTATATTAATTTGTTTGAAAAGTTACTTATTTCACTAACATCATTACTGTCTACCACTAATACAGCATGCCTGAATTTTTACACAAGGATAATTGTAATCAAGATCTAAGTTTTTAGGCTGACAACTAAAACAAGAACCTTCATAAAAACAAGAATCATTGCTATAGTTGTCCTCCTTATTTGCAAATATTAAGAGTCTAAATACATTTGTGTGTTAAACCTCAATTATCCCTGTATTTTGGACCTCACTATAAGCTATGCAAATATTTTTTAACATATGTTCATCCAAAATCAATTTAATAGGTAAATGTAAAGCATTTGTGAAGTAAAAAAATACATAAATTTTCAGTAAAATTTTTATGTATTTTAAATCAGTGAAACTAACCTTAGGAAGAGAATCACAGTGCTCTTAATTTATATACCCTACAAAGCAACTATATTTTAAAATGATATATAACATATCACCTTCCTCAGATATGGGTAGAATAAAACTACATCCTATAGAGTGCTCTACTTGATATAGAGGGTGGTGAGAGAAAAGAAAACCAGTTAAAAATGTAATTTGATATGTAATAATTTATATATAACCTGATGAATTATTTAACTGAATAGCAAAACGGCCTAACAATGCTGAAAACAAGAGTCTAACACATGAAACAGAGCTTGCTGACACTCTTCCCCACTCCCCCACAAAAAAATTACCAAGAGCTTGTAATCAATTAACATTTACACTTGTTCACTTTGCCACTATTAACAATGAAATTAGTATAAAATGGAATGTAAATAATAATTAGATAAACCTGAATAAGTTATAAAACAAACATAGAAATATTTCAAAGCCGGACACTAGAGGGAGCCTTAGGAACAAAAATCTAACACATTAGATCTATGTCAAGCCACTAAAGAATGAAGTCATCTTTGTGTTTACTAATGTTTTGGCAAATTCGTAATTTACTTTATTTTATTTAATTAAAAGTTTTAATTTCTACTATGGTTTACTACCTTCTATTATATAGAAGACCACAGTACATATTCCAAGATGGTGAGTTTGACATTTAATGCAGTGTACTACTGGACTTCTTTCATCAGCTATGTTAATAGCAATAGTAGTATAATCATTTCATTCAGTGTCTATTCTTTTAGGTTACATTAACCCTAACAATATACTTGAGTATAGGTGCCATTAGGTATTATTATATGGCAGGAAACAGTGACTGCTAAGCATCAATTGTCCGTGGCAATTCAGTTAGTGGCAGACAAGTATTCCACCTTTTTATATTCAGCAGTTATGACTATCTGTTCAAAAACAATGAGAACCTAGAAGTTCCATTGAGGGTTTCTGGTAGCCTTAAATTTTTACTTTGGGCTATAACAGTACTAACAAATAGTTAAGAAAATATTTGCAATTATTCAACAGGCATCCAAGGCAACTCAGTACTCAATTTCAACAGATCAAGTTGCACCAGGTCAAATAAAAGAGGAAATACAAAGAAAAATATAAATATAAAATATAAAAAAATTAAAAGGGAAAAATGCTTCCAAAATTCAACACTAGCACTTAAAATATAATAGTACTAAAACATAACTTTGATTAAAGTTTTGTACTCAAATCTATTTTTTCCCATCTGCTTTGCGTCTACAAAAGTACCATGAAGCTTCTTGCCACCTGACTTGCTGCTGAACCATTCCTACGTGTATAGTTTACTCTTACTAGATTGTAAGCTCCTTGAAAGCAGGGACTGTTTTTACTTTTCTATTTGTATCCCCAACATTTAATATAGTACTTTATCTCATAGTAATCATTTAACAATTTTTTTAAAAAATTAGTAACTAAGACAATTCTTAATAGTGTCCAAATGCATAAAGGAAATTTAACATTCAAGCAATAATTAAAGTCTCATAACTATTTAACACATTAAACTGTTATACACACAAAATATTTCAAGACTTCAACAATGTGTGACTGCCTTAGATTGAGTACTCTCTCCACTAATGCAGGTCATGATTCCTGTGACTTAGTATTAGTAGGTGGTTTTCTAAAGCTGCTGTGACCAAAACTTTTACCTGGTTTTAATTAATTAAATTAGTTAAATTAATTTAATTAATTAAATAAGTTAAATTCTGAATTTAACTAGACTCAGACAACACTTACACACTTGGCCACCAAGCCTCTACTTGCAGCCTTTCCAACTTATGCTCTGCTGGCATAGTCTTCAAGAACCCACGTTCACCACACCATAAAGCAGGCATCTCAAGAGGGCTTTGGTCTTCCTATATATATTTTTACGTAAATCTTCATGAAAAATAACTTTTAAAAGATCATACCCCAAGGAACTTATTTAAATCAACACTTAGAAACAAGAAGAAAAGGCTAATTTTCTTTATCTTAATTTGAAAATAATTTCATCAAAAGATTTCTATAGTACCCAATAGTAATAAGCACTTTAATAAATGAATTTTACCATTTTTTCCCCTGAAAAGGAAGGTATGTAAGTTTCAGAGTTCATCAGCAACATTTAGCTAATACCAGCTATGTATAAGACATTATACTATTTCTTTTGCATTTACACTCTGACTCATCTATATATTGGACTTGACTCTACAGTTAAGAAAATACATTTGTTACCTTTTGGAGGTTTAACTCTTAAGTCCCTAAAATGCAGAACACACATGACTGATAGTCTAATAAATAACATACTAAATTCAACATTGTAAATTCCCGTCTCACCTGTGCCCAAAGAATACTGCAAAACTAATAACCTAAAGGAAATCATAGATTGTTTTTTTGTGAATTTCATGTCATTCAACTCAAACAGACATTGACCAGATGTGACCTTGGGCAAGCCAGGCCCCAGTTTCCTCATATATAAGGGCATTTTTTTTTGTCTTTCAGGTCTCATCCAGTTCTATCTATTTCTATGATTTATAATCCCATGCCCACATTTTACAGATAAGAAAACTATGGTCCAACCACAATTTGGTTTTTAATAAAAAATAGGTTCTGTCATAATTTTCCTGCAGAGTCTGAATTCAGAATTACTTTAAAAAGTAAACATTTTATATTCTACTTCAAATTAGAATGCTATAAATCTAAGTATTTTAATATAGAACTGCCATAAACAGTTCTAAGAGTTTATAAACTGTGTTACCTTTAAAAGACCATCAGCTTTCTGCCAAAATGTAATTTGCTCAACTTACCAGATTACATTACAATGCATTTTTTAATTTTCACACAGCCAGGAGTCTTTTCTTCTTTGGTGATTTTTTTCAATCTGTATTGCCGAATCTCTCTCACCAATGTATAAAAAGCATCCTCCACTCTCTGCATTGTAAAACACAACTCCTTTAAAGGTTTGTTTCATTGCTAAAAATAATTTACTGGGATAGCCATGTGGAATAATAATTGAATAAGTGAGCTTCACTTGTTTAAAAAAAAAATAGGACAACACATCATTCACCAATTTTCTAAAAGAGGGGGACAAAAGGGACAGTTTTCCCATCTGAGCAAGAATACAGAGTTATTTTAAGAACTGCTTAACACTGCTTAACAAAATCTGTATATGAGTCGGAGAAGAGTTTATCAAAATTAGTAAGACTGTGTGTGTGTGTGTGTGTTATTTCCCCTCTACTAAGAATTAATGAAAACTTTTAGGAAAACTGTAATTTTTAAACACAAAAATTAAAAAGTGTTCTCTATTCTGTGTGCAGTATTATATTTTATATGATTTGTAGTACAGTAGCCATCATGGCATTATGCCCATTTAGATTTAGGAAAAATAACTGATAATTCTGCCACTGATTTTTGGTCTCATTTTAGGGTTCATTTTTTATAAGCTTTCATTTTTTTCAAAAAGTCCTCCAGACAACATTAGAGTCTAGAGACAATCTAGCCATACCTAGAAATATTTGAGAATTTAACCAATTTTAAATAAAACAAGTTATTATCTTCAATAAAGTCTTAAAAATGAATCTGGATGATGTAACCCATTCAACTAAAATAACATATATATAGCACTCTGCAAACCTTAAGTCACTTTACAAAAGCTATTATTCATTCATTCTTATTTTCCATCTATTTTTCTTGAAGGTTGTGGTGACCTAGAGGTTCAGAGGGTATTGAGAGAAAACACAGTATGTGACCAGAGGGATTCACAGAAGTGCTTTCAAGTCTTTTCTACCAAAAAAAAAAAAATTAAGCAAGTGCCAAAAGTAACAAGGTGATAAATTAACATGGGTCCATCCCAAGAAAGTAGCCTATAATACCACAAAATTTCTTAAATCATATGGGTAAAACTGTAATTAACTTTGTAATTTACCAAATACAAGTTTTACCTTCTTTTTTCAGAATGAAAGCTTCTAAAACCTTAGAACTTTACTGATGTTTCTGTAGTATTCCAAATATTTTAGTGACAATCTTGTAAATAAATCTGATTCATTATATATTGAGATTAATTACAATTTTCTCCTCAAACAGAACTACATTTTTGAATGAAAAGGTATTCAGCCTTTCCTTAAATAACAACTTAGACTAAAGTCAAACGAAACCTGAACAAAATTCTATAAACATAGGTTTCTCCATTTTCAACTGTAAGTAATGGTTCTGTTTTCTGATTAGTTTTATATCTATAATTAATTCCTTAAAGGGGCAAGAAGTTTTTTTTTAAGTTAAAATTATCATGAAGAAAATAAGATTAGAAGTAATCTTGAATTTTAAAATAACTTAAGGTACTTAAATTCTTTTAACAAAGGAATAAGTCTTTGAAAAACCTTTTCAATTAAAACTCAGAACTTGAAAAATTCGAATACTTCCCAAAAACCAAGTAAAAGCTCGTTTTCTTGATATGTTAAAAATAAAAATTAAATTTTTATTCCTATCAAAAGGAAAATAAATCATTTTTCAGGATTTATTTGTAGCTGTCAGAAAAAATGCTATGAAAAAAAATCACAGAACTTTGTGCACACTCTTACTATTCTGTAGCAAGAACATAATTATTGCTCGATTTGGACTGGGTGCATAATTTTATTTTTTTTTAGCACAAACATACCCATCACCATTAAATAAAGGTGTGATTTTGGTTCTAACAATGCAGAGAGAATAGGAAGGCATTAATTCAAAAGAAATTGCCACCACCACCACCACCACCAAAGAATTCATTATTAGAATTATAGCTAAGATTATCATCATTGGGAGGTCATTATTTCAGAATGAATTTTATTACCAAGAGAATGTTTATTTTATCAATCTGAAAAACTAGAATTTAAGGAGCCAATTAGCTACAATTTCATTTCTGTAATATCTCTTTTGTGCTGATTTTAAGGTTAAACAACTGACCTCACAGAGATGTGAGTTATCTATTTTATTTCCTTGTGATTCCTTCCATTGGTTTATATTTAACTAAGTTCTGGTATTCATAACAAGGCATTGCATATACTTACAAACTGGCAAGTGTTCACATTCCAAGGATTTACACAACATATTTAGAAATTTCTATTATTGGAATTTTAGAACCAGTTGTTTGTACCATGTTTCCTTTCGTAAGAGCCAATTTACAAAAAAGATAAGATTATTACATGATACACAAGTCAAATAATCCTTTCATTTCAACACAAGTGACATAAAAGTAAAAGTAAGCTAGAAGGAAATGATACCTTGTGAAGTAAACATTTTAAGAAACTGAACAATTTTAACTTCCTGTTTCCATAGGCTAAAGTCTGAGATCAAAGACCAAAATATACCCATTTTGCTGTTGTTGATAAAGATAACATTTAATGTCTCCTTGTCCATTCAAATTATATTTAGTGCCTATGTTCAAGGAACTACACTAGGTCTAGAGGATACAAGGAAAAAAAAATCAACGTCTCTGACCTTGGGTAACTTCTAGTCTACTGGGGGATATAACATGTTCATGAGTAAATACCTATGAGATCATCTGAGGAGAAAGGAGAGGAAGATACAAAATGGTTTCATGTAGAAGGTAGCAGTTAAAAGCCTTAAAGAGATGTGCAATGACTGCATTAGGAGTATAAAGAGATGTAAGATGGCATATAGTGAGTTCAGAAAAACTGCTGCTACATTATTTTAGCTGGTACGTGGTGAGGGCAAACAAATACAAACCTAGAAAAAGTAAACCGAGTCCTACAATAAGGAGGAATATAAATTCCAGGATAAAGAATTTGTGTATTATCCTTGTGGCAATAGTCACTGAGTATTTTTGAGTAGGAGAATAACATGGTCAGACCTATATTTCAGGAATAATTTGTCAGCTGTGAAAGAATGTGTTAGAGAAGGGAGAGACAGGAGAGACAGAGAGACCACTTAAAAACTACTGCAATAGTCCAGCTGAGACACAAGGAAAATCTGAATTAGGATAGTGATCTTGTAAGTAAAAAGAGAGGGAGCTAACACAGGCAACATCCTAGATGTAGATTCATTAAGACTTGGTGGCTCATTAGACATGGGGAAGGAGATGTAACCAAGGATTATTCCTAGTTTACTAACCTGAAAAATAGTGTCTTGGTCTAAGTGGGTAAGATATTTTCCATTTTGAATGACATGATCAGACCTGTGCTTTAGGTATATCAATCTGGAAGATGTGTGGATGATAGATTGGGAAAATGGAGGCAAGCTGCTGGGGGTTGGAGAGAAAGAATAGAAAAAATTTTTACGTAAAAGGGTATGAAAATACTCAAGAAGAAAACTTTTTTTTTCCAAACTGGTTTTAAGATAGTATCTCCCTTTGGTGTTGAAACTGTCTTAAACTTATTAAACATGAGAAATGCATTCTTCCACATTTCAAAATAGTCACGAATTATCTCCATTTTTATCTACTTTTCTACCTCTGCTCTCTGCTGCCTCCTCTAATTGGAGACTTCCTCCATTTTAGACTAGACCACTAACCAAAATCTGCTCCTGACTCTCCAGACTACTTTTTCAACTTTCCCCTGCACAGCATACCCTCTCCCAACCCCACCACTACCTCCTATAGTTCCCTTTTATGTGTTGTCACTAGGACAGAGACTGTCTTTGTTTTTGCTTGTATTTGCATTCTTAGAGCCTAGCAAAGTACAGTAAGCACTTAATAAATTATTTAACTAATCTAAATAATGCTCTACGTGCTACATTATGAACTTTTATTGTTAACACTGCACCTACACTAAACAAATACTTTCTTAATGAGATGACCAAAGAGAATAGTTACGTGTATTCATACACTCAAAACCAATACCATCCCCCCACCCAGAAAAACCCACATACAAACACCTCCCAAAGTCACCATCCCTATTTGGATACCAGACTACAAAACTTGTTTTTAAGCTCTTTACTATTAAAGAGTTTCTATCTCCAGAGCCCATCACAGAGTCTGGCACACAGTAATACTTAATAAACAAATACTTGGTGATTGGCTTAAAGAAATAAGGGAGCTTCCCTGCTTCTAAGAAATATTCGAGGCTTCAGGCTTCTGAAGTCCCTTTCAGTCCTATAGCTATAATGCTAAATTTTAATCTAATGAACAAAATTTACAGATGCTTCTATTAAGTTACAGGAATTTAATACCTGAGGATTTTCTTATTTGTCATTGGAAATGGTTACTTTTAAAAATATAATTCAAACAATTTTGTAATATATATTTTAATTTCATCAGTTGAAAATGAACCATAAACCTATGAAGAGTAAACTATTTGATATTTTAACTTTAAAAAATTTATTTTCCTAGAATTCTCAAAAGTGAAATCCAATGAAAGTTTTTTATTAGGCCTATAATCACCTTTACTGATACCACTTCAATGAGAATACTCACTTGCTTTCAGCAAAATGTATGGCATAATACTGACTCCCAGAGTTCCAGTATTAGTTTCAACAGCTGCTGCCCCTAGCATTACCACATATTGACTCAGATGGGCCAGGATAATCTAGCATTAGCTGCCTAATTAGATAGATGCCCTAAAATAGCCAGGCCTAATCTAATCTACATTAACAATGTATGTATGTATGTGTGTGTATACATATACACACACACACCCCCCCACACACACTCCCTAGTTCCATGCATGTATATATGTGTGTGTGTTGTCTGATTTGCCTTTCTTATCCTCCCTTCAAGAGCCTGATTGAACTTACTCCTTCCCCATTCCTTTCCCCTCTCTAAATGCAATAAAACTTAGGATACCTTTCTCTAAAACTTTCTTTAAAAACTGATTTTCTGCTCAGGTAACTGATGCATCTTGGGCAGTGTAGGTCTCTTCATATGTTGCAACCTCTTTTTTATAGTAGTAATAACAATAACCTTTCACATTCCTATTCTTGCTGTTTCAATATACAAATAAATTATTAAATATGGCAACATATTTTATAGGTTTTATATAAATATGTACCTATGTATACACAGAGAGATATACAGTCAAGAATCAAAGACTATTCAGAGATGGAAATTATTTCAGAGGCCCTATAGACCAACCCACACTTCAATAAGAATCACCACTATAATATCCAGGATAACCTAGTTATCTGGCCTTTGTTTGAAGAACTTTCAACCATCCAATACTTTCTCCTTGAGAGGAAAAAAGGTAGCCAAGGGCAACAGTGATTCTTGTTTCTTCAATTTGTTTGTAATTTTAAGAGAAGATGATGGAAGACTATAAAGAAAACCATCTCATAAAATAGGAAGAAAGAATAACTGAAAAAGTTTATAAAAAGCTTGATGAGAGATCCAACTAAGCAATATGTCATCCTATGAGCATTCAAGGATAAAACTAGACAAAATACAATCAATAGATGAAAAATGGAAACTGTACAAGAACTTTTTCTTGAATTGCACAGGAAAAGCAGAGAGGTGTGACTGGAGGGAAAAAAACTCTGATCACATTAATGAGGCAAGGCTGACTGATAGATACCAATGGAACGTAGGCTTATCTATCCATGCAATGTCAAAAGAACTCAAGCAGGATTCTTCAGCACACTAAGTAGAGCTAGATAATAATATTATGAGATCACAGATACCCTGAAGCATCTTGTCTTAGACAGATCTAGAGGGTGCTTACGTCTGAAATGTCTGGGCACACTTAAAACACATGGAGTCCTCCCCAAAGCAAAGTCCATGACTGTATGGTATCTCAATTTATATTGAATCATAATCTAAGTAAGAGGGACTATGCCTTCTTTTTTTAATCCCCTACCACGTACCCACAATGTCTTATACTTATTAGATGCTTAGCACTTCAACTTAACTGGGTAAATTTAAGAAGAGCTGAAGAGGTCATGAGTGGGAAAAGTCTAAGAAGGCATGGGCAAGTAATCTTTGCTCAAGGGAAGATTATCTGATGCTAAAGACTTATTAGCACTTAACTGAAGCTTACTCTCAGTTATAATTTTTAAAAATGAAAAAGGTAGCTTTAGAAAGTGAGCTGTATTAGAAACAGAGGAACTGGTTTTGAGTCTAAACAACTGAGTGACCTTGGACAGGTCACTTTTCTTATTTAGGCCTATTATCATTTGGCTACCTCAAGTGCTATGTACTCTTATTTTCACTGACTTTCAAAGGCTCACTAACAATGACTTGGTAACCACATCTTACAATACCAAGGGAAAACTATCTAAAACTCTGAATACCATGCTGCCTCTCCTATGTGCAGCTTTGAAAAAAAACTAATTTGAGCAATAAATTCTCTCTATACCTACAATAATCAACTTTTGGACAACTTATCTCCTTCCTCAGAATGTTTTCATGTCCTCAATTACTCATTACTTCATGATATGAATTCCTCTATGAATTTCAGTTCACAAGATCCTACCTATTCTTTCCTTGTGTGAAGGGGTTAAACTGAATTCAGGTCTTTCCTGAATTCAAATCCAGAGCTTTGCCACCTAGCTTACTTTAATAATTATATATTTATAAACTACAAATTAATATTAGTTCACAACATTTTGGCTATCTAGTGTACATTTTAAACATCTAAAATAATGTAATAGATGGAAAGCATCTTGTATGCTAGATAGCTTTTCAAATGTATGTAATTTATTAAATACTCAGGTACATCATAAATATTAAGTAAAAGGGGGAAATGAATTGTATGTTTAAATATCTACTTTTAGAAATATTTAATTCAAAATCACAAATGCTAATCTATAAAAAAGTTAAGTAGAAATCCTGACCTACTTGCTACCCTCCACTAAGTGACCTTCATTTAAACACATAATCCATCAGAAATTAAACCCCTCATAAACCCCTCACCTAAATATGTAACCTAAGTCTAATTCATTAGCTATTACATTATACCTATTATTAATAGCGTGGGGTATGAGGGATAAAATTGTCCTCTAAACTGGGAAGATCTGGAATTGAGTCTTTACTCTGACACGCTGACTGTGTGACCCTAGAAAGGTTTCTCAAAGTCTTTCTGTGCACTGGGCAACTCTCTAAATAAAGATAGCTTTCAGCTGCAGAGAATCAGCAGCCAGAGCCAAATTAAAAGTAACTGGGAAATACTTAAATGTTCAGGATGTGGTCTTCCAAAACAATATGCAGCTCACAAGGATCCTTATGTTTTAGTGGCCCCTGTTTATATTTAAGTTTGACATCACTGCTCTATAACAATGAAATAACAATGTTCCCTATCCCTATATTTATTAATGGTATATACACACTAAATTTAAAACCCAAAAATACACATAAAAAATTAAGGCATGAAGCAAGACAGTACCCTTTTGTGAATAAATGATAGAATAAAAAATAGGATATTTAAGTTATTAAATGCTTGAATCACAAAATACAACTTATAATGGGAAAAGGACCTAGGTCCAAGAACTTTGCATATAGGAAGTACAATATTACTATTAAAGGACAGCTTCATATATCACATTTCAAACTTTCTACAAGTTAGAATAGCTCTTTTAAAATTTCCTAATAAGATATACTAAAAAAAAAACAACCTCAAATTAGATTCAATTGATATTGTTATGACTCAGTAAATTTTTCATAAGGTAATTTCTAAGGAAATCAAAAGTTCAGACATAATAAATCAAAGAGCAAATATAAAGCTTAGAAATATAAATCTGTTTAAAAGTTTAAGAATCAGGGCAGAGTTAAATGTTCAATAAAAGCAGATCTCAAAACAGATTTATGTAGCAAAGTAGTTATTCATTATAAGATCCTTAAAATATCTGAAATAAGTTTCTGTTAAATCAATACTATCTTCCCACCAATTTCTATTATCAACTGGAGATATGCTCATCCTCAAGCAATTTTAGCCCTCAAACTTTTTAATACAGAAAAATACATAATCACATGTTAAAAATGGGTATTTCAAAATATACTATGAATACCATACTACTTTAAACATTTTAACCAATTATCATAAAACGAAGCAGTATGTAACAATTTGGGACAAGGAAAATGGGATATTAGGGTGTTTTGCTTCGTCCTGTCAGTCATTAACTTGCTATTATCAAGAGTTAAGTCAAGGGCTCCCTTCTGGAAATGAAAACTATTTCCCTTCTTTCCTACCTTTGATTTGTAGCCCTGTAAAATATTAGGCAAGTCTATAACCCTTCACTTTTCTTGTCTATAAAGTGGGAAGATACATGTTTATTTCTCCAAAAAGCCTTTTAATATAAATGATTTTATAAATGATAAAATCTCCCTCTCTTTGGAAAAGAGTGTTACTGGTCTAAAGGTAGTTGGACTGGGAACCAAGTTTCCTTTTTCACCTTTTCTATATATCTACAAATATAATCATAGCAAAAGAATTTTTCTCTGGGGAAGATTCCCCTCCCACCCCCCTAATGTCACTGGTTTGACTGAGGTGTCAATCCACATCCAAGCAACAGTTTTACTTAACTGTTTATGTCATGACTAGTTGGCCTGCTGCTGATGGCCAATACAGCCAGGTTATCATAGGGGATATAAGAATACTAGTGGGGCGGGTAGGTGGCGCAGTGAATAGAGCACCGGCCCTGGAGTCAGGAGTACCTGAGTTCAAATCCGGCCTCAGACACTTAACACACACACAAAAAAACTAGCCGTGTGACCTTGGGCAAGTCACTTAACCCCAACTGCCCTCCAAAAAAAAAAAAAAGAATACTAGTGGAAATGCTAGAAGAACACAATATATGTGACCTGGAGGAAGTCTTAGAAATAATCTAGTTCATTCCATCATTTTAAATGAAACTTATTAAAGATATTATATGTTTGTGGTCACATATCTAATAATTAGTAAATTCAGCACTGGTTACTTGATCTAATAGGTCTAAGTGTTCTATAATGTTCTAAACTCAAAGCAACATAAGGTCAATCCTCAGACTGTTGCTGTAGCTCCTTCACTACCTCATAATCAAATTCCATTTTTAAAAGTATTAAGTATCTATTGTGCACAAAGCACTAAGCTAGGTTCTGGGGATACAAAAATAAAAAAGAGTTGCTGGGACAAAGTAAAGAAATGGAGAAGGCTGTATTCCCAAATGCCCCAAAGTGACTACATATCCAGTATGGAAAGAACCAAATTTCATTAAAGTGAAGTCGATCTTCCCTAATTATAAAAGACTATAAAAATGCAAAAAAACATATTTTTGGTTCAAAAAAATTTGATTCTATGAAAGGGAATTCTTTTTTGGGGGGGAGGGCAGTTGGGGTTAAGTGACTTGCCCAAGGTCACACGGCTAGGTTTTGTTTGTTTGTTTGTTTATTTTTGGTGTTAAGTGTCTGAAGCCTGATTTGATCTCAAGTACTCCTGACTCCAGGGCCAGTGCTCTATTCACTGCGCCACCATTCTTAATATTGTGCTTGTTTCTTAGTTTTACTACTTTCATCATGAAATCTTAGTTTTCACCCAAATTATTTATGACATAAATGTAAGTAGAAGTGAAGAAACACGCTAAATACCACAAAAAGAATGCTCTCTATTTTACTTGCAAAACATTAATTCAAGTTCCACATCATTCACAGCCTACCCTCCACAATCTATGTTTTTTGTTTCTTTGTTTGAACCTACCATTTCATCACTTAAGGGAATATAGGATAGGAAAACTCTCTCTCCAATGCAGCCAGGCAACTCAAGAGAGCGTCTTGGGGGCAATGAGAGGTTCTACTATGCTAAGTTCTCCGAAATCCTAATGCACCTACTCTCTGTACCACTCCTTTTAGTACGATCACATGTTAACTTACATTTTTATTTAACTGTTGCTTATTTGCAGTCTCTCCAATAACATATGCTTCTTTAGCAACAGACCATTTCTTAAAGACCTTAGCACATGGTTCTGCAAATACTTTTTGAACCCATGTAAATCAGGCACTTTACCCAAAATACTCTGAGATTCTGTTATTAAATCTAAATAAGTAAATAGAAAATTTCTAAAAGACCTTTAACTGTTCTCATGTATATTTTTTCCTTGATAAAATGAATCAGATTTTGAATTCTTAGCATATAAGTTTTTCAAGCCATCTATGCTGACACTACATGCAATGTAATATTTTCACTTTTGTTATTTTTATTATTCAAGAGCTTTCTCCATTTTGTATATCATTCAGTTTATCAGAACAAAACAATGACTACTTCTGTGAAATCAAATGCCCCATGCTTTAAAAATCTCTGCTTCCCTCAAATTAGCTTCTATCAAGGGAAAAATAAACACTTTTTAAATATAATAGAACTGAAACCACGTCTAGAAACATGCACTACATTATCTCTACTGGCACTAGTAGAGAATAGAAAATCTCAAAAGTTAAAACTTCCAGCGCTCTTAAGAGTAATACATTTGAATCTTTAACAATTAACAATTAAGCAGTATATGAGAAGATAAGTACTTGAATTCAAAGTTTTACATTCTTATCCAGAGGACAGGAACCTCTGTACACAGAAATTATTCTTTTTTATTTCAACAGATTACTGTTTTCTAGGTTAAAGGAAAGAAAATCCATGGATTTCCATATAAAAGGATTAATTTAAGCATCAGTTGTTTTAAGCAGCATGTTCATTTATTAATCTACCAAAGCTGAATTTAATCATAATTTACACTATGCAATAGATAAATGGTAGATGTGATGTAGATAACACTTTACAGTCTCAGCAAGTAGTTTTCTATTTGTTATGGTTTTACTTACCTGTCTTGTTTTTGCCGATGTTTCAATGAAAGGAATTCCATAACTTCTTGCTAAGTCCTGAGCTTGTTTTGTATCTACTGTTCTGGAAGGTAAATCACATTTATTTCCTACAAGGACCATGGGTACATCTTCGGAATCTTTAACTCTTTTTATTTGTTCTCTGAGGTAGGAAAAGAAAAAAAGTCATGTTATAGCAGACATTTAAACATATGGAAAAATCTTCTAACACTTGATAAAAAAATTTTTTTAACTTTAGTATGTATAATCAGGCTGAAAACTGATTATAACCCCCAATTTCCCCATATAACAAATCCTTATTTTTCCTTGCTTAGTTTGAATAAAGCATTCAAAATTAGTTCAGATATTTTTGTATTACAAAAAATTTTTAAAAGGAGAAAGGGAGAGGAAAAGAGATATAGGGGTGGAAGAATCTTCATTTTAAAATATAACTACTTCAAAACAAAAGAATGTCAAAGCTATAATTTTGTAATTTCAAACCAAAAAACATACCAAAAAATATGATGAAAAATGTAAATTCTGAAGAAACTCAATATATCTACAAATTGTCGAGAATATAAGCTCTAATTTTAAAGCATATTACTTACAATATATAAACAGCACTTAAGTATGTGCCTAAAAAACAATTATTAGTAAAAGCTTTATTCATTTTTCCTGCATCCCTCATTCCCAAAATGAAATGGTCAAAATCTTAAATAACCATTATATACTCCAAAGTTCAGTATCTGCTAAAAGTCCTTTAACCTGAAAAAAAAATTGGGGGTGGGGGAGTATCAATATTCTTTTTTAAATGGTCTTTTTTTCTGTTTGATGTTACAAAGTAGGCTGTAATTTCAAGAAAAAATGATGGTTTAATTCTGTCCTATTTTACTTTTCTTAACAGCCATTTCTATGGTATGGTGAGGGAGGGCTCCAAAATCTGAAAATGCCAATTTCTAATATTAGATTCGAAGCAAACCCATTTTATAAAACTCACATTACTTTTCTCATTCGTTTCCCAACTATACTCTTTTCCAGTGTGGTCAGGGAATTCCAAATGTAGCATCTTTTCCACTACGCCATTTGGTCTCCTCTGGGAATTGTGGTGAACAGAATTTTCATTTACAGGCATACCACATCTAACATTGTTAATTAAGTCCATAAAAACATAAAGTGAAATAATATCAGAATAGTGCAGTACTTGGCAAATTACATTATATTTGAATTCTGTGATACAGTGTGGCTGAGGATAAAAATATACTATGTATTAATATTACTATGAAATAATGGCTTTTATGTATCTGTATACTACATGTAGACTGCCACTTTCAAAGAATATATACACCAAACCCACACTGGACAATTAAAAAGAACTTAGAAAGCTGTCAATACTCTCCTGTCAAATTCTTTAAAGATACTTTAATTTAAAAGCTCTACTGCCACCGCTAAGCTCCTACTTCCCATCTATATTTAGGATAGAGATTATAAGACACTTCACAAAACTTTGTGCTTACAAGTTTGAATGACCAAGCATTAAGCTATTACATGAAAACTCTTAACTGATTTCATCTTTTTTGATAGTGGCTCCAAAGTAAGTCCATCATTCTTTCCTCATAATGTGAACCTGTTGAGTAACAACATTTTCTGTTGTTTGTTTAATGTTCTGCTGTGGCTGTACTAATTTCCATAACCTAATATAATATTTACACATTTTTTAGTTTTATGTCAGTTGAATAATAGATAATATTTGACATCTACAAAAGAAACACTGTAGATCTTGTATTCCAACTAATCTTTAGGACCTAAGATTATGACTGACCAGTCTTATGGGCTGCTTAGAAAGGAAGTGTACATTTTAAATAAGCTAATGTTTCATTTTGACCTATCTCCGTGGAAATCCTGGATTTATTCAAATGCTTTTCATCTTACGTTTGGATTTTCAGCACCTAGTCCTGAGTCCTGCACTTACTAAGTACTTAAAAAAGTCTTGTCAAATATGCTTTTGATAAAGAAAACTAAATTAATATGCATTCTTCCAAACCAGGGGAAAAGACTTTAAAATCAGGCTTTAAAATCAACTAAAATCAATTATGATTCCCAAAGTTAAATCCACTGGCAGACTAATGAAAGCAAATCACAGGATGCCAAGTGTTACTGAGTATAAATGATCATTCATAATTTCTTCAATTCATTTCAAAATAAACATATTCGAGGTCAACTTTTTTAAAAATGGAAGGCCAATTTGGTCACCTATTTTATTTTGGTATGTAAAAATAATAGACAACGGTGGAAATATAGTTTGAAGGATGGCTCACTGATAAAGGGAACAGCATAGATTTAGTACTTCTTGATCTTATTGATCTTAGTAAGCTATCTGACAAAAATGAACCTCTTATACTATCTTTATGGATATGACAGAGAAATGTGGACCAAGTAATATTTGAGAGGCTACAGAGTTTAGTAGATAGTATTTTAGACTTGGGAGTCAAGAAAATCTGGGTTCAGATCCTACCTTAGACACTGTGTGTGACCCTGGGCAAATCATTTAACCATATTCAATCGTCAGGTCCTGTCATATTGCCTTCAGAATATCTCACATATATGTCACTTTCTCTCCTTTGACATTGCAATCCCCTTAGTGTAGCCTCTCATCACCTCTCACACCCTGCCCTTTTCATTAGCTTGCTGATTGTGGTCTCTTTGCCTCAAGTCTCTGCCATCTTCCAATATATCCTCCAAACTGTCAAAATGTTCTTCCAGCATCAAATATAAGTCCTACCCTACTTTTAAAGCTCTTCCTATTCCAGCCCCTCCTACTTTTCCAATCTTCTCATACCTTATTCCCCCTCCCCAGGTTCTGCAATCTAGTGACATTTGGTCTCCTCACATTGCTGACTCTACTGTGCATTTCAAATAGCTTATTCCCCTCATACCTATACTTTCTCTCTCCTCCTCTCAAGCCTCAGCTAAAACCTTACCTTCTGCAAGAAGACATTTCTGGTCCTTATTAATCTCCCCTCTGAGACTATCCCTAGTTAATCCTGTAGAAACCATCTATATATAATTGTTTACATATTGTCTCTGCCAGTAGACTGTGAGCTCCTAAGAAGAGGAATCGTTTGTTCCCTTTGTGCTTAGTGTCTGGGCACAGAATAGTGTTTAATAAATAATAAAAGTGCTAGTTAACTGACAACCTCTCTTGGTCTCAGTTCCCCATCTATAAAATTAGGGTACTAAACAGCCTTTAAGGTACTTTCCAGCTCTAAACCCACCATTCTATGACTCACAACTGACTATATTACTCTACTCAAAAGTGTTGATTAATTAATTGATCAATGTCCATCTGGAGGGGAACTTCTCTAATGAGAGACCATATGGTTCTGTCCTCAGCTCTTTACAGATCAATATTTTCATTAAAAATTGGGTAAAAAACATAGAAGACATTCTCTGACAAGTCTGTAGATGACAAAAGTGTCACAGCTAATTAATACAGTGCATAATAATCATATTTTAAAAATCTCAACATGTTTGAATGAGGGCTGGAAAATAATAAGATGAAATAGGGTGAAATGTAACCTAAACTTACCTAAGAAAATCAACTAAGAAATGGAAAAAAAAAATGTAACTAGAAAGTTGTTTACATAAAAAAGACAATTTCAGTCATTTGGAAACTCAACATGTGATATGGCAGTGTCACAGAACTACTGAAAACTGTAATGCAGTCTTAAGAAGCATAACAATAAGCATCAAGTCCAGATCAAGGAAGTAATAGTCTTCTATACTGCACTCTACCATGGCTTGAAATACTGTATATTCAGTTCTAGGCAATATGTTTCAGAAGGGATATAACAACTTCATAAAAGGGCCACCAAGTCATGAGGGACCTAAAAATTATGTCATGTGAAAATTAAAGGAAACAGTGATGTAAAGCCTAAAGGAAAGACCTAAGGACAACACAGTACAACATAGTTTTGTTTTTTCAAATTAAGAGATATCATTTTGACTTATTAAATATATTCTGTGCTATATTAACAGAAGGAATGAGGATCAAGAGATAGACGTTATGGGGATACAGATATCACCCCAGTTTATGAGCTTCCCAACAATTAGCTATCTAAAAATAGAACGGGCTACCTCATGAAGTGGTTAGTTTCCTTGAGAGATATTCAGGCATCTCGTATGAATGTTGTCCCAATCATTACAAAGGGAAAGGAGGAACGCAATGTAATGCAAAGAACAGTGGGCTTTGAATCAGAAAAATCAAAGTTAAAGTCTGGCTCTTGACACAAGTTATGTGATTATAAGCAAGTAAGGTAACTTCTGGACAGTTAGGTGGTGTAGTGGGTAGAGTTCCAGGCCTTAAGTCAGGAAGACTCATATTCCTGAATTCAGATCTGACTGCAGACACTTACTAGCTGTGTGACCCTGGGCAAGTCACACAACCCTATTTGCTTCAGTTTCATCTGTAAAATAAGCTAGAGAAGGAAATGGCAAATGACTCCAGAATCTTTGCCAAGAAAACCCTAACTGAGGTCACGAAGAGTCAGACATGACTGAAGCAACTGAACAACAAAAGGTAACTTCTGAGTCTGTTTCCTCAACTATAAAACGGGTTTAACTGTCCTACTGACCCTTCAGGGTTGTTTTAAGAGGAGCACTTTGAAAACATTCAAGTTCAATATGAACATGGGCTATGATTATTCCTGCATTTAACCCCTTTTGAGTTAATGTCCCTTCCAATACTAGTCTAATAGGAGTTGGACTGGATTTCTGTGGAACTGAGCGTGTACTCTTGGTCCCATGGCAGGACACATGTGATCTAATTCTGCACGAAAGGACTTGTACAGATGTTGAACTTGGAATGATGAGGTAATCCCTTATTTATCTGCATAACTATCAGGCTTTTTCAAAGATGACTGGTGACTAAGAGCTGCTCCTGAACAGGCTATAGAAAGAATAAGGAGAAATGGCTTCCAGATTCTTTTAGGTCTTACAGAGAGAAACCAATAGGATTTCTCTTTCCTTATCCTAACTTCTAGCAGATATGAAGGTTTTAAGGACATGACAGAAAGAATGTGTGACCCGTCAGAAAGGATGAGCATCTGCTCAGTTCTATGTAAAATATTTCAACTTTTTAAAATTATGACCCTATGAATCTAACAACACTAATCTTGATTATTTTTAAGGTGATTTGGGAAGGGAATTAAGCTTAAGAATATTTTATAGCTTTTCTACTCTATCTACATAGCTCCTCTTACAGCTAAATCAAAGATATACATATGGATTCATCAACCAATGTTCCCATCCCAAACTGTACTTTGGATAAGAGGAAATCCCAGTTTTCTCCTGCAGATCACTAAGTTCCACATCCTCTATACAGCCGCTCTTAGCACAGGTCTGCATGCCCTGTAGACCACAGGCTGCTTATGGCCCTCAGAACACTTCCCACACACCAAAAGATTTCAGGTGACATGTGAAAAATGTATTAAAAAACATCCTTTGTATTGTAGAGGAAATCCTCTGGCATACACCAAGCAACCTGCCAGGTTGTACAGACCTGTCTTAGTGGGTCAGGAAACAAAGACTAAGTATTGAAGGTGGGAGAAGCAGGCCCAGAAGAAGAAAAGAAGAAATTAGTCTCTTAAGTTAATAGATTTTTATGTAATATGGCCCTTTAGTAATAAAATTTTGTCCATTTGTAAAAAATATCTATTGCAGACGGGCAACTTTATACAATCAA
This sequence comes from Pseudocheirus occidentalis, assembly GCA_028646575.1. NCBI lineage: Eukaryota > Metazoa > Chordata > Mammalia > Diprotodontia > Pseudocheiridae > Pseudocheirus > Pseudocheirus occidentalis. The sequence goes on along the minus strand of CM053597.1, from coordinate 142,303,502 downwards.
TGTTAATGCAGCTATTCAAACAGTATCTATGATTTCTATAGTTACAAAATTGATAAATTTTCCGAGAATAAAGCGATTAAACAGTTTTCCAGTTTTGTTTTCTAAAATTGGTTTGTTTTAAACCCACCTATAATGGTGAATATCTTCAAACGATTTAGTATTATTTATGGCAAATACACATAGAAAGCCCTCCCCAGTCCTCATGTACTGGTCCCTCATTGCACTGTACTCCTCTTGACCTGCTGTGTCGAGAATATCCAAGAGACAGGTCTCTCCATCAATTACTACTTGTTTCCTGTAGGAATCCTGAGAAAGGAGAAACATAGTCTAGGTTATTACAATGCATCTTTTTGTTTTTTGTCTAGGTGCTGTACAGAGATGCAGTGATGCTACTAAGTATATTAAAATACAAAAATCATGTAAACAGGGTTGAACTTAATCTGAAAAAAAAAAATCATTAATATAAAGACATTTCATTTAAATATGGTCTATTCAACCTATTATATTCTAGTACTAAAGTTCTATTCCCATCTCTCCCTGTGGTGTAACAATGATCTTGAGTCCTCAAAGGGTATGCCAGGGGAACACATGCTGGAAAGGCTCTGAAGCATGGGTCTACAATGGTCTTGTCACATAAGGGATCAGCCTAGCAGGAAAAGCCAAAGGTTTGATCACCAAGTGATGATGTTTTTATTTTTTAGCCAAAACAACTCAGGAGGCACTGGAAGAATTGCCATTTTAATGAATGGCAGGAATACCCTGACCAGTGAAATCACAGATCTCGTAAGTTATTTCCTGAGCACTTTCTATGTGTCTGGCGAAACATACAAACATACACTCACAATTACTTTACATTCAAATGCCCTTCTGAAGGGCTTTGGCTGTACAATGTGATTTTTCTTAGGCATGTCAGTTGTTAGCCAGAAAAATCTTATGGGAGTAAGCAGGGTACATGATCATTTTACCTGAAGTTTTAGGGAGTTTCTAACCATAAAATGAAAAGAAAATCAAAGAAAGAATGAGATGTCCTTAAAGACAATGCCACAAAATGAGAGCTTAATAATAGACCACTGCAATGCAAATCTTTCCTCCAGACTCTAGGCAATCACATCTTTCCCAGAGATCTCCACTCAGTGTCAATGTTGCCAGAAAAAGGAAGGGAGGGTACAAACTCAAAGAAAACGAAGCAGAGTGGAATGAATGGGAGGCAAACATTTGGATACAAACTGTAACTGATCCACCCCACATCTATGATATGAAGTTAAAGATAGTATTTATGTAGCTTTTAACTCAATATCATCCCTCCAAGGCTTCAATTCTAAGCAAACACCTAAATTAGCCATTAACTTAAAATTAAACATTTCATATTTTTAAACAAAAATATTAAGAATTGTCAGAATTTATATCTAAGAGTGCCATTTATCAAGTACCATACATTAGATGCCAAAAAAAAAGTAAAAGAGAGACTGTGGGGCAAAAAAAAAAAAGATGTGGAAATAGGGTCATTCCAATATTTCAGACCCTTCAGGAAAAGGACCTGGAATAAGGAAAGTCCTTTAAAAATATCTGTAGAATGTAAATAGGGACTAGGTAGGGAAGAGATAGGCCTTGTCTTTGTGTATTTTCATTCAAATTACCAGATTAATTAAAGGCTTTAAAAAGGACAGGTAAGAGGGTTAAGGTAGGCCTATGAAACAGAAAGGATTTAAAAGCTCTGTCTTGCTAATGCCTTTAAACTTCTGGTGACCTCTTAAATACCAAAGGATTTATCTTTTTCTTTCTGAAATTAAAAAAAAACAAACAACTGCATTACCCTTCCTTATACATTAACTGAAATAGGTAACTGAATAAGAGATCTTTTGAGCAAGAAGGGATATGGGAAACTGAAGTTTTCTAGTCCCTCTCCTCATTTTATACATAAGGAAAAAGAGGCCCAAAGAAGTTAATTAATTTACCCAAAATAACACAATTAAGACGTAAAGAAAGAGTACAACAATAGGAAATGACATATGTAGAATACAAAGAAATATGAAAGACATGAAGTGATACAGAATAAAAGTGAAACCAAAAGGACATGATATAGACTGACTTCAGTTATGTAAAGGAAGCAACACAAAACAGTATAGGCAAAACCCATAACGATGAAACAGAAAACATTAATGCTAACTTGGTTCAAGATAATGTACTGTCTTTTATTATTAACAAAAAAAGGTAAAGGTACAGTTATGTACACAAGTCTTTGGAACCATTTTTAATGCCTTAATTGTCTATAGAATTTGAGGGTTTAGCTTTATTTGGGTTTTATTATTTTTTGCTTGTACTTTCTGGTGCTTGTTCACATATTTGAAAGCATATATTCTATCACTAGAAACAGAAATAAAGTTTTTAAGTTAAAAAAATACTCAACCCCAGGTCTCCTGATTCCAAATTCAACAAAAAACACTGTAACCCTGTCCAATCAACATCACAAACAGGGAAAGCCATCACTACTACTATCCATGTGTACTTCTTTTCTTATTCCATAGAACAATTTTAACTATATATACTTTCACAAACCTGGCTGCTATTACTCTTGGATACATGAAAATTCTGATGGGAATCTAATGTATTATAGACTGTCCAATTTAATTTACACTCAGACTAATTCAAATATTTACTAAATGGATACCATTCAAAGTGTGTATGAACAATAAGCTTCCACAAAGTCCAACTCTGAACTCTAATTAAGAAATGATGACAACACTGGATCCTTTTAGACCAAAGGAGTGAAATGAAAGTTTTAGTAAATTCTGCCATTACAGAACATCTTTGTGTAAGGTCCTACCAACAGACTGATCCTGGGACAAAAGCCCATCTTAGAGGAAAGGAGTTTATCACTAATAGACTCATTATTAGTAGGTGAATTCTTATGGAAACCAACATAAGATAAAACTAAAACAGCCATCATACTTTTGTTTGTCCTCTCTTCCCTTTCTGCAGTGAAAATAATAGAAAAGGAATCAATGAATCCTGAAGACAATAGTTTTTATACTATATGTAACCATTAAAACAAATCCTTGTGAAGTCCTTGTCCAATAACCAACAAGTTGAGATACTACTGAATATAGAAAAGTGAATAATATTAAGATTGACATTGCTGCTTGATCCACTGAAACCAGAAGATATAAGGAAGCTGTACCTAAATGGAAGGAGGTTTTCTACAAAGAAGCAAATACAAGAGAGTTGGTGGAGTTAGTTTTGTATGTATGTCTTAAGGTAATAAGTATTTCACAGGGGTACTTTGTCATCTCTGTCTGACTGCAGTGTATGGTAAATTATATATCAGTTGCAGAGGATTAGGAGGTAGAAAAGTCCTATGAAGAACATATATAAGACCCTCCAAATTAAAACAATACCATGTGAATACATAGTAATTTCAATGCAAAGGTAAACACAGGAGATGTTGGAATACACTGGAAAAGGGCTCAGGATTAAGAAATGGAAGATGTCCAGCATACATCATGAACACTTTCTTCAAAAAAAGAGATTCAGATGTTAGATATGGCAAACAATGAACATCACAAAAATTAAATCTATCTGGAGAGGAAAACAACTGGTTACTAATGTGGTTACCATGTCTAAATCAACTATGTACAGACTAACTTGTTGGAGTAAAAATTAAAATCAAAAGCACGTTAGGATAAAGATGAGAAGATATACCATGCAGTTAAAACTTACCTAACCTATTTAAAATAATCAACAGAAAATAGATAAAGGAATAGACATCAACACAGTCTATTATCATTACCTAAAGGTTAACTGACAGAATCTCATTGCTGAGACTAAAAGGGCTTAGACAAGTAGACAATGCTAAAAAACAACAGGCCTCTTTTTGTTTAATGTGTTCAAAGGAAGACCCAAAAGCTTCATGTTACTTAGCTGAAGACACCCAAAGAGTGAGGGGCAAAGACAACAAAGGAAAAGTCTTAAGGGAATCCATCAACTCCCTCAGATTAGGGCTGGAACTAATGCCTCTAAAACAGAACTGATAAGAGGCATGAAAGAAAATCACTGAGGAGCTCACCATAGCATGCTTCATAGGAGTTTCTGGATCAGACTAGCTCAAATGTTTTGATTCATCAGAATCAAAAATTCTGATTCATAAAACAAAAACAAGAAAGATCTGTCACCATTTCTTTAGCTATTTTCAATGGTAGTGGACCTCCCATATACTGATTCTAATCAATGTACTGCAGGAGAAAGTAGAAAATGCATTAAAGAATTCAATTTAAAATATTTTAAGTGGGATTTCACTTAAATAGGTCGGACATGCTTATATATGGATTTGTATCCAAAATACACACAAGATCTTTTTGAGTCGAGATTATTTTATTCTTTTCATTTGTATCCCTATTCCTACTATACAGCCTCGCATGTAATATGCGTAATATGCTTAAAATATGTAACATGCTTAATAAATGCATGGGGATCTACTGATTTAGCTTTAGCCAACACTGCAGTGATTTTCAGAATGATCCTTTAAGGTTAAAAACAAAAAAGACAAATATATTGGTTCAATTGTGTATATATAAATAAAGTTTATATATACACATATAAAAGAAAAAAAGAATTAATCATAAATCACTAAAGTCAAACTACTTAGTATCTAAGAATAAGATAAAGATTCTGAGACTTCAATATTTTTTCTAAAATTGTCATACACATCAGTAAATTAGAACTAAAAAATCCCAGTATGAATTAAAATTTACTATCAAAAGGAAAATGTTGACCAGTAGAGGGCACTTCTGAAAATTTGAGAAAAAAGGTGGGCAGTTTAACTTGTACCACAATAGATTAAGTTTAGTAAAATCCACTGTAACTTTGCAAGAGTAATTACAAATCAAATTTTTAATAAGCACTGTTATGTTAGTAAATATTTTAAAATGTTAAAAATAAATATTTTTATACAAAGGGCATTTATTTCAAGTAATATGAGTTATTGTATAGTCTTAAAATAATTTTTAAAGTACTTGCTGTCAATAGCAATAGGCAGTATCAACACTTTATACATAATGTGTATTATATAAAATGTTTGTATATGGCTTATTATTGATAGTTTTTTCCATTCAACCTCAATCTTCTTGTTTTGCAAAAAGAATTATCTACCTGCTATGTCAATATTTCAAAAGACTGTAATTTCATCAATACAGGCATTTTTTTCCACTTACATAGATTGCAACCTCTCCACACCTTAGTAAGAGTTTTTTTGTCAGTTACTGCAGTGTTCAACAATGTGGAAATTGGCATCTTGCAATATGGCTAGTTTGGTCCTCATATAACAAACACAAAGTCCTCTCAGGGATCAACTAATGAGTTTCCTCATTTTACAGATAAAGAAACCAAGGTTCAGAAAGGTTAAATAATTTGCCCAAAGTCTGTTCCCCACTGCCCAATATTCATATAGACCCACACTAAGTCATTCTGGGTGAGTTAGCACATTCCAGAGCATGATTCTCCTGGCATATGCTTCAAGAATTCATGGTCACCCCCACCTCTTTATAAAGCACTGAGGTAGAAGTGACAAAGAATAAGATTAAATCTGAGAGATACTGTGAGACAGATTGCAGAAAAAAAGGATGAAAACAGGGAGACCACAAATCAGAGGTGGGAAAGACAAATTATTATATCCACCTTCTGAATAGAACATTATCTGAAGAACAAAGGGTATCAAATCAAAATCAAGTAAATCGATGTTAATCACATCAACAGGCAATATGGTATAATGGAAAGAACACCAGGCGTGGAATCAAAAAGATAGTAAATGGCAGAATCGGGATTCAACCTATCTGTGAAACCTTTAACCAACCATTTAACTCTTCTGGGGCTCAGTTCCCTCATCTGCACAAGGGGAAATAATATTTGTATCACCTACCTCACAAGATTATTGTGATAAAAGTGCTTTGTAAACAGAAAAGCACAATATAAATGTGACTTGTTATAACAAGAGAGTGCATGGTATAGATAAATCAGTAACACGGTAATGAAAATAAGCCTACTTATACTACTAATGTATCATTAACAAATCACAAATCTTGTGTGCATGTTAGCTAAATGTTTTTTAAATAATTTTTCAAATCCAATTACTACAAAATGGTCTTTCTTTATGACATCTTTTGCCAGTAACAACTGAAACTAAAACTTACCTTTTTCAGCTAGTCATCAGTCACTGTGAGAAATAAAACTGAACCAAACAAAATATGGTCATAATTATTACTAGCTTTATGTTAAATTCAGAGTAATTTCCCCTAATAACAGAAACGTCAAAAAGGTCTCCATATTTACTTTTGTTTGTCTAGAATCCTGCAACTTTTAATAAAAATTATTTCAAAGTCATAAAACTATTAGGGTCTGAGTCAGATGTACATAACAACACATATGTCATGACATTTATGCCAGGAAACCAAACTATACGGTATTTTTTCATACCATAATTTATGACTTCAACCTCCAATGTAATCAGCAGTTTGGAACAGCAAGTTTTAATGAATTATTTCAGATAAATGCTTTCAGAATATGTAGCTCAGATGTATCAGTTATTAATTTTTTCTTATTATGTATAGGAGTTAATTTTCTATTTAAAAACAAGCAAGTTCTACTTAGATATGAAGCATAGGGTATTACTGGGCTATTATTGGGTTCTGCCTTTGACAGATTTATTACTAGCTAAGAGGCAAGTCACAACTTCTCAGTGCCCAGAGGCAAGTCTTTTAAAATTAAATTGTAGCCAAATGCTCATTTTTATTGGTGGGTCATTTTTACACTGGTTATCTTGCAGTGATGAAAAGCAAAAACAAAAAAAAGTTAAACTCATTAAATTTCATAGACTCTCAGACCATCTTGAAATCACTTTGCCCAATTCTCATCTGAAACAGTAATCTCTTCCACCCCATAACAGTCTCACCTACCTATTTCCAGCTATCTAGCTGTTTAAAGATCTAAAAAGATGGAGAACTATGTCATGAGGCTCTCTATTCGACTTCCGGAGAGCATTAATTATAAGTCTCTCCTTATATTGAGCAAAATTTTGTCTTGTAACTTTCACCCAATTTATTCCTATCCTAGCTAATGAAGAAAATTTCAAATATGTACTGTCAATTTGCAAAATACCACTATCTTCTTCTCTTAAAATCATTCTTACCCATATTCTCTACCTTATCAAAATTCACACTACTGAGATGCCATAAAAAGATTTATTCTGAGCCACCAGTATATACTGTTTCCTTCAACAGAATGTAACCTTCCTGAAGGCAGAAATTATTCTTTTTATTCCTAGTGCTTAATAATGCATGGCACAGAGTAGGTACTTATAAATTTTTATTGACTGACACATTTCTAGCTTCCTCATATGATCACAGAGATAATGAATTCTTCTTGTCTCTGAAATCAAGATGTCCTACAAATCCGTGAAGGAAGAGAACTCACACTGTTATTTTTTAGCTCTCATTATACTTTTTAAAGAAGTATAAACTAATAAGGAAACATCAGGTTCAAAGATCATCAATGCTTCCCATTTCAGACTTAATAGTTTAGCAAAGAGTGAAATTTCTTAATTCATAAATCTCTATCACCAAAGATCAACAATTCACATTGACAACTTATCTTCTTACTTAACAACTGTGAAGAGATTTATTGACCTATTTAATCCAATATTGTCAATCAGAATTTATCATTTCTTACAGAAATGAAATTACTGCAATGACTTTCAGGAATGACCTAGGGCACTGTTATCCAAATCAGTTGGAAAAACTCCATGATGAAGCTAGATTCTATCATAACCTTTACTTTACACTTGATTAAGATAGTAAGATAACTCTGTGGAACTAGACTTGGGCTAAATTAAAAAGGGTTCATGTTACTTTTTTCTTTAAATTACAGTATTTTTCTTACCCTAGAAAATATGACAAAAGGAGTGCTACTTTATTTACATGGATATTGTTATTAGTCCAATTTTTAAGCCAAGGGACAAAAAATTCTAAGATCATGCAATAGTTTTGTAAAATAGGGTTGTTTTTTTCCTATTCTTAAGTAATGAAGAGAATGCAATCTTTTTGTTTTCAAAAACTTCTTCAAGATTACTATATAACATTACTAGATAACTACTAGATTACTATATAATGGCATCCCCTTCATCACTACTGAAAAATTACAAGTACACTGTAGCATATCTGCTGAGTCAAGTTTTAGATTCCATAATTTAAGAATGCCAAGAACATCTTCAGAAAAGTTCAGATCATGATTTAAAATGCTGTAAGGTAAGGGTCAGGAGAAAAGATTTAAAAATCTGGGATTGTTTAGCTTAAGGAAAAGAAGGCTAAGAAATGACTGCACAAGAGTATATAAAATGTTATTATATAGAAGGGAGTAAGTTGTCATTCTCAAATGGAAGAAAATGGACTTAAATTGAAACAGAAAGATTCAGGTTCTATATAAAAGATTTTCTGACAATGAAGATAACTAAATGTCTTAACTTAGTAACTTACTTCACTTTGTAGAATTGGATACATTTTCTTGGGGAAATTAAAAGGGAATACTGTATTTAAATGGATCTGTCATCTAGTCCTTTTTCTCAAATTATGCAATTTGTAACTCATCAGTATGATTTTTTATATTAGGATTACCTAAGACTGAACTCTAACCACATTTTCACTAACACTTTAGTAACTAGAAAGGACTTTGCCTATCAACAGATATAATTTCATAAGTTTTATTTTTTACTAATGAAGTTTGATTCTAACTTTCTAGAAAAACCTGGGAAAATATCTTCTATTTAAATATGTATACAAATGCTTTAAAAGTACACATAAGGATATGTAAAAGAATATGCAAAAGTTTTCCCTTTTCAAGAAAGTCTAAAATATCAATCAAAATAAAAAGTGTTAGCTGCGTTGTGCTACTGGATATTGGGGGGTGGGAGAAAGGGCAGTCCTGGAATTTCTTTTATGTAGGGAATTCAAGGGGAAGAAATTCCCTTAACCAACAGAAACTAACAACTGTTCCACAACTTCAAATCTTAGTAGAGTTGTCAGTTGAAAGTAAAGGGGCACTTTGGGGTCACAATCTCTCTCAGGGGGAGAACTAAAACTCAGGTCTTCTTGATCCCAAGGTTAGTTTCTCTAACATGCCACAACACTCCTTATTCTTAGACACTGTTAGTAAGAATTGTTAATATATACAATACCACTTAAAAGTTAAGCAGTTCAGAGACAGAACCAAAATGGCAGAGAAAAGACAGCAACTCACCTAAGTTCTCCCCCAAACTCCTCTGAACAACTTTAAATAATGCCATAAAACAATCCCTAGAGCAGCAGAACCCACAAACGTATGGGGTGAATTAATTTCCCAGTCAATGACAACTTAGAAGGTCGACAGGAAAGACCTGTCCCACTGGGGTGAGAATAGGAGACAATCCAGCACAGGCCATGCCAGAGTAATAATCCCAGCCACAGCAAACCAGGAACAGGCCTTGGGAGTCACTGAATCTATAGTAGCAGTAGCTGCTGCTTTGAGAACTCTCAGTCTACAGACAGTAAAGAGGTCAAACAACTGACCAGAAGATGATGACAAGGGTCTCTTTGCTGGCACTAGGGGCAGGACTATTTTGCTTTGCCCATACTCAGATCTGGGTCACAGTCCTGGGTGGCAGTCCCAGGGCAAAGGTGAGCACTAGCATACCAGAGCTTGCAGGCACCAGTGAAGCAGGTATCCCCTTCACAGTTCTAGGGCAGAAAAAAGTGCCCATGGTCACTCAAACCACAGCACAGGTCAACAGAGTAGGAAACATCTCCCCTTAGACCATACCACCTGGGAAGAACCAAAAACTTATAGGTCTCTAGAAGCATCTCTGAAAACTGCTACACAAAAACCCTAAAGCTTGGGACTGTGCACTCTCTATCCTAAAAGCACAGCCCCACTTTACAAAGAGTTAAGTCAAGAAATAGACTGGAAAAATGAGCAAACAAAAGAAAAAAAAATCTGACAGCAGAAGGTTGCTATGGTGACAAGGAAGATCAAAACATACTCAGAAGAAAATAACAAAGTCAAAGCTCCTACATCCAAAGCCTCCAAGGAAAATATGAATTGGTCTTAGGCCATGAAGAACTCAAAAAGAATTCTGAAAATCAAGTAAGTGAGACAGAAGAAAAACTAGAAAGAGAAATAAGAATGTAGCAAGAAAATCATGAAAAATGAGTCAACAGCTTGGTAAAGGACACACATACACTGAAGAAAGTAACACCTTAAAAAACAGACTGGGCTAAATGGAAAAAGAGGCACAAAAACTCACTGAAGAAAAAACTTGTTAAAAATCAAAATTGAGCAAATAGAAGCTAATGACTTCATGAGAAATCAAGAAACAAACAAAACCAAAAAGAAAAAGAAAAAAGTAAAAGATAATGTGAAATACTGCAATGGAAAAATAACTGGCCTGGAAAACAGATGTGGGAGAGAGAATTTAAAAATTATTGGAATACCTGAAAGCAATGATCAAAAAGAGCTTAGACATCATTTTCCAAGAAACTATAATGGAAAACTGTCCTGATATTCTAGAACCAGAAGATGAAACAGAAATTGAAAGAATCTACCAATAATCTCCTGAAAGAAATCCCAAAATGAAAAACTCCCAGGAATATTTTAGCCAAATTCCACAGCTCTCCAGTCAAGTGGAAAATACTGCAAACAGTCAGAAAAAAACAATTCAAGTATCATGGAGCCACAGTCAGAATACAAGATTTAGAAACTTCTGTATTAAAGGATCAGAGGGACTGGAGTATGATATTCCAGAGAGCAAAGTAGCAAAGATATACTCAGCAAAACTGAGTATAATCCTTCAGGGGCAAAAAAAGACCATCAACGAAAGAGGACTTACAGGCATCCTAGATGAAAAAAACAGAGCTGAATGGAACACTTGATTTTTAAATATAAGACTCAAGAGAAGTATAAAAATATAAACAAGAAAGAGAAATCATAAAGTACTTAATAAAGTTAAACTTATTTACATTCCTACATGTGAAGATGATACCTGGAACTCATAAGAACTTTCTCATTATTAGGGCATTTAGGAAGAATATATATAGACCAGTGGTTCTCAACCTTCCTAATGCCGCAACCCTTTAATACAGTTCTTCATGGTGTGGTAACCCCCAATCATAAAATTATTTTCATTGCTACTTCATAAGTAATTTTGCTACTGTTATGAATCTATCTGATATGCACAATGTATTTTCATTGTTACAAACTGAACATAACCCACAGGCTGGTATAGAGAACCGCTGATATAGACAGAGGGCAAAGGTCTGAGTTGAATATGAAAGGATACTATCTAAAAAAATAAAATTAAGGAGAGAGGAATGCACTAGGGAGAAGAGGGAAGGCAGAATGGGGCAAATTATCTCATATAAAAAAGGCAAGAAGCAGCTTTTACAATGGAGGGGAAGATGGAGGAGGTGAGAGAGAATGAATAAATGAACCTTACTCTCACTAGAACTTGTTCAAAGATTGAATAACATACACAATTAGATAATAGAACTCTACCTTACCCTACAGGAAAGTAGAAGGTGAAGGGGATAAAAGAAAAGGAGGGAAGAGAGAGAAGGGAGTGATAGAAGGGAAGACAGATTGGGGGAGGAATTAGTCAGAAGCAAAACACTTTTGAAGAGGGACACAGTAAAAAGGGACAGAGAACAGAATAAATAGAGGCAAAAACAGGATAGAGGGAAATACAATTAGTAAGTTTCTCTGATAAAGGCCTCATTGCTCAAACATAAAGACAACTTAGTCAAATTTACAGAAACAAGCCATTCCCCAACTGATGATCAAAATATAGTTTTCAGATGAAGCAATCAATGCTAACTACAGCAGTAAGAAAAAATGCTCTAAATCACTATTGACTGTAAAAATGCAAATTAAAACAATTTTGAGATACTAACTCATCTCTATTAAGATCAGCTAATAGGACAGAAAGGAAAATGACAAATGTTGGAGGGGATATGGGGAAAATGAGACATTAATTCACTGTTTGTGCAGGCAGGACCTGATTCAAACATTCTGTAGAGCTATTTGAAACTATGCCCAAAGGGCTATAAAACCATGCTTACCCCTTGACATAACAACCTAGCAATACCATTACTAAGTCTGTAACCCAAAAGAGTTTAAAAAAAAAAAAAAAAAAGGAAAAGAACCTACACATACAAAAATATTTATAGCAGCTCTATTCTGGCAAAGAATTGGAAATTGAAGGGATGGTCATCAAGTAGGGAACAGCTAAACAAATCATGTTACGTGGTTGTGATGGAATGCTATATGAAATGATGAGCAGAATGCTCTCAAAAAAACCTGGAAAGACTTATAGAAGCTGATAGAAAACAACATGTACTGTGTACAAAGTAACAAAAATATTGTAAGATGATCAACTATGAATGACTTAGCTATTCTCAGCAATACAATGATCCAAAATGACTCTGAAGGACTTAGGAAAAATGCTATCCATCCCCAGAGAAAGAACTAATGTTGTCTGAATGCAGACTGAAGCATATTTTTTTTTTTTACTTTATTTTTCTTGGGGTTTTTTTGTATGTCAGTGTTTTCTTTTACAACACGACTATTATGGAAATATTCTGTATAACTACACATGTATAACCTATTTCAAATTGCTTGCTTTCTCAATGAGGAGAGTGGGGAGGGAGGGAGAGAATTTGGAACTCAAAGTTTTTAAAATGAGTGTTAAAAACTGCTTTTATATTTAAGGAGGGGGAAATAAAATACTAAAAAAAGTTAAGCAGTTCAAAATTTTAAGTTTTCACAAAGGATCTGAAATACATTTCAGCTAAGTATTACTGGTAAAAAGCTTCAGTCTATCATATGTATGTCATTATTTAATATCACACACATATATTTTAAATAGACTTACCTCTATCGTAGGATCATACTCATCTACAAAGTGATTCTGAATTAGCTGTATTGTCAAGGCACTCTTGCCTACACCACCAGCTCCAACTACCACAAGCTTATATTCAGTCATTTTCAGCAGGCCTTATAACAAAAAATAATAATAATAACATGAGAATATTCTTTACACATAAATTTAATATAGCCCAAACATTCCTACAGGCTAGAAATGAAATGGATAATTACCTTTATGGGGGACTTATACTTTTAGGATATACTCAAATGCAAGGCTGAAATTGAGTTTAGTAAAACTTGTTTCAATGGCCACAATGGATAGAACATAATAGATTTCCACTAAAATACCATAAGCTACATAGCTTAGAAATCTGACTTTTATATTTATGACAACTTTCCCATCAGTATTTTGAGAAAACTCAATCCTGTGTGAATACAGGCCAGGTTCTTTTATCTCATACTCTAACTATTCTTTTTAGAATGGCCAATGTTCTCACTGGAATATGTCATGACTTCATGGATGAGAAGTGCATAAGGTTAAAAGTGTATAAGAACAAATTATTTTATTAATCAAAGCATTTTTAAAGGATACAGAAAGATTTCCCCCTCCCATGGCGAAATTGTTCAGTTTGTTCAACATCAAGAATTTTAACTACAATACATGTACTATCATACACATCCTGCCCCCCATCTATAGACACATGTGTGTATGCATGTATGTACGTATATATGGAGTAGCCATTGATTTCTTTTAGGTAATCAAAGAAAAAAGTACATTTAAGATAGGTTAATCAATACCATTTAGAAGGGAATTGACAATAATCTAAAACTAGATATCAGTTCCTGAACAAATTACTTGCCCTACTCTCCAAAAGGGCCTTATGCTCCAAAAGTGTTTGTGTCGGGTAAAGAAAAGCCTCTTAATTTACCTTTTTTCATACCCATTTGCCTCCAACATGAGAACAAGGAACTTATATTAGCCTAGTGCTTAGCCACTACAGCCAGGAAGCTCATGCTATTTTGGCCCTCCTTGTGTAATGGTCAACAAACAGCACAGAGAAAATTTACCGTGCTTCAAAGCTTAAGTAGCAAGTAGTTCCTACCCCAGGCCTTTCCTGATTCCCAAAAATTGCTAATGCCTTCCCAAATTAACTCATATTTATCCTGTGTATGTTTTGTATTGACTTTTATGTGAACATATTGACTTTTGTGTGCACATGCTGTTTCCATGAATATATAATGTAAGCCCCTTGAAAGCAGGGGCTTCTTTCCTTTGGCTCTGTGAACTTGGCCAATAGCACAGTGCCTGGTACACAGGAGGTGTTTAGATAAATGTTTACGGAATCTGAGCTGTAACTTCACCTCCAAGCTCCTGCCTCTTAAAAAAAAAAACCTTAAAGTTCAAAACAGAGGCTAACTCAATGCAAGTTGACTATCAAGTACCAAATCCTCAGTCTGACATTTATGACCTCCACAATTTAGGCCTAGTCTCTAGCTTTAACTTGTTCTATTGTCCTCTATATACTCTATAGCAGTGGTTCTCAACCTTCCTAATGTTGTGGTGACCCTCAACCATAAAACTGTTTTCATTGCTACTTTGTAACTGCAATTTTGCTACTGTTATGAATCGTAATGTAAATATCTGATATGCAGGATGTATTTAAATTGAACATAACCCACAGGTTGAGAACTGCTGCTCTATAGCATGGCCAAAATGAAGCACTTTAGCTGAACAGTCCCCTATTTTTTCTATGTGTGCCTTTATTCATGCCTGGAGGGTCTTTCCCTCAAATCTACTAATTTAAATCCTATACTTATAGATTCATAGAATTTAGAAATGAAAGGGGCCTTAGAAATCATCTAGTCCAACCCTCTTCCCTCAGGCTTCCCAATCTGGACAAGTTTATGAATAAAAAAAATTAAGGTTTACAAAATGAATTGACTTGACCACTGATTCACAGTAACAAAGCTAAGATTCAAAATCAAGTTGTTGTTTTCACTAAAATTTCGTGTTCCTTGCACTAATTTCATTCAAAGGATAAAGACGGACCTTGTGATTTCATTGGTCTAGGGAATTTTCAGGTGAGGAAAACTCTGTACCAAAACATTCTTATGTACTTTTATAGTCTTAGGGAGTTGCCTGGTACACTGAGAGTTTAAATGACTTGCTCTGGGTCACACAGCCTAAATATGTCAGGAGTAGGACCTGAACCCCAGGTCTTTCCAGCTTCAAGGATGGATTTCTACCTACTTTACCAGACTCCCTCTCTCTCCTTCAAAGCTCCTCAGTATCATTTCCTCCCAAAAAGCTTTTCCACATCCTCCAAACAGGAAGGAATCTCTTTTTTTCTGAACTCCCATAAAACTTCTCTAATGGCCCGTAACATGTTCTACTTTGTGTCAGTTCAAATGATCATATATTTAGAGCTAGAAGTGACCTCAAAAGCCATTAACCCAACCCCTTCGGCTTATAACTGAGGAAACTGAGACTTGGGAAGGGTTAAATGATTTATTCAAATCACACTGAGAGCTTTGAACTCAGGTCCTCTCAATGGTACCTGCCCATGTACTTAACATCTATCTCCCTTACTAGACAACAAGCTCCTAGAATGCAGATGTCATTCATGTTTTATGCACTTTTGTATCCACTGTGGCCTATGTGAAGTGCCTAATCAATTTCTACTGAATAAACAAATGGTTATATATGTATGAATATATTCTGATTCCTATACACACAAAGAGTTACTGAAAAGTTGAATGTAAATAAAATCACATTTTCAATTAAAGGAAAAGATCATCAAAGTCTTTAAAAATTATATTTTTTGGAGCTATAACAAGCAGTATAATACCTAACATTTGTATAGTTCATACTATGTGCCAAGTGCTCTACAATTATGTCATTTGATCCTCACAACAACCCTGGGAAGTATGTGCTAATATTATCCCCATTTTACAGATAAAGAAAGTGAGGCAGAGGTTAAGTGACTTGCCCAGGGCCACGCAGCTAGTAAGTGTTTGAGGCTGGATTTAAACTAAGGCCTTCCTAACTTCAAGTCCAGCACTCTACTGCACCACCCCAAGCTCATCACTGTACAAATGACAAAACTGAGTTATAAAGAGCCAAAAAAGGAAAATTGGCAATTTAAGGTAAATAACAGCCTCTTAATTTACCTCTTTCTGAAAATTCAAATTTTCACGTCAGCTGTTTAAAACAGACTACATTTGAACACGGCTTAGGTTCCAAACAATGCCTAACTGCCATCAACTATATTCAGTTGATAAAGTCTATCATTTTGAATTGGAGTTCATCAATACTGTCATCAATCAATGACTACTGTTAAGACTGTCTGGATGTTCATGGCCATTTTCCCTTCTCTAATTCACTATTCTTATTATTGCATATGTAAACATCAGCCAGTTTGGAGCTTTAGCTACAACATATGCACACACCTGATTAAAAGGCTGTTTTGGCGGCCAGAACTGAGTCCTCAGCACTGGTCATTATTGCTAAATGTTAGGAGTTCTGTTACAACACGGTATTACTGTAGTAACTTCTAGGATGATGAACACATTCTGCATTCTGTGCTGATAATCACTTTTAGTTTGTGGGTGAATACCTTCCTTATAAATAAACTTGACTCAGCAAAATTCTCTGGTATAAACCATTTTCCGTTTTACAACTCCTACAAGGTTTAATTTCGTACACCTAGAGCTTTCTCCTGCCACTTGCCAAGGCTACAAAATGTCACATACAAGGGAGGTAGTCGAGGACTCAGCGGCTGCAGCTGGACTCTCCCCAACGTAACCTCAAACAGGGGTCTTTTACTACTTCTCAATTCTCTAGGGAAAGGACCCCCCCCATCCCGCCGCCCCCAACACACACACACACATACATACACACACATACACACACACACACACACACACACACACACACAGTCTTTGTTCACAAGGAAGACGGCTACTTAGCAGCAGCGGCGGCGGCAAAGTAAGTTTCTCGCTCCCTCGGGGAGATGCTAAGGGCGACAGGGAGGACATCGCCCGGCAGCCGAGGCTGGGCAGGGGAGGCGGGGGGCCGGCCAGGAGGGAGTGCACCGACCCACCGACAGACAGACCGGGGCGCAACCTCCACCACGCCCGGACCCGCCCTCGGGGCGGCCGAGTTTCAGCTCGCCTCGAGCCCGGCCGGCTCTCCGGGGAGGGAGGGAGGAAGGAAGAAAGAAAGGAAAGAAGGAAGGGGATTCCCGTTCAGGAAACGGCGGCAGCCTCTCCCCGCACCCCCCACGGTTGGACCCCTCCGCGGCTCCGTCCCTCCCACCCCTCAGGGCTACCCCACCCCCCCAACCCCCGCTAGGACCCCTAATTCATTCACTCTCCGTCCGCCCCGCCCAGCCTGGCGCCGGCGAGGAAAGGTCGGACCCCGGGCAGGGACTCAGGAGGGAGGGCGGCGGGGCCCGTACCTCTCTTCCGCGCCGGAGAGACGCTGGGTCTCGGGCCCGCACGGCCGCCTGCGTTAGCGCCTCTCTCGAGCCCACTCTGAAATGGCGGGGGCCGGGGAGCACAGAAGGAACCGGAGCCCGAGGCGCAGCCACCGCTGCTCCTGCCGCCTCTGCCGCCGCCGCCACCACCACCGCCTGGGCAAGTCGAGCCCCGAACGAATGGATGGGAGCCGCGAAGGCCGAGCTATCGATGCGTTCCGCGTTCGACTTCTTTTCGGGCGAGAGAGAGAGAGAGAGAGAGAGAGAGAGAGAGAGAGAGAGAGAGAGAGAGAGAGAGAGACTGAAGGGAGCGGTCAGAGCAGTGTAAAAAGAGAAAGAGGGAGGGAGTAAGGCTAGAGCTGATATAGAGCTGCTTAGTGGAGAAGGAGGAAGAGAGTCGGTGCAGGCGGCGCACCTCACGTGCGGGCGGAGCTAGGCCAGAGAAGGGGAGGCTAGAGCGTTGGCTAGCTCCACACCCAGCCTGACGGACTTGCGGCCCCCTTCCACCGCCCCCCCTACACACACCCATCCATCCACATACACACAGAGGCTGCCAACTGGCCAATCCCCTTCCGTCCTCCAGACCGCACTCCCGCCCACGCGGCTCTCCAGCCATTCACCTTGTCTCTGGTCGTAGACATTCTCCTCCCCCTCCCACACATCCACCCCGAGCGAGCTGCCACACCTTCGGATCTGCCCACGGGCACCCTACTAGCCAGAGAAGCTCCGTGGTTCTGCTCCTACGTCTGGTGCTGCAGACTGGCCTGCCCAGGTTCCCAGAGCGCATCTTCAGCTGTTCTCGTCCTTACCGGTTCTATCCGTCAACCACGGCGGAGCAAAGCTACGCTTTTGCGCCTTCTTTCACTACCCTGAATTCAAGCCTATCATAGTCTGGTTCTGCTCGGCTGTCCTGCTAAACTGGAGGACTTTCTGTTCCCTGAATCCCGCTTTCCATCTCCCACCTGTGCGTCGTCCCACCCCCCCCCCCCCACCGCCCTTTCTCTACCTGTGTTTCTTTGGTATTGAGAGCTTCCAGGGAGGAACTTCCTGCCCCGTTACAAAGGTAGATAAGCACTAGCAGTGTAATTTGTAGTCCGCCTACTTTTAAAAAATTATTCCAATATAATGAATTTCCTTTGTTAAACTATGCATTTTAACTTAATTATTTCATTTTATTTTTTCTCAATTGCATGGAAACTAAAATTTTAACATTCCTTTTTTTTTTAATGTGCGTTCCAGCTCCCTAACAGTCTATCCCATATGGCGAACTTTTAATGAACTTTTAATAAACTTTACTTTTCTTTGGCTGAGAAGACTTTAGTTGAATTCATTGGGCAGGACCCGGCCTGTTGGTATTTTGGGGTCTCCAGAGCAACCATAACCATAACCTCTTCATACCCACCTTCTTGAGAAGGCAAGTAATTTTATATACATAATTGAGCGCTCATTCAAAACAGTTCCATATTAGCCAAGTTGAAAAAGAAAACTCAGACCAATAAGCAAAAATAATAAAGTTTTAAAAGTATGCTTCATTCTGCATTGAGTCTATCAGTTCTTTCTCATAGCATTTTTCATCATAAATCCTTCTGAACTGTTTTGGAAACATTCCTAAATCTATTGGTTTCAACAGACTAACAAAGGGAACGGTGAGGCGCCCACACCTTTCCCCCCCACCCCCATAAAAAAGTTAGGAACTTTAGCTAGAGCTGCCTAGGAGGTTGTGACTAGTCTAAGGTTAGACAGCCAGTAGATGTCAGACACTTGAATCCAAATTTTCTAGGATTATATACCACACTGCCTCTTTGAAAGCTATCTGTTCTCCAGATTTGGAGTATATCCCAGTCTCACTTCAGCCTCTTAAAATCCCTAATTTCCTCAAAACTCAACTAAAGTGCTACCTCCTGCCTGAAGACTTTATTATCTCCCTCCCCAACAACTCCTCCCACTACCACGACTCTCATGAGTACTCACTCCGTTCTAAAATTTTATTGAATTTACTTTATCAGTATAATTGTTTTATTTTTTTCCTCAGGGTAGGGACTGGTTTTGCCAGTTAGGTCGAATTGTGGATAGAATGCTAAAGTTGGAATCAAGAAGACCTGAATTCAAATATTACCTCAAACTGATACTATCTGTGTGACCCTGATCAATTTATTTAACCTCCCTTTCCTAACCTGATTTCCTCATCTTTAAAATGGGGGTTATAATAGCACCTATTCTTCCATGGTTATATGCATTTAAGTCAATATTACTTGATTATTAATATTGTTACTGTGATGTAAGAAAATATAAGAAATAAGAAACGATGAATACAGAAAAGCATGGGAACACTTACATGAACTGATGCACAATATAAAATAATTACCACAATGTAAATGGGGGAAAAACAAGAACAAAACAATCCCAACTGAATACTGTGAAATTATAATGACCAAGCTTGACTCTAAATGAAAAGATAGCAATCTAGGGAAGCAAGGTGCTCCCTACTCTGCATGGGTGGGGGATTATTGGTGTGGTGTACTGAATATGATGTAAGACTTTTTTGATGCTATTCAATATCGCTGAACTCTTTTTTCTTCATTATGTTCTAGAAAAGACAATACTATACTTTGTCTTTTTAGCACAAGTCATCCAGAAGGACTTTTATTAATTTAATCTTATTCTAAATCCAAGCATCTCTAGGTTGGAAAAATATTCAAAATGTCCTGGTCATTCACACACACACACACACACACACCTTGAAGTAATTAATAGGAATTTATTCAATTTTGAGTAAACATTCTATTCAGTCTAATAGAATTTAAGTCACTTAAAACACTTCTCCTAAGGGCATTCAATTTAATTCCTCTTTTGACAGCTAACTCCCCACCCACCCACCAGGATTGAAAAGCTTTCTCTCTCAGGCAATCAGTATCTTAATCCTTTTTCCTTAATCCTCATACCTTCCCAAAGAGCAGAGCTTCAAAAACCCCTTCACCCAGAAAGCTCTCTACACCCTGGACTTCACACACTGAAACTACCTTTCGCCCCCACTGCCTCTCCCACTAATTGCCTAGTTCCTTCAGAACCTGCAATTTAAGGAGGGCAACCAGGCCAACTAAATCTTCATTCCTCTCTAAACTGCTCTCCATACAGTCCCAGACTTTCTCTACCAGGAACAGAAGCCAATCCACCTCTCCACTCCCCTAACCACTCAACTTTCAACTCTTCTTCTTCCTGCCCCCACCCACTTGATATTTTAATATCAATGTGTTGTTTTCCAACCTCTAGAATATAAGTTCCTTGCAGGCAGGGACTGTTTTTCTGCTTGTACTCCCTGAACTTGGTTTTTGTTGCTTGTTTTCCCTGAACTTAATAGTAAGAGTTTAACAAATGCTTCTTAAATGAAAAGGACAATATTCTAAAGTAGGTTACAGTCTCTCTCTTCCAGAGATGGAAAATCAGTGGCCTTAACTACATTTTTTTTTGTCATAAGTTTGTGTACCACATTGAATCCATCTTCTAGGACCTTAGCTTTTGTTATATACCTTTTCCACACTTTTCTAAAGGGAAAGTTCTGAAAAGGGACTTTAGACTAGATAAATATTAATTCTTTATATTTTCAAGTGAATAAAAAAAGGTGATACTATCTCCTGGAGAGGGAGGAGAAATATATTTGGTAAATAAGTGATAGAAAAACAAAATTTATACATAACAAAAAAAATTAAAAGAGGAGGGGAACATTTCAGGAGTTAAAAAAAACCTATTTTTACATCATCCGACACATCCAAGTCATCACATCTTCTCAAAACATTTTTTCCTATCAGATCCTTCCTTTACGTTTTCACTGCCTTACCTTATACAAGTCCTCATCAACATCCCTAGGTTGCTACAACAGCCTTCAAGTTCTCCATCCTCTAATTTATCTAACATATTGCCAGACCAATGTATCCTAATGACAGGTTTATCATCATTAATAAATAGCAAGAAACTATGTGAAGAAAAATGGACCAAACCTGAAGATAACAGACATGTAAGGCACTGAATTCCAGGAGCTTGCAAGTTACTTTTCTAGTTGTGTTAGATTATATTTCATAAACAGACTAATGATAATATAATAAGAAATATATGCTAAAAAAAAAGAAATACATGCTAATTGTGAAGGTGAAGATATGAGATCAGTTGTGGATTGGATATATATACATAACCATGCTAACAGCAACAACAAAAAAAGCAAGCAAACCATGGCATAGTATGGTTAAAGGTAGTTAACTGCAGCTAAGAAGGAAATGAAACAATTAGAAACTTTCTCAGCAAATGTTGCCCCAAATGAGGTCTAACCCATTCTTCCTTTCCTCAATATGTTCCGAGGAGATAACTCCCGTTTATGTAGCTTCCCACCTGAAAACTGGCTAAAAACATAACAATGTCCTAGCAATATTTCTAGCTTCTTATTCATTCCCTTTATATTTCAGTCAGTAGTTCTCTGCTCCAGTTCTGCTCAGTGCCATGAATTTAGACACAGCTGCCCCCTTCTTATAGAGACACGATAGTATATAGCCAATAGAATCCTGAATTTAAGAGCTGGGCTCAAATAGATGGGTTCAAATCCCACCTCTGACACATGCTACTTGTCACTCAATCTCTTTAAGTCTCTGTTTCCTTGCTTGAAAGATGAGGGGAATATTGTCCCTACGTTCCCATCTAGGTCTAAATTTATTACCCTATGATCCTGGCTTTCACTTCTCTTTGTGATTTTGCTGTTCTTTCTCCTACTAGGATAGCAACCCCTCACTGATAATGATAATAACTGGCATTTATATAACTCCTTAAGGTTTGCAAATTGCTTTACAAACATTCTCTCATTTGATACTAAAAACAGCTCTGAGAGATAACTACTATTATCCCCATTTTTATACCTGCAGAAACAGGTTAAGGGAATTCCCCTGGTTCACACGGCTAACAAATATCAGAGTCAGGATTTGAAGCAAAGGTCTTCCTAACTTCTGTCCACTATGGTACACCGCCTATTTCAACACTCACTGAAGGGCAAAAATATTGATTAGCAGCCTTAGCAGGAAAATAGTTTAAAAACAGTTGAAATAGAACTATAGTTATCTGTATATGGACTGTCACAATAGTCTACAGGTGCAAGTCTCTCCCCACTCCAATCCATCTTCCGCTGAGTTGTCAGAGTGATCATAAAGTGCAAGTCTGTCACCCCTGCCCCTGAGTCAGTAAACTGCAGTAACTCCCTACTATCTCTAAGATCAGACATACAATCCTCTGTGGTGTGTTGAAAGCCCTTCATAACCTGCCCTCCCCTCACCTTCCTGAACTAACACCTTACCCCTCCCACACACACATATTCTATGATTCAGTGATACTGGCCCCTTTTCTGTTCCTTGTTAAGACACTCACTAGCTGTCCCCCATGCCTGAATTATCTCCCTCTTCATCTCTGCCTCTTGGCTTCCTTCAAGCCCCAGCTAAAATTCTATTCTCTACAGAAAGCTTTTCCTGATCCCTCTTAATTCCTAGTGCCTTAGCTCTCTTGATTATGTCCAATTTATCCTGCATATATCTTGTTTGTACATAGTTGTTCGAGTGTTGTCTCTTCTAGTAGACTACTTGACAGCAGAAACTGGCTTTTGTCTTTCTTTGTATCCCCAGCACTTAACACACTGCCTAGCTCACTGTAGACCCTTAATAAATGATTATTGACTGACTATATAAGATCACTAAATATGTAAAACTGTTCATATATTATGTAGAAATCTAAGTGATAGATGTGACAAAAAAATCTTTTCCATTCTGCATACATGAAATGGAACTAATTCTCTCCGAAGTTTTTATAGATCAGTATTATGTGATTTATTTTTGTTTCTGTCCTAATTTATAAGTTCCATTATTACTAATAATAATCATAATCATAATTCACATTTACTTAGGGCTTTGTAAACTTTAAAGCACTTTCCTCATAACTACCAATGAAGTAGATAGAAGTATATTATGTAACTTTTTAAAAGTAAAGCATTTTATTTTTAACAATGTCTATTATAGATTCCATTTTACAAATGCTAGATGGAATATATACAAAAGCTAGACATTAAATATACAAAAACTTTATAAAGCAAGTAATAACATACAAGAGACAAACTAATAGGAAGTTTAAATCTAACACAGTAGAAAAATGAATTAGCAGTCATTACAGTAAATGTCCATGAATTGGAAAGCCATTCTGTAGAGAAATGCTGTGTAGTCAGGTATTATCAAAGGTATATTGTAATGGAAACTATGCTAGCGTATAACTTCACTTTGTAAATGTTCAAATGTTCACTGTCTAAATGTTCAAAAGAACATAAATACTATCAACTTAAAATTAAATAGGTGAGGTATATCATGTAAATTTAAAAAAAAAACATTTCAGGAATCAAATTCAAAAAGCTTTCCTGCTTATTTGCCAAGGAGGTGTCAGATTGATGATTAGAAATCTGATTTTCCTGAGTTTCTGTTCTTTGAACAATCACAGGTGATAAACATTTTCTATTATATCACATGATGCTAGATGTGTGTATTTATGGTATACATAATATACATATGTGACATACACACATTTTCCATGTCCTTGCACAGTCATTGTGCTCAAGTAGAACTCTACTTGGCTACTTCACGGTGGCCTTTTAAACTAATCTAATATTCCATGACTATAAAGCAATTAACTCTCCTAATATGTTCTAGTAATTAAGCATAATTCCATGTCAAAATCCAAGTGAAGTCAAAGGGCATGAACCTTAAAATATAGTAGGAAGAGATATCTTCTTATGCTGATTCTATAAAGTATCCCTTTGATCTTTCTTTTTTCAATAATAGCAATTCTTTATGTCACTGGTCAGAAGACTTTTGGAGACAATTGTAAGCGGGAGTAGAAAACTATTATACTTTAATATGCATGTAAGCATATGAGCAGTATTTCTCTGTAGCTCGTGAAATTAAAGTTATTAATAGTAAAGTTTAGTTAAAGCCTTTAAGGAAATTCATGTTAGGCAATCTAATGTAAGAATTTCATAAAGAGCCC
This sequence comes from Pseudocheirus occidentalis, assembly GCA_028646575.1. NCBI lineage: Eukaryota > Metazoa > Chordata > Mammalia > Diprotodontia > Pseudocheiridae > Pseudocheirus > Pseudocheirus occidentalis. The sequence goes on along the minus strand of CM053597.1, from coordinate 142,279,032 downwards.
TTTTGTTAAAACCTTTATTTATAGAGCAGAACCAGTTTTTAACAAAGGCTAGCCCAATAAGAGTTTCTCTAAAATAGATTATTATAGTCTTCAGATACAAAGTTTTTATTCATAGTGAGAAAAATACAGATAAGAAAATGTGTCTAGCAAAGGGTTTCTTTCTAGCAAGATATTAGAATGAGTGACTGCATCTCAGCCACAACCTCAACAAGAAATACGATAAATATGTACTTTATAATAATAAAAGAAAAAAGGAAACACTTTTCACCGAGGTAAAACCTTCTGAAATTAACAACAGAAGTCTGCATTATGGGTCCACTCCCTTTAGATGCATCCAATATGCCCACATGGGTAGGCCCACACTTCAAGCTCTAGCTTTGTTAACATCTGTCCTTCCCTCAGTTTCCTCTTGGCAGTAAGCCAGTATAATGCTCCCCACACCAATTTAACAAGAGAGAGGATTTAACTTGCTCTGGGGATGGAGAAAGTGACCATCTGTGGATGCAATAAGGATCTAGCTCAGGGGTGGGGAACCTGTGGCCTTGAAGCCACATGTGACGTTCTAAGTTCTCAACTGTGGCCCTTTGACTTAATCCACACTTACAGGAGTGAGGAACTTTTAGCCCATGTGGCTGAAATTTCCCTGTCCCTGAAGCATTTGCATACTTCTCCATAAAGGAAAGAGGAGAAGAAAATATAAATACAGCTCAAGTCACCTCCCCTTGGCATTTCCATGCAACATGGTTCTAGCCAGATGGCAACTCCCACCTCATAACACAGATAAAGCAGCTCAGCCCCAGTCATCTGGACAGGACAGAATAGGCAACAATGGACAAGGGAAGGTATAGACAACAAGAAAGCTGAGAGGAAAAAAAAAAGAGAGTTGAATGTTAAGTCAAGGATCCTCTCATATCAACCAACAGAAAGATGCATAAAGAAAGAAAAATTAACAGTATGGAAAAGTATACAGTACTATGAATAAATATTATGGAGAAGATAGTGACTTGAAAATTTTCAGTGATACAAAGTTATATAACAAATTCTGTAGAACCTCTAGAAACAATTAAACAATGGGAAAAAAATTTGCACACATGTATACACAAAATCCAGAATGATTCAGAGGAGAAGAAAATTAAAAGAAATGAAAGGGGGAATTATAATTATTTTGGAAATCAGAGTTCTCAAAGAAGAAACTTTATAAAAGATAAACATTTAAGTAGACAATATAGAACAGATAAAAGAAGATGAATTAGACCAAACCCTAGAGATCATCTAATGTAATTGAAGTCCCTCATTTTACAGATGAGGAAATCAAAGTGCAGAGAAGTAAAGTAACTTGCCCAAGATCACATAGGTAATAAATGGCAGAACCAGAATTTTAATACAACACCCTTGACTTCAAATGCAGTGCTCTTCCTATTACGTCATGCTTCTTGACACGGCATCTATCTAAATTAGTAGAGTCTGAGAAAAAGAGGTTCAGAATTAATACTAAAAAAAATCTAAGTAGGAGAAAATTTGTCACAATAGAAGACAAAAATTGAAAAACAAATTAATTCTATAAAGCCAAAACAACTGGCCTTAAATTGAGAATCAGCAGGGTCTCTAGCTGACAGAAATGATCCATGTTTGAACACACTAAGAAGTTCCTTACTATCAAATAACTGGTTTAGTTGTCTAACATATTCCTACTACAACCAAAATTTTCATCAAGTCTCTGAAGACTCCTGGGCAAGGGGACCCACTGCCTCTAAGAGTAGCACAGAAGAGATGTTGAGATAATTTCATGAGCATAGATCTCTTCCAAAAATGTTATATTAAAAATCCTAAATATCACACTATGTGGAGTGAGGGGGGGAGTACAAAAATACAAGAATTTTCCCCAGAAGTACTGGAAACACAGAGCAAAGAAGAATAGAATGTATAGATTATCAACACAAAGGAACCAAAGTATAACTCTGAGACATATATTGGTAAAACTTCAGGACTTTAGCATGAAACAAGTACTACCAGAAGCCAAAGGAAAGTCTTTCATTTCACCAAAGAAAAGCAATCTGAATAAATAATTCTATGTTTTAAGTATGGCATTTATAAGCTATAGAATATCCAAAAGAGAACAACCAGGATATGGAACAGAATCAAGTTCATGTCAAATAAGGATAAATTAAAAAGCTGGACCTGTCTAGTGTACTGAAGAAAAGACTTCGGAAGGGAGCAAAAAAGGAGCATGTCTTCAAGTATTTCTCCTAAGGTTGTTTTATGAAAACAATACTGAAAACATTCTATTTGGTGCCAGAAGGCAAAACTATGAACCATAGATGGAAGTTGTAAAGAGGCAGATTTAATCTTTATATAAGGTAAAATGTCCTTAAAATCAGAGCTGTCCAAAAGTGGAATGGTTATTGCAAGAGATAGTGGGTTCCCCCTCATTAGAAGTTTACAAGCAAAGACTGAATCCAAGGTACAGAAGGCGATAGTAGGGATTCATCTTAGGGAATAACTTTTACTAGATGGCCACTGAAAATCCTTCTAGTTCTGGAATCCTGTGATTCTGGGCCACCTACTGAATGAATTCATCCGTGCATATATCTTAGACAGAAGAAAGACAATGAGCTGAGAGAAAAATTGAAAAAAAAAAAAAGGGGGGGGGAGAATGGAATGATTTACTTTTGGCAAACTATACTTTTCAATGACCCAAGCTGCTCCCTGCCACTATAACATATTTGTTTAACATCAGTATTCTCCCTAGGGATGACATATAGCTGAAAATCATGGAAAATTAGAGATATGGTACATATATGCAGGCTGTAGCATTTTGCCAAAAGGATTCATTCAAAAGAAGTGGCATAAAATTATCATCAATATGAATAGAAAAGAAAGTAGGCTGGTCATATTATGAGAATAAGAGATAATACGTATTTTGCTGGTATTCATAAAACAGTGGAGCTCAAAAAAGTATTCTAATACTATATATTAGGAAGATTCTGTAACTATGGAGAACTTACATAATAAGGATATGAACGAGAATTGCATAAGGTAAGAAACCATGAAATCTCTCTTGGCTTCAGTTACATCACCTATAAAATGAGTGGGGTGGGAGTGTGGGGGGTGGGGGGATGGGGGGAGGGATGTTGTAAGGAAGCACGTTATAATTGAAAAACAGAACACTAGATTTAAAACAAAAGACCTGGGTTTGAACCCCCCATTCTTTTGTTTCCTTCCTGTGTGACACTGGACATGTCACTCACCCTCTCTGAGTCTCAGTTTGAATTAGTCAAATCAAAAAAGTATTTATGTATCTACTACATGATGATACTAGGGATAAAAAGGCAAGGAGTGAAATGGTCCCTATTCTTAAGGAGCTTCTATTTCATCAGGTAGACATCTTTATAGTGAAACAGACTAAATCTAATCAGATGACATTAAATAGGAATAAATATAAAGTGTTACTCTTGGGTATAAAATCTCAACTTCACAAGTGTAAGATTGGGGAGGCAAAATTAGACAGCAGTTGTTCTGGGAAAAATTGGGGATTTTAGTGGACAGCAAACTTAATATGAGTCAGAAGAATAATAATATGGTAACCCAAAAAGTTAATGTGAGCTAGGGCTTCATTAAGAGAGGTATGGTTTCCAAGAATGGGGGAGTTTTAAGGGGCAAGGATGATCCCATCTTACTCTGCCCTGGTCAGAAGATACATGTAATAATGTGTTCCATTCTGAGTTTCGTAGTTTAAGAAGGACACTGATAAGTTACAGAGTGGTGGGAGGAGGGTAATCAGAATGGTGAAGGGCCTTGAGTCTATGTTACATAAGAATTTATTGAAAGAATTGGGGATGTTTAGACTGGAAAAAAGAAAACTTGGAGGAAAGGGAGGGCATAATAACTGTCTTCAAATATTTGAAAGAAAAGATTTGACATGATCTGTTTGTCCCCAGAGAGCAGAAACAAACGTAATGATTAAAAGTTACAAAGAGACAAATTTAGGCTTGATGTTGGAAAAAATATTCCTAACAGAGCTGATTGAAAATGGAATGCACTCTCTGGACAGGTGGTGGGTCCCTGTCACTAAAGGTCTTCAAGAAGGGGTTGGTTGAACAGCTAGGTGATAAAATAAAAAGAACACCGACCCTAGAGTCGGGAAGAACTGAGTTCAAATCCAGCCTCAGACACTTAACATTTACTAGCTGTGTGACCTTGGCCAAGTCACTTAACCTAGATTGCCCGGCCTTCCCCCCTCCAAAAAGCAAAAAAAAGGAGGGGGAGGGGTGTTGCTTGATCATTTATCAGGTATGCTATATTGGGAACTCCTTTCTTACATAGGTTGGACTAGATGAATTCTGAGGTCCCTTCTAACTCTCAAATTCTGTGATTTCATGATAACACTGATGATATAAATGATCCATCAAAGCATTTACTAGTGAAATTTTTAATTCAATTAGCTTAATAAATGCTTATTAAAAATTATACTAATTTATGATAATAGTAACATAAGGCAGAATGTGTTAAATACAAAGAAGAGAATCAAATAAAGGTTATACTCCCTTCTAATCTCAATCCCTTGTTGAATTAGTAAACCTCTACCATTGTCCTATACACTCAAATACGCTTGTTCCCTCATTATTGTTAAAAATAATTTGCCAAATTCCAGTCCTAGATTATTTCCACTATCTACATTCTTTACTCCTTTTCATAGACTGCTGACTTCAAGTGGAAGAAATCACTAAACCATACTAACTGGGTCCACTATAAATTTATGCTGTCTAATCTCAACTGAACCCTCAACTGCAACAAAACAATCCTTCTAGTGTTCTGTAATTCACCCTCCACAAATTACCACAAATCTCCCTTCTCTTCAAGCCTCCCAGGCTTCTCATTCTCTTAACCAAGTACCTTGACTCATATTGCGCTGAAAAACAAATCAAAACTTGTTGCCAAAACCTCCCTCTTCTCCATCCTCCTCATTTAACATTCTTCTGACATCATCCTCCACCATCTTCTCCTTCATTCCAGTCTCTCACAAAGAGAGTTGTCATTCTTTGCCAAAACCATCCTTTCACTGTATGGTGTGATGGACTGTAGCAGATTACCCTCATTATCATCCTTCCTTTCTCTCATCTTTAACATCTCTCTATCTACGCTTTCCTATTCTGATGCTTACAAATATGCGCCAATACTCCTATACTTAAAAAATCCTCACTAGATCCCACCTTGGCTTTTTATCCAATATCTCTCCTTTCTTAGCTAAACTCATTTAAAAAGTCACTTTCAGAATGGGCAAATTGGGCCACTAGACTTGGAGTCTCAAGACCTAAATTTGGGTCTAAGCTCTGTCCTGGATTTTGGGGAAATGACTTTGATGCTTCAGGCCTTAATTTCCTTTTCCTAAATTAATAGGGTTGTTCTAGCTGACCTTTGTACTCTCTTTTAGCGAGTAATCTATTGTCCTGGTGTTCTCAATCCCAAGCAGAACTCTCCACTTGTTCTTCATTGTACAATGACTTCCCATCATCTAATACACTTATCACCGAAGAAATGCTCCCCCATATTTGGAAAAAAAAAGTCACTTTCACTTCCCTCTTTATTTCTCTCCTAACTTTCTACTCACTGGCTTCTAACCTCATCATTCAACTAAACATCTCTCTCCAAAGTTACCAATGATCTATTAATTTAATGGTCTTTTCTCAGCTCTTGTCTTTCTTGACCTGTTTGCAGCATTTAATATTGCTGACTGCTTTGTCCTGATTGTACTTTCTCCTCTCTGGGTATTCATGACACTGCTCTCTTAGCTGACCCTTCCTTCTGAGTCTCCTTTACTAACTCTTCATCCAAGTTACACCCAGTAACTGTGGGTGTCCTCCAAAACTCTATCCTAAGCCCTCTTCTCTTTTTTCTTTATACTTTCTCACTGTGTGATCATACAGCTCCCATGGGTTAAAATTATCACCTCATTTCAGATGATTCCCAGATTCTATAGAGGCAGTCCTAGTCTTTTTCTGGAGCAGCTACATGGTCCAGTAGATAGAGCACCAGGTGTGCTGTCAGAAAGATCTGAGTTCAGTTCTGCTCTCTGACACCTACTAACTGTATGGCAATGGGCAAGCCACTTAACTCCTATTTGCTTCTGTTCCTCATCTGTAAAATTAGGATGCACTGAAGAAAGAAATGGCAAACCACTCCAGGATCTTTGCCAAGAAAACCCCATGGACATTGTCCATGTAGAATGGGACACAACCAAAAGATTGAACATGTCTTTCTCCCCCAAGCTTGGTCTTGCAATACCAACTGCCCACTGGACATTTCAAACTACAGGATATCCTGTAGGCATATTAAACTCAGTATGTCCAAAACAGAACTCAATTATTTTCCCCTGCCCAACACACACCAAAATTGTAACTTTTTCAAAATGTGCTATTACTTCAGAGGGCATCATTATTCTTCCATTTACCCAGGTTCACAGAGTTATTCTTGACTCTTACTCTCATCACACACCCAGACAGTTGGCTAATCTTATCATTTCTTTCTCAGCAACATCTCTCACATGCATTCCCTTATCTCCCTTAGCCACCACCTCCAGTTTGGGCCCTCATCATTTCTCAGTTAGACTATTACAAGAGTTTTGTAATTGGTCTCCCTGCCTCAATTCTCTCCCCATGCTAATTCATCCCACACACAGCAGCCAAAGTGATTTTCTTAAACCCTAATTGGGTCTATGTCACCCTCCTATTCAATAAGCTCCAATAGCTCCCTTTTCGTAAGTATGTATATGTATACGTGTATGTCTGTATGTCTGTATGTGTATATGTGTGTGTAGGAAGAACATTTCTACTTCAATAATCAAAGGGTCAGGAAGACAAAAGTCTCTTTTTTTTGGCTTTTTTTGGGGGAGAGGGCAATTGGGGTTAAATGACTTGCCCAAGGTCACATGGCTAGTGTGTCAAGTATCTGCGGCCAGATTTGAACCCAGGTCCTCCTGACTCCAGGGCCAGTACTCTATTCACTGCACCACCTAGCCACCCTGACAAAAGCCACCACTAAAAGGAAGCAGAGGAAGAGATGGTTATCTTCTGCTCTTCTTCCTCACACTTTTTAGAGGTCCTGGCTTCCTTCAAAGACTCACCTGCTATAGAAGGTTTTTCTTGGTCTCCCAGTTACTTGCTAATTCTTTTCCCTCAAAAGTGACCCTTCATCTACTCCATATGTATCCTATTTAAGCCTATTTACCTGCATGTCATCTCCCCCATCTCTAACTGGCACATAGTGTAAGTGCTTAACAAATACTTATTGATTGATTTATATAATACTAAAGGAAATTAGATTATTGAATACTATTTGGAACCAAGATAGGGATAAAATGTCTGTATTCTTCTCTACCACTACCAGCATATACCCCAGAGGTTAAAGAAAGAGGGAAAGATTCCATATATACAAACATATTCTTTTTTTTTTAAGGGCAGACAAGGTTTTATTTTATTTTTGCAAGGTTTTCTTTTTGTCTTTGCATCTCTGGTACTTAGTACAGTATCTAGAACAAGATGGGAGCTTAATAAACACTTGTTGATCAATTGATTGACTCCATACCCATGGAAAGAAAACAACTTTCAGTTTGCTCCTGATTAGCTCTTCGCATTGGAAGAAATCATCACTGTTTTCCTATTATATAATGCCTCCGCAGTTCTGCTTGCTTCTTAAACTACAGCTCTTTATTAAATTGTTCTCTTAAACCCCACCCCTGATGTTCTTCCTAATTTATTTTTCAACAATGTTATGCATGAACTATTTAGGACCATAAGATTCTAAGGCTGAGACACTTTGATTTTAACTTGTACCATTTCTTTTTTTATTAATTAATTAATTGTTAGTTTTCAACTTTAACTTCCATAAGATTTTGAGTTTTAAATTTTCTCCCTCCTCTTCCTTCTCCCCCCAAGATGGTATGCAATCTGATGTAGGTTCTACATATATATTCATATGAAACATATTTTCACATAAGTCACATACAAACATATTCTTATCAGCACTTTTTGTCCTCTAGAAAAGACTATCCACTGAGTTGAAAAAGACTAAACAAATTTTGTCATGAATGTAATAAAATATCATCATTCTATAAGAAAGGACAAATAGGAGAAATTCAGAAATATTTGAGAAAACTTTGAACAGATGAAGAACAAGGAATAACTAAGAGAACACTATATATGATGACTGCTATAACATAAAAGTGTAGCAAATACTGTCTGGTCCCACCATACCAGCATGAGGCTGGCTCCACCTTCCCCTTGGAGTTCTAGGGGTACCCTCAAAAGGTTACCTTCTTTAATATTATGACTGTTGTACCTCATTCCCAAAGCATTTCCTCTACTGTTAGCCACCAATGACCAGCATCTCACTTCCATTTAACCAAGTAACAGCAGTTAGATTTTAGAAAGAAATATTTACTTTGAAGATTTAACAAGAACAAGTCTAAAAAGAAGTAAAAACTCCCCCCCCAAATAACTTGGAGGTGCCAATCTTCCTTATACCTGAGACTTAATGCAGTTTCTATATAGCATTGATCCAATCAAGCTCATAAGCATTGCTGCCAGATGAGTATTCATTTAGCTTCAATTCAGCTATCCTTGGGCTAGGTCATGAAGTTCAGCTGATCTTGAGTTAGCTACAAAACCCAGCATCAGTTTAACTCCTAGACTCCGAGATTTGCGGATGACTACATTCCCTGACTTTTTATAGCTCCAATCCCTCACCTAAAATGAAATTATATCAAGGCAGACCAAGAACCAAAGCTTGTATTTTTAAGGTCACATGTCAGCCTCAGATGGAAGAGGACCAGTGTTTCTCCCCTTACAATATTGTCTTTTACCGAATACTTTCAGTGAAGAAGTAAAACCAAGAATTAACCAAGGTCCAACCAAGGGAGAAAACAAACTAAAGTCTTTTGAAAACACCTCCAATTGAGTTCTGCAACTATAGCCAATCAGAGAAGCTGCCATTCATTACACACTTAGCACATTACAATCAGTTCCAAATAACTACAAATGCTCAATACATTTCCATTACACTTTATCACAACTCGCCTGGAAATAAGCTCCTCAGCCTCTTCCACATGAAGAACTGCATGAACCAACCATATTAATACACTGCACAGGCTTATGAGGACATGGGCTTATTGTTCAGTCTTCCATTACAAAGGGAAAAAAAAAACATTACAAAAATAAAAGAATTCAGATCAATGCAAT
>CM053597.1:142225377-142269299 GCA_028646575.1 Pseudocheirus occidentalis | reverse complement strand
TGCTTATAAACACTGGCCTTCTCCCAAGTCAACAGGGGAGTGTCTCAGCCAATAGCATTCTTCCACGTCAACAGGGGAATTCACACCTTCCAGACAAGGCTCACACCTTCCAGACAGAGCTCACACCTTCCATACTTAGCCCTAAATAACCAACAAATTGATTACCATTACAACTATCAAGTTAGATATTTCAGATAAATATAAATACTGAACTAGTGAACCGAGATACCATGTGTCTCGACTTCCTTTCCATTTCCAAATGGAAATGATGTTTTCAGCTTATGCACAAAACCAATTCCTATACATTCTTTATGTTGAACTTTTAACAAACAAAATATTGTAAGAGTCAAAGAGAGTTAAAGGACAAGAATAAAGAACTTAAAAGATAAATCTGTGGTTCTACTTACTACTTCTGGTTGGGCTTATTGCTAGTCATGTGCCTTCTTGCTAGCTCTAAGCCTGTTCTTTAGTTCCTCCCCCATACCATAGAGGCTAAAAGAATATCATATCTCATCTATTCCAACTTTACCATCTTTGAAGGGCAGCAGAAATGGTTTCTCAAAATAAACAACCAATATTTTAAATTTGGGGATCCTGTGCCATTCATGAATGCAAAGTCACCGCTAAATCCATGACCAAGTAGGGACTATTCCTAAATTGTATAGAATCAAGTGAAGAAAAATTACAACATCCCCTCATTCCTTCATCTCAGAATTCAAATACCTAGAAGGTAAGGATATGTCATAGATGGGACTTGAACCCAACTCTTTCTGACTCCAAGGCTGATCTTCTCTATACTTTCTTCTACCTTTCTTCTACCTTTCTACCTACCATTCTACCTTTCTTCATTTTATATTTTTCCCTATATCTCTTTGGGATCTGGATCAATATTATAGCCCATAACTGTATTATCATTTAACTATCATCTAATTCACACTTCTCCATATTGTCTACAAGATTATTTTTAAAATTCAGCCAACATTTATTACGTACCTTCTATGTGCAAGGTACTAAAGTAAAGACTAGGGAAACAAATAAAAACCAGTCTCTGCCCTTAAGGAGCTTATATTCTACTGTAATAATACAACATATATCCATATGCAAAGAAAAATTCCACACAGATCCTACCCTCTGGGAGGTTATAATTTAATAAGAAGGGAAAGACATGTCTGTGGAACCCTTGAATCAGAAGCTGCTACCTGGGGACACTTTGGAAAATTCTTATTTCTATTGTTTCTGGTTTGTTCTGGGATAAATTGAGGTGAAGTAGGAAGGCATCTGATGAGAAATATTGAAAATAGCTGAGTAAAGGTAGATATGTGCTCTAGAGTGGGAAGGGGCACAGTGACTAGAGCACCAGCCCTGGTGTCAAGAGGTCAAATCCAATCTCAGAAACTTAACACTTTCTAGCCATATGACCTTGGGCAAGTCACTTAACCCCAAATGCCCTGCCTTTCTCCCTCCAAAAAAAAAAAAAAAGATAGTACAAACTTTTAACCAATATACAATGACATCCAGAGCATAGAAAGACAAATATTATTATCATCTCCATGGAGCAAATGGCCTTAACTTGGGGTCCATACTCTGCAAGGGGATTGTAGACAGATTTCAAGGAGTTCATGAACTTGTATGAGAAAAAAATAGGTTAGTGGCTAACTCCAGGTAGTTAAGATTTCTTGCTTCAAAGGCATGGGTTTGCTTGGCAACACTGAAATTCACTTCTCCACAGGCTTTGGGGTTAGGTTAGGAAAAGTTTTCAAAGACACGTGTTTTCAGTTTCTGAGCAACCAACAATTTCCATTTTTGACATTTGAACAGAGAGATAACTCAAATCTGTATAATAACATCTGTGTGATTCTGAGAAGAGTAAACTAGGTGTTTCTGGTGGGGAAAAATAGAGCATACAAAATGTACATATGAGAATTTGCAGCAGAAGAGACAGCTCTTTCCTTTATTTGAAAAGAGGCCTGATTTATAAGTTATCTCCTTGTCTCCTGTTCACTTAAAACTATGACAGAATCCCAATATAGCTATTGTGTTCTTCAGAGAAATTGTGATAACAAGAGGTAGACTGAAATAATAACAGATGCTTTTTAGGTGTTCATTCATAAATAATTATAATATTTGGTTTTAATTTTCTTCAGTCAGGTTGTTGACTCTCTTATCATGATTTTCTTGTGTCATTCTCATTTTTCTTCTACTTCTCTTATTTGGTTTTCAAAATCCTTCTTAAGCTCCTCTATGGCCTGTAACCAGCTTACATTTTTCTTGGAAGCTTTTGGTGTGGGACTTGACTATGTTGTCTTCCTCCTGTTCCATGCTTTGATCCTTTTTGTCCCCAAAAAAGGAATCTAAAGTTGGATTGCTGAGCTTGGTTTGCTTCCTTTGCCTGCCTATGTTGCCAGTCAATTAATTGATTTTTGAGCCACAGTAGAACTCTTTTCAGAGGGGAGAGCTTTGTCCCAAATTGCTGGGGTTTTCACAGCTGCAGGAGCTCTTAGGAGGTGCAGTCCCTGCAGCCCCCACCAGCTTTGGCTCACTGAAAACACACCTCAGGACCACCACCCAAGACCACAATACTGATCCAGGCCATTTAAGACAAGAGCACTTAGCCTCTTAATGATCACTTGGCCCCCCACAATCTGCAGGCCATGAACTCTGAAGGAGCCACATGGAAGCAGCTGCAGGGCCACTGCTTCTGCTTCTTTCTTGCCCTTGGGGGGGACAGCTGGACCTACTTTTCTGCCCCAAATTTAGCTGAGTTCCACTGACCTTTCACTTTGTCCTTGTTTCTTATGGGTTGATTATTCTGGAAACTGCTGCAGCTGCTAGTGATCCACTCTCTGGAGTGCTCCAGCTGTGGCTTGTCCTTACCACCCTGGGGCTAAGCCACAGTTTCAGGCTGGGCTCTGTGATGAGCCCTTCCCATCCTTCCTGCTGGGCTGTCCCCAGTGGAAGATATGTTTTTCTATAATTTGTGGGTTCTGCAGCTCTAAAATTTGTTTATAGTCATATTTTATAGGTATTTGAGGTGGTTATGGTGGGAGTTGCAGAGTTCTTCTGCTTCTACACCACCATCTTGACCGGTTGTAAATTTTTAAAATCACTTTTAAACTCTCTACTCTAAGAAAGACAGCTAAAGAAAACAAGAAGTTTACAAAGTAAACTGTTAAGGTTGACAAAGTGATAAAGTTGACAAAGTTCCTCACAACACTGTAAGGCAAGGTAGCAAATAAAATAGTATTTGGTTTTGGTTCTCTCTCTCTCTCTGTCTCTCTCTCTCTCTCTCTCTCTCTCTCTCTGTCTCTCTCTCTCTTTCTGTCAGAGGCAATGGGGTTAACTGATCTGCCAGGGTCAACAAAAGATAGTAAGTGTCTGAGATCATATTTGAACTCAGGTCCTTCTGACTCCAGGGCCAGTGCTTTGTTCACTGTGCCACATAGCTGCCCCCCCTTTTTTTCTTAATTACACATAAAGACGTTTTAAATTTTGTGTTTTAAAATTCCAAGTTCCAAATTCTCTCCCTTCCTCCTTTCCCTTCCCACTCCCTAAGGAGCCAAGCAATTTGCTATAGATTATACATGTGCAGTCATGCAAAACATATTTCCATATTAGTCATGTTGCAAAAGAAAACAGACCAAAAAAAAAAAACCAAGAAAAATTAAGTTTAAAAGCATGCTTTGATCTGAATTCAGACTCCATCAGTTCTTTCTCTAGAGGTAGATGGAATTTTTCTTTTCTCTTTTCAATAGTATTTTATTTTTTTCTGAATACATGTAAAGATATTTATCAGTATTCATTTTTATAAGATTTTGAGTTCCAAATTTTTCTCCTGCTTTCCTGCCCCAACTTACCCCACTACTCCCCAAGACTGCAAGCAATCTGATATAGGTTATACATATGCAATCAGGTTAAACATATTTCTACGTTAGTCACTCTGTGAAAGAAGAATCAGAACAAAAAGAAAAAAACCACAAGAAAGAAAAACAAAAGACAAAAAAAGTGAAAGTAGTGTGCTTCAATCTGAATTCAGAATCCATAGTTCTTTCTCTGAGTGTCGATAGTATTTTCCATCAGACATCTTTTGGAATTGTCTTAAATCATTATATTCCTGAGAATAACTAAGTCAATCATAGGTGATCATCACACACTGTTGCTGATACTGTATACAATGTTCTCTTGATTCTGCTCACTTCACTCAGCATCATCTCATATAAGTCTTTCCAGGTTATTCTGAAATCCACCCTGTTCATCATTTTTTTTAATTCATTCATTTATTTTTAATTTTCACTTTTATAGGATTTTGAGCTCTAAATTCCCCCCAAAGACAGCATGCAACCTGATACATACATGTACAATCAGATTAAATATATTTCCACACAATATTACTATATTATGAAAGGAGAAAAAGGAGAGAGGGAAGAAGAAAAAATAATATGCTTTTATCTGCATTCAAACTATATAGTTCTTTCTTTGGATGTGGATAGCATTTCCCAATTGTGAGTCTTTTGGTATTGTCTTAGATTATTGCATTGTTGAGAAGAGCTGTTTTTATTTTTTCTGAATACATGTAAAGATATTTATTAGTATTCATTTGTATAAGATTTTGAGTTCCAAATTTTTCTCCCCTTTTCTCCCCCACTTGCCCCTTCAAAGTTTGTTATCATACAATGTTGCTATTACTGTGTACAATGTTCTCCCGGTTCTGCTCAATTCACTTAGCATCAGTTCATGTAAGTCTTTCCAGGTTTTTCTGAAATCTGCCTGCTCATCATTTCTTATGGAACAATAGTATTCCATTACATTCATATCTTGCAACTTGTTCAGCCATTCCCCAATTGATGGGAGACCTCTCAATTTCCAATTCTTTACCACCACAAAAATTGCTGTTATAAATATTTTGGTACAGGTAGGTCCTTTCCTTCTCCCTTGTTTATGATTTCTTTGGAATATAGACATAGTAATGCTATTTCCAGATCAAAGGGCATGCAGCTTTATGGCCCTTTGGGCATAGTATGGGTAGCATTTTTCATCATAAATCTTTTGGAATTGTCTTGGATCAATGTATTGCTTAGAATAGCTAAGTCATTCACAGTTGATTATCATAAAATATTGCTGTTCCTATGCACAATGTTTTGGCTCTGCTCACTTCACTTTGTATCAGTTCATGTATGTTATGTCCCAGGTTATAAAACAGTATATTTAAAGTGCTTAGCCCAATGCCAGGCTCATTGTAGGTGCTTAATAAATAGGTATTCCTCCTTTCCTTCTTTTCTTCCTTCTAAGAAGTATCATTATTATTACCATTTTATAGATGAGGAGACAGAGTCAGAAAGGTAAAATAAGGTCACAGAGAATTCATGGTAAAGAAAAACCACTCACATTTAAATAGAATTTTAAATATAATTTCTGTCAATCCCTAACACTGCCCCCATAAAAGGGTATCTCCATCCACTCAAAAGGATAGCTATAATTTTCCACCAAACATGCTTACCTTTTCTGTTCATTAGCCAAAGAAGATAAATTAGCTCAAATGAAAAGACATTTAATGAAATTAGTATAAGAATGTAAGGCATATTCTCCCATAAATATCACCAGTCAGAAAAATGAACATGCCCAAGACCCACCCCATGGAAGATACAGAGAGGCAATCTATACCTTCAGTGCTGCAAGACCCAAGAGGTCTTCTGGCACCTTGTTGAAATTGCTCCCTCTAGGCAATTTCTCACACAGCAGCTCTGCTAAATGTGCTGTACCTCACTGTATGGACAGGTAGACTTTCTCTCCTCTGATTCTTTAACCCAGTGGTTCTCAACCTTCCTAACGCAGCGACCCTTTAATATGCGTATGTGGGCGTATCTGCATGTGGGTGAACCCGCCTGGAGACCAATAGAGGAGCGGTGTCTCTGTTCCTAAGACCACTGGAAATATGTGTTTTCTGATGGTCTTAGGCAACCCCTGTGAAAGGTTCATTTGAACCCCCAAAGGGTTGAGAACCACTGCCTTAACCCTTGGAAATCTGACTTTTCACCTCATCACTCAACTGAAAATGCTTTCTTCAAAGTTATCAATTATGTCTTCCTTGCCAAGTCTGATGGACTTTTTCTCAATCCTAATCTTTCTTGACTCAGCTTCTGCTTTTAATGCTGTTAACCATTTTCTCTTTCTTCTTCTCTCTGGATTTTGGCAATATTTTATTGTTGTTCAGTTATTTTTCAGTTGTGTCAGTTCTTCATGACTCCATTAGGGTTTTCTTGGCAAAAATATTGGAGGTGTTTGCCATTTCCTTTTCCAGCTCATCTTACAGATGAGGAAACTGAGGCAAGTAGGATTGAATGACTTGCCCAGGGTCACACAGCTAGTAAATGTCTAAGGCCAGATTTGAACTCGGGTCTTTCTGATTACAGGACCCACATTCTATCTGCTTCGCCAACTGGCTGCTTCACACACTACCCTCTACTAGTTCTCTTACCTGCCAAATCATTTCCTCTCAGTCTCCTTTTGTGGATCATCTTCCATTATTATACCCTAAACCCATGGGTGTAACCAAAGGCTATATCCTGGGCCCTCTTCTCTTTCTATATTCTCATTAGTTCCCATGAGTTTAATTATCATTTATCTCTGTAGAGACAACTCATAGATCTAAATCTCTAATCCCTCTCTCTCCCAAGCTTCAGTGTCACAGCGTCATACTGTACATTTCAAACTTAATATATCTCAGAGGCATCTCAAACTCAATAGGTCCAAATCAGAACTCATTATCTTTGTCCCCCAAAATATTCCTCTTCCCAATTTCCTTCCTTCTGTTGAAGGCACCACCATTCTTCCAGTCTCTCACCTTTGTAAGTTTGCCAATATTTCTAATTCCTCATTCCCTGTCACCTTATATATATCCAATCAGTTGCCACAATATTTCTCACATGTGATCCTTCTTTTTACTCACAGCCACCGTTCTAGTTCAGGCCCTCATTACCTCTCCATTAGATTATGGAAGTACCCTTCTTATCAATCTCCTTTCCTCAATTCTCTCCCCACCTTTGTACGGCCTTCACACAAATGCCAAAGTGATTTTGTTCTTAGGCATGGAATCAATCATGTCATTCTCCCACAATGAACTCCAGTGGCTCCACAGTGTCCTATAGAGCTCTTCCCAACCTGGCCTCAGGTGACCTTTCCAGCTCCACTATATATCACTCTCCATCTCATATTTTGTGATCCATCCAGTGTCCTTCTCTCCCTTCCTCACGCACAGTACATCTCCTTTGTCCATGCCTTTGCACTGGTCAGCCCTCTTGCTTAGAATGTATTTTTTCTTCACCTTTTCTGGATTTCAAAACCATGCTTCCTGAAGGGGAGAAAAATCTGAAACTCATGTGATTCTGGAACTGAATATTGTAAACTAAAAGTAAACAAACAAGTCAATAAAAATTTAAAAAAAAAAAACATGCTTCCTCCACTGCTTGCTCATACTAGAACTCCCCTTGGCTCCTGAGGACTCCTTGCCCTGGAATAGCTTTCTACCCCTATGGAGTGCTCACCTTGCAACATTTTTCCACAAGAATCACTCCTTGCATTGCTGAATTCATCCTGGGGCCTCCTTTTTGTGGAAGGTCCTTCACAAGCCTGTCTTTATTCTCCTCCCAACCAAGTTTCTGATTTCCTAGATTTCAAAACTGATTCTCCTGAAGCCCGATGCTTTTCTCCTCCCCTCTTCCCTTTTTTAGCTCAGCTCCTTGTGACCAGGACTGTCTTTCTTTTTGCTTTTATTGTATCCCCACCTCATAGTACACAGTAAGAGCTTAATAAATGCCAGTTTTCTTCTGTGCTTCATTGGCCTCTTTGAACACTTCTCTTTCTTTAAGAAGTCACTCAAGAACTACCTTCTATAGGAAGCCTTTCCTGATCCTCAACTACTGCTAGCGCTCTCACTAACTACCTTGTATTTATCTAAATTGTAATAATTCATATTTATTCTCTATGTAAGTAGAGGAAAAAGCAGTGAGGAAGAGTACATAGACATCTGGTCTGAGATCCAGGAGTCCTCAATGCAAACCTGGCCTCTGACACTGGTTTCAGGACCTTGAGCAAGACTTTTAACTTCCCAATGCCCTCTGGATAATTCCATATGTCACTAAGCTGCAGAAAAAGTGCCAGCCTGCATTGGAAGATGATATTTCGTCAGCAGGGATTTCCCTAAACCAATGAAAAACAGGTCTAGTTCTTATCCCTCATATGTGTATTTGTATCCTCCCCAAAAAAGAATACAGGCCAGAGGTGGCTAGGTGGCACAGTGAATAGAGCATTGGCCCTGGAGTCAGGAGAGCCTGAGTTCAAATCCAGCCTCAGACGCTTAACATTTAACAGGGCTAGTAAAGCCCTGTGACCATGGACAACTCACTTAACCCCAATTGCCCTGCCTTCCCCCTCCAAAAAGAAAAAAAGAGAGAGAGAATATAGGCCAGCTAGATGGCACAGTGGATAGAGTGCCAGACGTGGAGTCAGGAAGACATCTTCCAGAGTACAAATCCAACCTCAGATACTTACTAGCTGGTTGACCCGGAAATGTACTTAACCTCATTTGCCTCAATTCCTCATCTATAAAATGAGCTGGAGGAGGAAATGGCAAACCACTCCAGTATCTTTGCCAAGAAGACCCCAAATGGGGTTACAGACAATTTTGACATGACTGAACAACAAGAATACAATAAAAGCTTCTTGAAAATGAGTGGAGGGAATGAAGAGAGGAAAAAATATTAGAAATTAAAAATGAGGGGCGGCTAGGTGGCGCAGTGAATAGAGCACCGGCCCTGGAGTCAGGAGTACCTGAGTTCAAATCCGGCCTCAGACACTTAACACAAAAACTAGCCATGTGACCTTGGGCAAGTCACTTAACCCCAACTGCCCTCCAAAAAGAAAAAAAAAAAATTAAAAATGAAATAAAATCTAAAAAAAATAAAATACAGATTGCTTAATTTTTTACATATATGTGTACACACACACGGTATATCCCCAGCACAGTGCATATCACAGTGGGCACTTAATAAATTCTTGCTTGTGTCACATATACACATATATACATATATATGTTCATTTATTCTATATTGAGAGGAAATTGATATAAGACAAAAAGAAAATAGAACTATTAAGGGATTTGGGAGCTGAACAAGGGCTCTTCTATTATTTCCCTATTTTATTCTCTCAAAAAGAGTTGAACTGGGAAAATGGGTATAGATCAAGGATGTGAGAAAGTCAAGTTGACAAGGGAAATACTGGTAAAAGACCAAATAAGTAGCCACATGTATTGGCTCTGCCAGTTTATTGTCCAAAGTTTTCCAATTACTGGGAAAGAGAACATTCTTGCATTGATACCTTTGATACATCACAGATGCCTGAATATAGAAATTTCACTTCAATTTAATTAGATTTAGACTCGATATTTCATATGCATTAGACAAAGCAATGCTTCCATGTAAATTACTCTGTCATCAGGAGAATGTAAAAGACCTTGGGATAACATTCAACTAGTCATTCCTTCAACACCTGGATAGGTACACACACTTAGTAGTATGTAGTTGAAATTACAGCTTGATTGAAAAAGTGGCTTTAATTTAATTAACAATTTACAGACTACGTATTGCTCCAAAACATTCTGAAATCTAATCTGCTGGATTTAGCTGGCTTTGGAATTTCTTGGTTTTACAGCTGACACACAGGTGTTTGACATTTTTCAGGCATTTTAACCATAAACCACTTCACAAGCAGGGGGAGCTCTTCTACTAAAATCTAGAATTCTTGCAAATCAAACCCTTTCCCAAGTTCAGCTATAAAATCTAATGAATCCAGGTGCTTCAAATCACATGTTGCTGATTTTTATATGTGTGTGTGTATGTATATATGTATATATACACATATATATGTTAGAAAATAAATTAATAATGCTTTATGCATGATCAGTGCAATATGATACATTGGGAAAAGCATTGTTCTGGAATCAGAGATTCTGAATTCAAATTACACCCTTGACATTTCCTGTGTAACCTTAGGAGGGGTATGCTGAAGCCAGTCAGCTGAAGCCAAGCTGCTTGTCAAATTTTCATTGTAGGGGTGGCTAGGTGTCGCAGTGAATAGAGCACGGCCTTGGAGTCAGGGGGACCTGAGTTCAAATGTGGCCTCAGACACTTAAGGCAAAGCCTAGCCATGTGACCTTGGGCAAGTCACTTAACCTCAAATGCCCTCCAAAAAAAAGAAAAGCAAATTTTCATTGTAAGCATTTATCCCTCAGAAATCGGTAAACACCACAAACTGGCTCTTGATATGTTGTTTTGCTAATTGTTCAGACTTTTAAAAGTGATGGAGAAAATGTTAATAATGCAGATTAAATTTAAAAGTGTTTCCTGAAAATATCTTTTTTTTTTTTTGGAGAGCTAGTTGTTTACCAGCATACCCCTGGACCCTGGGAAAGTACCTTAACTTCTCTTAAACTCAGTTTCATTATCTATAAAAAGCAAGGGTTAGACTTGAATACCTCTGATGTCTCTTCCAACTGTAAATCTATGACCCTATAACATTTATGGAACTATAACAATATTGTTTCTGGCGTCTGAATATAAAGAGAATAATCATTTATATAATACCTATTTATATAATACACTGTGATAAGCACTTTTCAAATATAATCTCATTTAATCCTCACAACAACCCTGTGAGATAGGTACTGTTATTATTTCCATTTGATGTTAAATAACTTGCCCGAGATCACAAAGATGAATTTGAACTCAGGTCTTCTTGACTCCAAGCTCAGCACTCAGCACTACACCTTCTGGCTGCTAAATAAACTATTTCTTTACTTAATTGAAGAAATACATATTGTGTACCTACTAATATTAAAGGTACCATAAAACGTTTCCTGTTCTAGATGATATAATCTTGAAATCTTAAATTATGCCATGGACCTTTCCATAAAATTTTTCCACAGAGCCTTTTAAAACACAAATCTGGGGTCAAAATTAATTACCCACATTTCAGAGAATCTAGAGCTATAAAAGAGATCCTCTAGTCCAAAGTCTTAACTTGAAGTCCACAGACAGATTTCAGAAGGTTCAAAATGGGAAGAAATGACCAACCTCTTCATTTTCACTAAATTTTGGTTTTCTTTGTAGTCCTATGTATTTTACTTTGTGCATTTAAAAACATGTGAAAACTGAGGAGTCCATAGGCTTTACCAGTCTGTCAAAGGTGTCCGTGACACACACAGTAAGAACACCTTATCTAGCTCAACCCTCTCATTTTACTAATGAAAAAAAACAGGCCAGATAAATGAACTGATTTGCCTAAAACTACAGGCCAGTAAGTAGGTTAAGAAGACTTTGAACCCAGATAGGGTTCAAAGTCTCCCTGTTACCTCGTGGAATACACAGCTTCTCTAATTTTTTTCCCTAAATAACAACAAAGTAAAGGTCACCAGCCTAGAGATTGTGATATAAATTGTGTATATTTATTATGTGTTAACGATCAGTTTCTCGAGGGCAGGTGCTTCTTAGCACATGCCAGAGACAGTCTCTGTTCTCAGAGTTTACTCTCTGAAGAGATTAAAACATCATAAGACAATCCAGAGAGTCAAAGGCTGTCTCCCCATAGTAGCATCTATTTTGACAGAGGCCCCTACACAGAACTTTTGAATGCTGCCAAATTCACGATCTTTTCTTTGACGCCCCCCTCCCTCTTTGCTCCCTAGCAGACTCATTCAAACCCTGTCACAAACCGTCAAATTTCTCTGTAGTTCAATTGTTATTCTCAAGTAATGGCACTACCTATTTAACCCCCACACAAATGAATCATAGAATTAAAGATTTTTACATTGTTACACAACATTTTCTTTTAAAAAACTGAATTAGGAAAGTGACTGTCTCTCGTCATAATGACTGGCAGATTCTCTGGCATGTTTGACTGTGCGTGTACATTTTAAAAGTCATATTTAAAGCATTCTACTGATTAGGATTTCACTGGATTTCCCCTTCCCTCCCCCCTCCGTTTTTGGTTTAGTGTTTCGTTTTTTCTTTTTTTTTTTTCTATTTCTTCTTCTCGGCTAGTCCTACTGGTGATAAGACAAGAGCATTTTTTGAAAATCAAAAGTCACAAATCATCAGGCACGTTGGTGGCTGCGTGTCGAGGTCTAACGTGGCTTAATTTCAGCCTCTGGGATTCACAGAGACGTGCAATATACCCCGGTGCAATCAGCCTTCCCATTTCCTGGAAGGTAATAAAAATATACACGTTCCAGTGGGTCAATCTGCTTGCTGCTGGCCAAGCTCCACTCTGCTCCAGGGCAATCAATCATTCTCCCCCACGTCATTCCAAACTTAAAAGGTTCCATAGTTCAAAGGCGTTTGGACCCTTCCTACAGCTTTACACACGTTAGTTACCGTGGCATCCAAGGCTGCCAATCAGCGTCTGATCTGACCGACCGCCGGCTGCCCTCTAGCAACGGTGGCTCAGAGACCCAACTAATCTAACTAAAGAGGGGAGGAGCCGGAGGAGGGAAACTGACGCCCTCGGGCCGCCCCGTTGTGCAATCCAGGTATGCAAATCAGAGAGAAAGTGTCAGCCAACCAGAGGCCGAAGGGGCCGTGACGTGAGCCCCGCAGAGCCCGTAGTATTTATAGATCGTATTTAAAGAGCCCTTGGGAGTCTTGCTCCGCTTGGCTGGGCGGCGGCTCCCGCAGAGTTTGCTGCGTTAGGGCCACACGTGAGGAGGCGAACGAGTGCTGCTGGTCTCGTCTTGTCCCTTTGGGGTGGAGCGAGGTTAATACAGATTTCATTCCTGTTTTCACCCGCTCCTTAGCTTAGGTTCTGGAGAGAGGAGCAAATGCTGATGTTTCTGCAATGTTTTTTGTTTTTTGAGGGGGGGGGACCTTAAAGATATTAGAAAGCTGAAAAGCCAGGTTGGGGGGGCGTGAGCTGGGGGTGGTCTCGAACTTACCACACTGAAAAAAAGCCGCCCATAGTCTGAAACAGGAGCCAAAGCGGTTTCGTCATACTGTATGCATTAAGACAACCTTCCTGTTAACCCTTGGGGAACGAGGGGGAGGGAGTGCGAGTGAAGGCGAGAACAATGCTCTGTGAAAAAGCTAAATTTCTTGGTATTTAAGGGCGGGATTACTGAGGAAATATGTCATTTGACGTGGGATATTCGTGGAAAATCATTCCAGATACTGACAGTAATTATCTCACATTTAATCTCTAGGCACAGTTAGTTGACCAACAAACCGCAGTGTGAAAACAGGAAATTGAAGTCAAAAAGAGAAGAGAACCCTAAATTGCTGCTGTTGGATTCAAAGAACTTTTTTTGGACGGGGTTGGGTGGGCTTCAAGGTCTAGGGTTTCCGTATTTGTGTGGGACTGCCGGCAGGCACGTAGCAACTGGGCGATGTCTGGGGCTCCTGAGGTGGGGATCTGATCCGCAGGGGCTGGAGGGGGAAATACTTCAGCATCCCAAACAAAAGAATGGGGAGGAAGAGGAAGAATTTGCTGTAAATCAGTAATTTTTTTTAAATGGAAGGAATTTGATACCCATCGACACAACCTAGAAGTCACACAGTTAAGAGGCCACTTACTCCATAGGAAGCAGAGAGCTTAATTTACATGTATAACTGATTATTTTTAAGGTAATTTGCTGCTAAGACAATTCTAAAGATCCAAGAGGTGAGAAACTGGCCGAAGGTCTCAGCTGGTGATAGAGGAAAACACTGTATTGTATTTAACATGAGAAGATGTTTTTTTTTTTTTAATAACCTAGTAAGAAGCCTTAGGAAGAAATATGGCGTGTAACTAGCTTAGGAATATTTCGCTCCCCATAAAATATAAATGATCAGTTATTTAAGGGTTGTTTAAGAACCCTTTGTTGTGGTCTTTAACTACTCCCTAGCAGTTAATGACAGTGAGCAAGGAGAGGAAGAAAATGTTCTATCAAAACGTTTTTACTGCTTCTGAAAGGTTGGAAAGGGAGGAGTGGAGAAGATAACTCATACCCCATATAAAAAAGCACAGATTAATCAATTGCTTTTATATGGCAAATTCAGAAAACCCCAAATATTACAAAAGGTCTATTGGTAATTTCTCCTTGTATTCTACAACAATAAACAAGATTAATGATTGTTTTACATTCCCACAGAACCTGTCCCCAGAAAGTAAGTCCATAAACTTAATTCTTATTTCCTATAAGGAGAATAGGGAACCTCAGCCACCAGTTTGTGCTGATGTGTATAGTCAACTCCGGTTAAGGACTAGTGAATTATCCAATTTGTGAATTGCTTCTAATCTTGTTTTCTTTTTTGCCTTTTTGGTATTTATTTTATAGCTATTTTAACTGCTAATGAGCATCTTAACCAGAGGTTATATTAGGGAAGGGGTGCCATACTTGCCAGGTATCTTTTAAGGGGGAAAATGGCAAAGTGATGCTTTAGATTGTGTTTTGGTTTTTAATGTTGAAAGGAAGTGAAACTCAAATCAATTTTGTAATTTACTCACAGCTTCCATTATAAAAAAAGTTTAAGGATATAGTACCTGTTTGCTTAAAATAGAGCTCATATCAAATAGGAATACAAAGTAATGGTTGGCATGCTGTGTCATAACCATTTTATATTAATATAAATTTTTATGTCATTTTTACCATTCCTGTCACTCCCCATTATACTTAGTTGAAAGTTGACCATCTCCATCTTTACCAAAGTCTTAAGACTTCATTGTGGTGGGAAAGTGACAAGGTATACCAATGCAATGCAATCCCTGGCAGGTCCTACCAACCAGGAAATACTTTAGCTTCACCCTAGTGAGATTGATTCT
Organism: Pseudocheirus occidentalis; assembly: GCA_028646575.1. Taxonomy (NCBI): domain Eukaryota; kingdom Metazoa; phylum Chordata; class Mammalia; order Diprotodontia; family Pseudocheiridae; genus Pseudocheirus; species Pseudocheirus occidentalis. Next base: position 142,254,458 of record CM053597.1, on the reverse strand, counting down.
GTAGTCTGAGGACCTGCATGGTTCAGAGGCCAGTCCCTGGGTGTAGTGCCAATACAATATTTGCAGGGCCCAGGATCACGATAAAGACTGTGACTATAAGTATTGCATGACTTTCAGTTGCAAAATATGGCAAACTCTCCAGGTAGAGGAAAGAACAGAAGAATTTATTTAGACACCAGAAAACCAAATCCCCAAACCAGTAAGTTGATTCCATCATAGTACCAAAGATATTAAGAAGCCAAAGTAATGCTGAAAGCCAGGGCAGCCTTCAGCCTTCCCACAAACCAATACAAGATCAATATTTAATTGCAAAACTATCTCCTTGCCTGAGCTACTCTCTCCCCCACCATCTGGCTATCTGAACCAGCTTCCTGTAGGCTCTGCTTCCCTTCAGCAAATTCCCTCCACCACAGGCTCCATATGATTACATTCAGCCTATTATGGGACAGAATTTTCTTTGACTGAGAAGACTTGAGTGGAATTCTTTCCACAGGACCCAGCATGTTGTTATTTTGGTGTCTTGCGCACCCCTAACCCTATATCTCTACACTATCTCTCTGGCATTTACTGCTTGCGTGGCCCTGAGTAATTTCATACACTGAACCTCTGACCTTTGTCCCATCTTCTAGGCAACTCTCTAAAACCTATAGATTGCTTAAAAAGTGACAACCTGTATTGGTAGAGGAAGTTCACTCATTGATGTGTTCCTTAAAAAGTCCCTATCCCTAGCCTATTAAAGATACAAACAAAGCTGGAAAGGGAAGTCCGGGAGATAATACAGAATGTTGTCATCAGGAAAATACATGATTTGGAAGGAAAATGGGGAGGTAAGATGAGGAGATAGAGGGATTACTGTGGACAGTCAGCCCAGAACCTTCACCGATCTTAGATGTTAAGAGAAATTTAAGAAGGTGACCCTGCACATTGGTTAGACCCTGTTATGCTGAACTTTGGGAGAGGGGAAAAAAGACAAACATGAGTTGGTTAGGCAAAAATGGAGGGATCTCGGTCTGCATCAGTACACATTGATAAGGTCATAGATGCTCTAGAAGAGTATTTTGAGTATGGGGCTTGCAGAGTCCAATACATCGGGATAAATTGGAAGGTAAATGGGACTGAACTATTCGCTGAGCTAATAAACTCAGATATATACAGTTTTATAGTTATAAGAAAGTCATTGGGAGCCAATATAGGTAATGGTTTTGCTAGTTTTAAGTTAGGTTTTAGAACCTTCGGAGTTCTGTAGGGAGGCAGGTTTCTCACTAATTGGAGGAAAAACTAGTAGGACTCAATTAAACATGAGTCGAGCCAAGATGGCGGCGTAGAAGCAGCAAAGGACCACAGCTCCCACACAAACACGCTAAAAAACTCATAAAATGGGACGCTAAACAGATTTTCTAGCTCCAAAACTCTCCACAAGACAGAAAGTACATCTGTTGCTACAGGCAGCGCAGCAGGGCAGCAGGCGGGGCTCTTCTCAGCAGTCTGGGACCCGGCAGAAACCCCAGCCTAGTCAGGCCCTGGGGCATCGAGCAGGGAACCGCCTCTATAGGAGAGCAGATCGGATGCACTGGAGGCACAGTTACCACATCTATCAGGCCAGAAGACAAAAAGGCTAAGAGAAAGGTCAGTGGATTTTGCTAACTGGGGAGGAGAAGAGCGGGTCCGGCCAAACTGCTCCCAGGGCAAGGAGGCAGCGGGAGGCGGCTGTTGCAGCAGGAACGTCTGAGAGCCGCAGCAGCCCCCACTGTGCTGCTTCAGAGCCCTCGGCCTGCAGATAGCAGGGGGGCTGACGTGATCCATCAGGGCCAAGGGCTCTTGCATTGAGTGGCCTGGATCTGGATCGTGGTCTTGAGTGGTGGTCCTGGGGTGCACTTTCAGTGAGCCAAGGCCGGGAGGTGGAGGTGGGGCTGCAGCACCACACTAAGAGCTCTGGCAGCTGTGAGGGCCCCAGCGATTTGGGACAGAGCTTTCCCCCTCCAGGAAGCAGAGTTCCACAGAGCTAAAAAACCAAGCAATTAATAGACTGGCCAACATGAGAAAAAGGAAGCAAGCTAGGAACAGCAGTAAAACTCTAGAATCCTTTTTTATGGACAAAAAAGACCAAAGCAATTAAACATGAGTCACTGAATATATAAAAGAATTGTTTGAGTACTTTCAAAAAGTACCTATAGAATTGATTAAGTAAAGTTAGACTAGTGTAACCTGATTGAAAAAAAGTTTTAATAGATTAAGCTAATTATAAAGAAAACAGACATTTCTAAAATGTTAATATTTTAGAATTTTTCAGCTTCCTCAAATAGACACCACACCTTATTTATGCTATTAATTTGTACTGTATACTAAGTTGTGCTTTCAATGGAAAAAAAAAGGAGTTATCACAATTTACAAATTAGTAAGATCCAAATTAATAAAGTATTGCTCTTTAAGGTGTCCACATACTTGTCTGTTAAATGGAATTTTAAATACTTGATCTAAAGTCCTAAACTGACTCTAAACTTAGATTACAAACATTAGTAAATCATTATCTTTCTATTTTATTTTCCTGCTCTGTAAAATGGATCTCATAATAAACCTTTCCCTTTTTTTAGATCTTAGGAGTAGCTTGGACTGTGATAAACCACAAGTTAGATCCACAACTCCGTCTTCATTTTTTTTTGCCTCTATTGCAGTTTCATTCAGAATAATACCCTTAAAGAAGCAAAGATCAAATTTAAATTAGATTTTTGAAATTAAGGTTGTATCCCATGTGACTATGACAATGAAATTGCAGGGAGAGCTTATAGGCTCAGCCTGTTTGTAAGCATTTGTAGTGGAGCTAGGACTGATCATACTTTTCCTTCAGCCAATAACACTTTTTAAAAAATGTTCTGTAATCATATGTGAATTTTTTTTTCTTTAAAGCAACAAGTGTTATTCAGCAATTTTCTGTCATTTTTAGTTCTGGCCTCAATAATTCCACATACCAAGTCAAAGAGTTTTATCTTTTTTTTTTTTTAATTTTTTTTTTTTTTGCTTTTTGGAGGAGGGAAGGAAGGTAGGGCAATTGGGGTTAAGTGACTTGCGCAAGGTCACAGGGCTAGTTTTGTGTTAAGTGTCTGAGGCTAGATTTGAACTCAGGTCCTCCTGACTCCCATTCTGGTGCTCTATTTGCTGCACCACCTAGCTGCCCCAAAGAGATTTATCTTTGAGATTGTAGCAAGACAGATGTGACAAAGTGAATTTAGTCATCCAAAAGCTAATAGCGTTCCTTTCCATTGGCATCCAGAATAACATTAAAGAGTACAACTGTATACCACTTCAGTTTTAAAACTGTCTATACAAGCTCAATATTTCTTATATTACATTGCCTGTGTGAATGATTATGCTGCTCTGAAAATGAGCATGGCCCCTACAAATATTTATAACCATAGTTCAGTCTCCGTCTTAAAATAAGCTTTTTGTCATCATAAATAATTAGTAGGCTAGTCCTTGTTGTAATATTTAAACTTCATTTAGTACATCAACCTATGGTCACCATGGTTACCACAGGAGTAAGTGAATCATCATTCTAATCTTCATCCCCACAGGACAGCAATGAGTTTTTGCCTCTCAGTTGGAATTCTCCTCTTTGGTGAGTGACACAGTGTATTTTGATTGATGGCCTGTTATAGAATCAAAGAGCAGAACCATTTCCTACTCGAGACTGTTGCCTACATCCTTATTTTCCAGTTTTAGTATTGAATTGTTCATTTATCTGTGTGGACACAATGCTTTTAGATGTAATGCATACCTTCTTTTGATCCTTCTTTTGTGGAGATAAGAAAATATCTACATTTCAAGTCTATTTGAAATGGCTTTATAAAAGTGGTACCTTCACCTTTCCTTATACATCCTGTTTTCCAAAGGCTCGGTCATTTTGAGAGGCAGCAATGGCGTAGTGGATAGAAATCTGGTCTCAAAGCCAGGAACACTTATGTTCTAGTCACACATATAGTCTTGGAGAAATCACTTAAGCAACAATCTAAGACTATAATATATGTAGAAAAAGTAATGACATGCATTGAAATCCCAGTGAAATCCCAGATCCAATTCCTGTCCCTATCCCTTGGTCATTTTAGGTAACATTCTCCATACCCTTTCTGGTTTTTCCACATTTTAAAAAAAAATGTGAAACTACAGTGTGAACATTGCATATATTGAGAGGATTGCTTCATGGTTCTTGCATGTCGTATTCCTGTTAGTACATCCCAAGATCACCAACTTTTTAAATAGCATTTTTATGCTGCTGACTCACATAACAGCTTGTCATTCACAATGACACATTTATAAGCTGGAGTACTTAGGTAGTATAATGCTCGCTTTTAACTCTCCATGAGGTAGCCAAACTATTTCAAGGTAAAATAACTTATTTTAAAATAATTTCATAACATCTATAACTATTATTAAGGAAAGTATCCATCAGAGATATTTAAAATTCACATCATAGTAATGCTTTACACATCTAGGCTGCTTTCATTTCAGGTGCTTAATAAATTGTCTAAAGTGGGACAGCTTTGAAAGTTACATATTGAGGGGCAACTAGGTGGCAAATGAATAGAACACTGATCTTGGAGTCAGGAGGACCTGAGTTCAAATCCAGTCCCAGATACCTGACACTTACTAGCTGTGTGACCTTGGACAAGTCACTTAACCCCAATTGCCTTGCCTTCCGCCCCTCCAAAAAAGAAAAAAAAAAGAAAGTTACTTATTACTTATACCTCAAAAGAAAAGTAAGCTGTGTATGAGAATTCTTCCTAAAGTTCTGGTCTGACAATGAGACCTTCCAATTCAATAAACTCCAGTGGCTCCAGGACCAAATATAAAATCTTATTTGTCTTTTAAACTCATTCATAACCTGTCTTTTAAACTCATTCCAACTTTCATAGTTTTCATACACTTCACTTCTTTTCATATAATAATAATAGTTCATTCACATTTGTATAGCACTTTCTATATATTTATATAGCACTGTACTAAGGGCTGGAAATGGCTGACATAGTAAGTATTTAGTAAATACGTTATGATTCTCAAAGAAAACTTTTCCAAACAATTCTCCTATGATCAGTCGCCACCAAATGCCTTATCCAGTTTCCTTTGCAGACTACTCAACACTGAAGTTGATTTGGTGATGTATCTTCATGAAACACACCTCTCTCAAGTACAAATGAAAATCTTATATTTGTTCAATTTTCTTTGTACTTTTCCTTCTCTCTCCTCAATCAATGGATAATCAAAGTATTTATTAAGTGTTTAGTATGTTCAGGAGCTTTTTTAAGTGCTAGGAATACAAAGAAAGTAAAAAAACACAATAACACTGCCCTCAAGGGGCTCATATTTTGGTGGGGAGATAACATGCAAATACTGTATACATACAAGGTATATACATATAGAGGATACACAAATGTATACATATGTACACACACACACACACACACACGGAGGGGGTAGGGGGGCCATGTGAGAGCTAATTCCAGAGGGACCAGGAGAAGCTTGGAGAAAGTGACATTCAAGCTGATTCTTAAAAGAAACCAGGGAAGCCAAGAGGTGGAGGTGAAGAGGAAGAGCTTTCCAGACGTGGGAGACAGACAATGAGAAGGCACATAGCCCAAAAATAGACTGTCTTGAGCAAGAAACAGCAAAGAAGCCAGGGTCGCTAGATTGAATAACGTCTGGAAGGAAATAAAGGATTTAAGTGGAAGATGCCAAGATTTCAAGGGCTTTAATTGCCAGGGAATTTTGTATTTTGTTCTAGAGCAGCGGTTCTCAACTTGTGTGTTATGTTCAATTTGTAACAATGAAAACACATCCTGCATATCAGATATTTACATTACAATTCATAACAGTAGCAAAATCACAATTATGAAGTGGCAACGAAAATAATTTTATGGTTGGGGATCACCACAACATGAGGAACTGTATTAAAGGGTTGCGGCATTAGGAAGGTTGAGAACGACTGTTCCAGAGGTAACTGAAGTTGAGTAGGGAGATGATGGGCCACACCTGTGCTTTAGGAAGATAGCAGCTGAGTGGAGGGTGGGCTGGAGTGGGAAGAGATACAGATGGGAGACAAATCAGATGACTTTTGAAATAGTCTAGGTAGAAGGTGATGAGGGCCTGAACTAAGTTTGTGACTGTGTGAATGGAGAGAAGGGTGGGGAGCATATTTGAGAAATGTTGCAAAGGTAAGCAGGACTTCAACAACAGAGTGGTTATGTGAGAGAAGAAGAGTCAAAGGTAATACTTAGGTTGCCAGCCTAGGTGACTAGAAGGACGATGTGATTCCCTGAAGAAGCTGTAATAAGGCTGGGAAGAGAGGAGGGTTTGGAGAAAAGATGATGAGTCTAATTTTGGACATGTTGAGTATGAAATACCTGTAGGACATTCAGTCAAAATGCCTAAGAAGTAGTTGGGGATATAATGTTGGACCTCAAAAGAGAGGTTAGGGCTACCCTGGGTAAATAGACCTGGGAATCATGCATAGAGATGATAATCAAATTGATGGAAGCAGATAAAATCACCAAGGAAAATATATAGAAGGAAAAGAGAAATCCCAGGATAGGAACTGGAGGGACACCTATGATGAATGGGCAGGATCTGAAGGAAGAGTTAGCAAAGAAGATGAAAAAGGAGTGTTTAGACAGGTAGAAGAAGGACCAGAAAAGAGAAGTATCAAGAATACCTAGAAAGGTAAGAGTATCCAAAAAAGGTGCTTGGGAATGTCAAAGGCTGCAGAGAGGTCAAGGAACTGGTGAGATAACAAACATCGAGATGAAAATTGAGAAAAGGCTAAGACCACTAGTAACATGGAAGAAGGCAATTTCATTTGAATGATGGGATTGGAAGCCAGATTGCAGAGTTGGGAAGAGAGTGAGAGAAAAAGAAGTGTAGTATATATGGCTTGCTCAAATTTAGTCAAGAAGGGAAGGAGAGATTTAGCAGAGCCAACCTCCCTTGTCTGAGTGCTCTACTATCCAAGCATCAGAGACCTACTTACTTGGTGTTTCTCTTGGCTGGTTTATACTCCAGTGATGAAGAAATAACATCAATGGTTTGAGCCTTTTGTCCTCTCATGCAACCAAGTGTCAGGGAATGCCTCAATACCTTTTTAGGTAAATGTAGCCTGATTTGCTTCAGGTACGGCATTAGGATGTTGCTCCTATCATACTGTTGGAGAAAGGTATTGAAGGAAATAGAATGAGATGCAAAGCATAGAAAGAACAATATATAGGAAGGCCTCTTCCTCAGAGACAAGAATAAAGGAGTAGAGAATGGGTGCTGATACTTGGATTCTTGGAGGAAGGTAATAGTAGGCGTTCATGGCAGATAACTACAACTTCAGGGAAATACAAGACTCAGCCATCTATTGCAAGTATTCAGTGAGCTGTATTTGAAGATTTGAAGGAGAAAAGGTTTTGAAATGGTCAGTATGAGGAATGAGAGATTGTGGCTAAAATCACATCTGGAGAGGATTTCTTATCTCTTTTTAAAGGCTCATCATTCTAGTATAGATTTGCCATAGTTTTCATTTTGGTGTTCTTACAAATAACTGAGTTGGGCAGAAAGGATACTGAATCCTTATCCTGTGTTCTCAAATCTACCCTTCATCCCATCATCTTTGTTTCTGTCTAAGGTCCTGACATTGTTTGGCAATCCTAGTCATTCATTTGGCATCTGCAAGAAGCAAAACCTAGAATTCATTCTTGTTCCTTAAGTTTTTTTTTTACTCTTTATTCTCCATTCAGTTACCAAACCATACCATTTGTTCTCCGTTAACATCTCATATTTGTCCTTTCTCCACCTCTGCAGCTCCCATCCTAGTTCCCTCATTACCTCTTTCCTACACTATTATTAAAATCAGCAGCAACAACAGACTTCATAATTGGGCTCCCATCTTCAAGTCTTTGACCTCTCTAACCCCTCCTCCTCCCTACAAAGTTGCCAGACTGATATTGCTAAAGTACAAGCCTGACCAGGCTACTCTTTGGCACAAGATTTCAATAGTTTCCTCTTCCCATTAGGTCAGGGTTCTTAACCTGTGAATGCATTTCTTTAAGATTCTAATTAAATGTATTTCAGTGTAATTAATCCCCTTTGTAATCCTATACATTTTTCTTTATGCATTTAAAAAAAATAAAAGTTTATGGCACAAAAAGAATTAAGAACTCCTACACTAGAACAAAATATAGACTCCTGTGTCTCACATTTAAAGCCCTTCACAATCTGCTTCTAGCCCATCTTTCCAATACTCCTCATGCACTCTATGTTCCAAGATACGCTGGTCTGCTTGCTGTTCCCTATATGTGACAATCCATCTTTCACTTTCTTATCTTTGCACAGGTTTGACCAGGAGGGTGCTGGTAAATATTTAACAGCTGTCTCTCTGGGGAAAAAAATTATACCCGTACTAAGCTTAATATGTATTATGAATGTTTTCTTCAATCTAGACACAAATAACACAGTAAAGTAATCCTTGGTTTGTAACATTTGCTGATTTCTGAGGGGTGAATGCTCACACTGAATTTAACATTCAGCTCTTGGGAACTAGTTTTGACTGGCTCCAGTATGTCCCTGGCTTGGTTCTTCCTACCTGGAATGTGTTTGCCCCTCACCTCTGCCTTCCTTGTTTCCTTCAAAATATAACTCAGGTGCTATTACTAGACTTTTAAAAATACCAATAAAATTACTTGTATTCATGTCATATTCGTGTATATATGTGTAGATATATGTGTGTGTGTATACTCAAGCACACATGAGATGACTTATCTGTGTACATGTTGTTTACATTTATTAAGGATTTATTATGTTCCAGGTACTGCATTCAGTGTTGGAGATGCAAAGAAAATCAAAGTCATTCTCTGTTCTCTAGCTCAGATTCTAATGGGGAAAACATATAAATAACTAGATAAATACAACATTATATGTAGCTATAGATACATATACATATATATATACACACACACAGAGTACATGGAAGGTACTCTCAGAAGGAGAGTCATTAACAGCTGTGGGGAAGGGATGGTCTTCTGCAGAAAAGTGGTGTTTGAGATGAGGGCAAGGGACTGATCATTTTCTATCTGTATTCTCTCCTGTGTTCTACATGCTACCTGGTACAGGAAGCACTCAATAAATACTCGTTGAATTGAACTGGATTCCAACAGCAGATTCAGGATGTCCACTGTAAAGTCTGAGCATTGAGATCAACACACACTGAGCAAATAAAGCTTAGTTTATGTGACACCAAACTTCTTAACTGAACAGCTTCCTGAGCTCTTGCAGTGTTTTAAATTGTTAGTCCTTGAGCTCTATACATTCTTTTTTAGGCTGTTTAGAAGCAAGCAAGGAAAGAACATTTGAAACAACATTTGATTTTTGGCTGCCATCAAAAATCTTCAGGTATTCTTTACAAGGAGGCCAGATCTCCAGCTTTGCATGTAGACATACCCCTTTTCCTAGCAAGGTATGTCTACGTACCGAGATATAGCTCCACATTTCAAGTTTTTAACTTAGAAAAACTGGATATATACTTGCTAGGGTTTTTGAATTCATTTGAATTTGTGTTGCTAAACTAATTTTATTTATTTTTGCTTTTCTGCCTCCAGTAAAAGTTTGGAAGATTTACCTTCCAATTCTTTTAACAACATGCAGCTAAATGACAGCCTTTGTTGCAAAAAAAACAAATATTAACATGGGTAGATCCAGAAGACCTTTCCTTTAGCAATTAGAGTTTACATAACTAAAAATATTTCACTAGGACACATTTTTTTTCCTAGTTTCTTACTCAAAAGTAAACAACAAAGTTTTAAAATAAAAATGAACAGCCACAGTTTTGTAGTTTCTTCTCTTTTTTTCTCTGTCTTTTAAAAGCTAGTCCAGTGTTTAAAAGAAAACCTGTTGGGTAGGGTGGAATTGATGTTACCACATTGTGAACAAACTCGTATTCTTTTGCTAATGACCTCAGCTGTAGCCCGAATCTTTATTACCAGTGAAGAGAACAGTAGTTCTAGTTTTCTCTCTAAGATCATATTGGCTGAAGGAGTGTAATTAGTTTTAATTAGTAGTGAGCTCAGTTGGAGATAGGGACTTCTTAGAATACTTCGATGACCAGGAACAAGTGGTCACATGGGACACTATGATCTAATTTACTCTCTTGAGGTTGACTCAGCTTTATAGGAAAGAGGAGTTACCAGGAAGCTTCTACAAACAAATTTGTTATTCAATGTCTTGTCTTTTGGGTGAATCAATGCTAGTGTCTTGACAATAGTGTTAGCAAATATTTTTTATTAACTATTATTATTATTATTAGCTTGTTTTTTGATGTAATAGCAGTGATGTACAATATGGCAGGTACAGGATGTACAGAAGGCAGTAGAAGCCTTCAAAATTTGGTACCAATGGTCTCTCTTAACTTTATAGCTTTGCTTGCTTATAAAACTTGAAAACTGAATTTCAGTGACTGAGTTTTAATATATGTCTCCTGTATCAGATAATAGTAAGAAAAACAAACTTCACAATGGAATACAAGGAGACCTAAATTATATATGGGCAGCAGTCTTGAAATGAAGTCTACTGGTGCCTGGAATATAAAGATTGGTACAATGACAATTTCAGACTCTTTTTCTCCACCCTTTCTTTGCTCCCTAATAATGGTCGAAAATTACTCTTTCACCATTCAAACTCTTAGGCCTCTGAGAGATTTCTATGTTTTCTCTTTTGTTTAAAGCATAGGTTTGGTTTCACACACACACACACACACACACACAAATGATATTGTATTCTCTTTCCTTTTCTCCCAGTTAAGTATGTTATCTTCAAGACCACTTCTTTTGACCCCAAAGAAGATTCCAGAGCCAATCAATATTCCTGCTTACATTCCTCCAGGTAAGGTGCCAACATGAAATCATTAAGAGGAATTTTTAAAATACATGAAATTGTCACTGAAAATGTCAGGCTGCTGAAGATGACACTTGCAGCTAATCCAAAAAGACAGAGGTTGTTTGTCTGGAACTGGCTCCTAGGTGTGGCGACCATTGGCTTGCAGTTCCTGATTCCTAGCAGGGTATGTATGGTCTGTTGGGATGAGAAACACTGCATTTTGGGGGTATCTAGGGAAACTTTTTTTTTAATAGAGTTTTATGTTTTATCAAAGGAAGCTTCCATGAATGGAAGCTTAATGCCTCCTCTGCACACCTGAATCATCATTCATAGGGTAATTACTGGTAACACACTTTAGCTGTTCCCCCGTTTCTCTGTTTCTGAGGTTCTGCTGAGTTTCCTTAGAAATTCTAGCAGGGATTGTTCTTTTTGCTTTTTTTTTTTTTTTTTTTTGCTTTTTGGAGGGCATTTGGGGTTAAGTGACTTGCCCATAGTCACACGGCTAGTTTTTGTGTCAAGTGTCTGAGGCTGGATTTGAACTCAGGTCCTCCTGACTCCAGGGCCGGCACTCTATTCACTGTGCCACCTAGCCGCCCTAGGGATTGTTCTTTAAACACTATTAACCTGTAAAGCAGATTCTAACAGCTTAGGCTCTGACTCTAGTGGAAGTATAAGTTAAATTCATTTTTTAGCATCTTCTGGCTTGCTGCCCTTCCCTTGAGCAGCAGTCCTCCAGAATTAAGCCAAATTGATGCTCAACCAGGAAAAAAATCATCCCAATACCCTTACATGGTACAGAGAGACTCTGCTAACAGAGCAGGGCCTAAAGTGCTGACTCCAACCTTCTTAGCATCATAGAATTAGAGATGAAAGGGACATTATAGGCCATTTGGTCCATCCCTCTCCCATTTTACAAATGATCAGAGCAGTTAAGTACTTTGCCCAGGATCACACAGCTAGTTAAGTGTTAGGAACAGAATTTGAATTCAAGTTGTAAAATGACCACTACCAATAATTCTCCCACCCACATGTTAGGCTAATTTTTCTTCAGAGGCAACAAAGCTGTCTCTGCCATTTAATTGGCCCAAGGGCTGTACCTTCCTTGACATAATTTCTTGGCAGCTCTGGAACTATCGATGTGAGTTTCTAGTCACCCAAGGGCACTAGGAGGCCCACCCATGTGGGTCTTTGCCCTTCAGACTTGGCAGATGTCCCAAAACCTTGTGAGTCACTGTACTCTGCCATGCTTTCCATAGGGAATAAAAGAGGCCCTCTTCTAGTCAAGCTGGGATGGGTTATTTAAGGCAGGATTCTACTCAGGGCCTCTTGATTTGAAGTCCAGCAGTCTGTCCCCTCTGCCATCCTTGATGTCTAGACAAATGAAAAATATTATAAATAAACATGCTGTAGAGTGTGCTAAGTGCATAAACGTGGTATGAAAGGGTTATGAGGATTCAGAGGAAGGAAATATTCCTGGCTGGAGGAGCTGAGGGAGAAAAGATGAGGAAAGCCTTCGTGGAAGGGACGGTACTAGAACTAGGATTTCAACAAATGGAGCTAGGAATGGCAATCAGTTCATGTGTATGGAATGACATGAGCAAAGGCAGAGAGGTGGGATATTTTAAAGAAATGGTGGGTAGTCCAATTGGGAGAATTAAGCATGTGAAGGGGGGCCATGTGAAACGAACTGGAAAAGGCTCCTTAGAGACAGAATGTGGAGGGCCTGACCTTCCAGGATAAGTGGTTTGGAATGGGTTCAGTAAGCCGTGAATCAATCTATGAATGAAAAAGCAGTTATTAATCACCTACCATATGCCAAGCGCTGGGAATACAAGTGAAGGAATTCTTTGTCCCCTGTGATCTTTTGTTCTCATAGGAGGGGAGATAACACTTATAAGAGACTAGAAGCCAAGGAGGGATAGTTTGACTTGGAAAATTAGAGGGATGGGAAGTAGAGCAGTGGAAGTCCTCAAGGTTTTTTGTTAGGCACAGACAGGAGATGAAGTAACATGGGAAGATATTGTTCAGGAAAGAAATAATGAAGATCTCAACTAAGGTAGTTACAATATTTATGTTAATTAGTATTATTGAAATATTCAAATCTATGATCTCATAAATTCAGAAGTTCCCTCCCATAGGGCAGCTTAAAACTCAGTGCAGATCACAACCCATCTGTGCCTGCATATGCCAACCTTTCCCATGTTCTCTCTTAAGTTCACCACCTGAGGTCCGTCCAATGTGCTGGAGGCCTTCCTCTACTTTTTTCTGAAATACTAGAAGTACTAGGGGAACACTCTGGTTTTCACCAATCCCACCAATACTACACGATCCAATCATCTTCTTTCCTAAAACTCAGGAGAGGGCCAGCTATGTAGACTTGGGAGTCATCAACATAAGAAAATAATAATTGAATCCTTGGAAGCTGATGAAGGGGAGCAAGTAGGGGAATAAGGATTTGTTAACACCTTTTATGTGTGAGGCACTGTGTTAAGCATTTTTCTAATATTCCATCCTCACACCACTCCTATGAGTCAGCACCATTATCATTCACATTTTACAGTTGAGGAAACTGAGGCAGATAGTGGTCAAGTGACTTGCCCAGGGTCACACAACCAGTGAATGTTTGAAGGTGGATTTGAACTCAGGTCTTTCTGACTCCAAATTCAGTGCTCAGATCCACCATTATCACCTAGCTCAGTGGTTCTCAATCTTCCTAATGCCATGACCTTTAATACAGTTCCTCATGTTGTGGTGACCCCCAACCATAAAATTATTTTCGTTGCTACTTCATAACTGTCCTTTTGCTACTGTTATGAATCATAATGTAAATATCTGATATGCAGGATGTATTTTCATTGTTATAAATTGAACATAACCCACAGGTTGAGAACTGCTGACTAGCTGCTTCAGATGACATCACCAAGACAGTATAAAGAGAGAAGAGAGATCAGGGCTTATCCTGGAGTATAGCCATGCAAAGAGATGGAATATGGATTCTAATCTAGCAAAAGGGACTAAGAAATAAGTCAAGAAAAAAGAAAGAGAACCACCATGGAGGAGTCAATCAGTCAATAAACTTTTATTAAGTACTTAGCCAAGACCTGCACAACTTGGCAGTAAGTAGGAGCTAAAGTTAAAATAGGCTAAACTTCTTCAGGCCATAGATAAGTTTTTAGCAGCTCATTTCCAAGTAAAGATTTAATTAATGATTAAACTATTTTGCAAATATACCATATTTTTAAGGGAAATTTCAATTAACATCTATTAATTACTCATTAAAATTTTATTTATTATGAAATCACATTAATGTTTTAAAAATTACTTTGCTAAGTGGTATAAGTTTTAATACATTTTTCAGTTTTTCTTACTATTTACGTTTAGTAATGATGAAAAAGAGTGAAAAGCTAGAACTCTGACTCCTCTCAGACTAGAGACTGATTGATGAAGATTAATTGCCCCAGGTCACATGACAAATAGGAGAGCTTGAGCAGTAGCAAACCCCTTCCCCCCAACTTCCCTCCACTCCCCAGCCCCACCAAATGACATGAAGAGCACAATAGTGACTAATGAAAAGTGGTTAAGTGGCAGCCTGACAATACACTCATCTTTACCTTCTTTTACATCCTGTACAATTTTCAAGGACTGCCCAGAATCCTTTGGTGGGCTGCATGCTATCAATGTTGACCTGACTTCACCTGTTCCAGAAACTGTAGTGAGAGCTAGAAATATAAAGAAAGACAGTCCCTACTCATGAGGAGGTCACAATCTAATGTGGAAGACAACATGTTAACAACTATATACAAACAAGATATATCCAGGATAATTTGGAAATAATTAACAGAGGGAAGGCACTAGAATTAAGAGAGGCTGGGAAAGACTTCTTACAGAGGGAAGGTGGCTTTAATCTGGGACATGAAAGAAGCCTTTCCCAATCGCTTGAAGGAAAGTCATGAAAACCAAAGAAGAAAAAAGTATCTAAGAGGAGAAGGTAGCCAATGGTATCACTGCAGATTTCAAAAAGAATGAGTCCTGAAAAAACACCATTAGATTTAGCAGTGGAAGGACCATTGGTAAACTTGGAGAGAGCAGTTTGACTCCAGTGGGAAGATCAGAAGCAAAAGGTGAGTGAAATGTGAAGAAGCAAAAGAATGATTTTAAAGAAGTTTTCTAGGAATTTGGCAGTGACAAGGAGAAGAGATATAGAACAGTAATTGAGAGGACAGCAGAATCCAGCAGAATTCATATTTTTTCCTTTGGTTATTTAAAGGATGAGTAATATCCGGGTATGTTTGCAAACCATAGGAAAGGAACTGATGTATAAGAAACTGAAAATTAAACAGAGAAAGGGGATAAATGGAGGAGCAAGCTCCTGAGATGGGAAACGGGATAAACTACATATGGAGAAACAGTAACCTTAGCAAAGAAAAGGTCCTCCTCTTCTGAGACTGGAGCAGAGGAGGAAAGAATGTGGAGTTAAGGCAGTGTTGGCAGAATTTGAAATGTAGAATTGTAAGGAAGAGGGAACCTCACAACAGATGGCTTCATTAGAAGTCATTAGAAAAATTTTGATTCAAATACCAGATCCTGTTGCTGCTTGTGTAACTAACCTTGGACAAATTATCTCACCTCCATGGGCTTCAATTTCTCCTCTGTAAAATAAGAAAATTGGACTGGATAATCTCTGGACTGGAAGGTCCCTTCTAGCTCCATGGTCGGTGAGCTGTTAAGGGAAATCCTTGCGTGGCTCCCAGAGATTGTTCAAGGTTTCAGTGGGCTGTTTATGCTTACAGAACCTCTTTGTTTCCTGAGGCAGATAAGGACTAGAGCAGATCTGTTAGGTCTATTATGATCTTTCTTTACAGGTTCTGTGGCATATAAGTAACCCTGACAACTTCAAAGAGTACCCTGGTACTCAGGGCCTGTAGAATAATTTAAACTGCCTAGGTAGGTAACAGTGATCTGCCAACTGGCCACATTCTCTAGTGTCCACATACAAAGAGACTCTGGAAATACTGAGATAAATGAAGCTACCAGAAGTAACTAATAGTGGATCATTTATCTAAGAGATCAGAGGTCATAATGGCAGCCTCAACGTTGCCTTTCCATGAGGATGGAAATGCTAAGTGGTTTCACAGTTTATTTTTTTTTTTTTGCAGAGAGGATGAGGGACCCTATAATATGCTGTTGCTGCTACTCCCATCATCAAATTGGGCCTATGACATCAACTCCTATTTATGTCATCCCCTTTTCCTGTACTCTGAAGTAATAGACATAACCTGTAATTTTTATGGTAGCATGGGTGGATGCATCAAGCTTCCTTATTGCTTCTGGTCAGATATAGAGTCCCAAATTTTTCTGGCTTTTTAAAGTGTTTACTTATTTATAAAGTGAAAATAGTTAATTAAGTTAGATAATTATACTTTTGGTTTTCCTGGGGAAGGAAGTGCTAGGGAACTTTTTCAAGACGCTACAGTTATAAGAAGTATTAGGGATGATGAGGGGAAAAATAGTTTAGTTTACATAAATTGTGAATTCATTGCTAGACCAAGAAGTAAACAGATTTGTGTATACATGTGATCTAACATTGTCTCAATCCATGACTTGCTTTGCCTACACAAAATAGTTTCTAGAAATCTGGTTCATTTAAAAAAAAAATTTGAACTTCTGCTCACTGTCCTATTTTTCTTTAAGGAAACAATATTACCAAAATGTCAGACCATATAGTTAGAGTCTGTGTTTTCTTTTTTTTTTTTTTGCTTTTTTGGAGGGCAGTTGGGGTTAAGTGACTTGCCCAAGGTCACACGGCTAGTTTTTTTTTGTTTGTTTGTTTGTTTTGTGTGTTAAGTGTCTGAGGCCAGATTTGAACTCTGGTACTCCTGACTCCAGGGCTGGTGCTCTTTTCACTGCGCCACCTAGCCGCCCCTAGAGTCTGTATTTTCACATAGACTTAGCCTAGTGCCTAGCATATGGAAGGTGTTTAATAAATGCTAGTTGATAAATTGATTAGGATGTCTTAGACCGATATACATAAACTAATATGATGTTGCTGAGTTGTTTCAGTTATTTCCAACTTCTCATGACCCCATGTGGGGGTTTCTTGGCAAAGATATTGGAATAGTTTGCCATTTCCTTTTCCAGCTCATTTTACAGATGAGGAACTGAGGCAAACAGGGTTAAGTGATTTGCCCAGGGTTGAATAGTTAGTGTCTGAGGCCAGATTTGAATTCATGAAGATGAATCTTCCTGACTTCAGGTCTGGAGCTCTGTCCTCTGTGATGCCTAGCTGCCCCTCAGCTAAAGATTGCTTTATTCAGAAACTTTTCTATCTTAAATTATGTAAATAGACTACAAACAAAAATGTAAGGGTGTAGTGGTGGTAGGGGGGAAATATGTTGATATTTCATTGATAATAGAGCCGCTACATTTAAAACCTTATCTCTAACACTGAGCTGACTTAGGAGGTAGTGAGCTCCCAGTCACAGGAGAACATCGAGCAAAGTGTGGATATTCATTTATTAGGTATGTTATAGAGATGATTTCTGTGATCAGATTCAAGTTGGTTGACTAGATAAACTCTGAGTCATCCTCGACCTCTGATATTCTGTGATCTCAGGCTCTTGAGTGCTGTATGAGAAAGTAGCAATTGCACTTAGAAAAACAAAGACCAGGAACGGTAGCTAAGAAAAAAGAAAAACAAAAACAAGTTTACCCAAAGGAAACCCCTGTGGGAGATGACACAATCTTGAAGGCTTTGAGGGATTGAGTCACAAGGTATGTGAAAAAGGAAGATATTAACTGACTGGGGGAGAATAAAGGTGAACACTGTGACCACCTAAAAAGGTACCTGAAAAAAATAACTAGTAACACATTTGCCTATTTCCCCATTCCTACAAAATCTTTTTGAGAATAATTGATGTTCTTTTCTTGTATTAAAGGCATCCTTGATGAAAATATGTGAAGGGCTAAGGAAGAATTTAGTAAATTATATTCTACAATGCACATCTTTACAGAAATTGACTAAAAGATACAGAGATATAAGATCCAGTCATTTGTTATTGTTGGTTGACTAAGAAAACATTCCCTTTAGTAGAGCAGAATGTAGCCTTTAAGATGTTCTTCTAAAAAGATTGTTAATAAAGAATCCTTGGTAGATGAAAAATAGAGCTAATTTTGTTTTATGATCACCTAGCTATTAATATAAAATGAGACATAAAACAGAGAGATGAATGCTTATCAAAGATGTCTGCTACTGTCACAAAAGATGTACAATGAAGAGAACAAATGAAAAGGGTAATCCCCATAGATGATGAAGTTCTCTAGATGCTCTTTTTGCCAGTGCTTTTGTACTGATTGTATTAGGTCTTAGAATGGTGGAGTTACTCCTAAATGAGATTCATAACCACTAAGTCATTATCAATATTCATCAATCATGCAGTAATCTACAAAGGAAAAACAGTGCATAAAGACTTCCTTATGTGGACAATGTTATTGCAGCTGGATGGAAAGGCCATGGCAACGGTCCATTATTACATGTATCTTGGCGGACTGATGAAAATGGGCAATGAACTCGACCCAGTATAGAACTGAAAAGGATAAAGTAGACTAGATTGCATTTGGGTTTCTGAACTGCTCAGTAAACTCAATCCCATTTTCCTCTAGTCTTTTTGTCTTAGCTTTATCTCTGACCATTTCTGCTCCTTCCTCCAGCAGAAAATCAGGCACCATCTGTGCTTTAAAAAAAAACATCACTGTATCTTGCCAAGGACTAGACCAGTTCCTATAGTCTCCTTATCATTCCCTGGCTGGCACCCTGTTGTCTCCCCCATTAGAAAGTAAGTTTCTTGAGGCAGAGATTGTCTTGTTCTCTTCTATTTATATTCCTAGCAGTTAACATGAGCACATAGTAAGTGCTTAATTGTAAATATTCTGTCTGTCTATCTATTTATCTATCTATCTATCTATCATAAATATCAAAATTATTCTAGTGATTCCATGTAGTAGGGCAGAAGCTATATAGTTGAATTAGGGCACTTCTCATGGATCTTAGCCTCTACAAGTAAGAGATATGTGCTGGCTCTTTGACAATGGATATGTGTGTCCAGAGTCTCCTGGTTAGTCCCTTGATGACTGATGACTGAACCACAGGAAGATCCTTCCCCTCAGTAGGCAAGGCAACATTTAAAGAGAAATGTTCCTTCCTCTTTTGAGGATACCTCTTTGTGGGGACACAGTCAACACCTGCTCTTCCCTCATACAGAGTTAGGGAGAAAGAAAGATTTCTCTCTCCCTGCCCAAAAGTGGCTATGGTAACTATATCCATATGGCAGTCAGAACTTGTGCTGACATGAGGTGAACCCAACACACTCTAGTCTGACAATCCCAAGTCTTTGGCTACCTTTTCTACTTTGAGCACAAATGATGTTTGTACTACCTTATGAACTCAAGTCATCTGGAATAGTTGAGCCAATTGATAATTGCCCAGAAGGAGTTCCCTTCTATAACTATAATAAATTAGAACATTTTTACTGACCAGAAGATATGAACATTGACATGGTATTCAAATTGAAGTAAAAATGAAATTAACAACTACACATTTCCTAGTAGTCTTTAGATTCTTGGAGATTATAATAGAAGAGATGGGTTAATTTTTACTTTTTAAGTATTTATAAATGCATATTTATGGCTTAAAGCATTTTTGTGTTTAAGCATTTCTTTTATAGTAGAGGAAATAAATAGTTATACATAATATTTATATCTTTACATATTAACTTGTTTAGAAGAGATCCTCCTAATGCCTTTGGGGTAGATTCTAAACATGATGTTTAAGAGATTTTCCCCAAAGTTCTATTTGGGGGTCAGGGTGAATGATGAAGCAACAAGTATTTATCAGGTGCTCATTATATGTCAAATACTGGGCTGGTGCTGGTCATACAATTTCAAAGAATGAAATAATTCCTATTCTCAATGATCTTACATTATAATGGCAAGCCAGAGAAAGAGGGGAAAAAAATCCTGAATCTACCTATTTTTGAGGTCAGACTACCCTGGAATGGAATCCAAAGGTCTCTTGTGGGATAAAGCATCCCTCTCCATGCTGTGAATGGCATAAATAGCATTGATAATGTCCATTTATAATGTACTTTATGATTTACAATGTGACACATACGTTTTCTCATTTGATCATTACAGTAATGCTTTGGTAGGTAGTACAAGAATTATTGTCTCTTTTACAGAAGAAGAAATCAAAGCTCAAAAAATTTAATTTGCCCATGGTAGCCTAGTCTGTAAGTGGCTGATCTGCCAGTCAGTAAACATTTAATAAGTATCCACTATGTACCAGGTACTCTCCTAAGTAATGAGGACAGAAAGGCAGACCCTACCCTGAAGGAGCTCACAGTCTAATGGGGAAGACAACATCCAAACAACTATGCAAAGATATATACACAATAAATGAAAAATAATCAACAGGTAGAAGGTACTAGCATTTAGGGAAATCAGAAAAGGCTTCTTGTAAAAGAGAAGATTTTAACTGGGACTTGAAGGAAGCCAGGAGGAGGAGATAAGGAAGGAGGGCTGTTACTGTTGTTGAGTCATTTCAGTTGTGGCTGACTTTCTGACCCCTTTTGTGGTTTTTTCAACAAAGACACGAGTGGTTTGCCATTTCTTTCTCCAGCTCATTTTTACACATGAGGAAACTGAGGTAAACAGGATTAAGTGACTTGCCCCGGATCACACAGCTAATAAGTGTCAGAGGCCAGATTTGAACTCAAATATTTCCGACTCCAGGGCCAGTGCTCTATCCATTGTGATACCTAGCTGCCTCTGACATGGATTTAACCAATGACAATACCTAGAGTTGAAAAGTGTACTCTCTTGTGAGAGAAATAGCAAAGAAACCAGTGTCACTAGTTCTCAGTGTACCTGTGCATGAGTAAGGTATAAGAAGACTGTAAAGTTAAGAGGGAGGCAGGTTATGAAGGATTTGTGATGCCAAAAAAAAGATTTTTAATTTGACCCTGGAGGTAACAAAGAGCTGCTGGAGTTTGAATAGGAATCACTGGGCAGGCTGGCAATTTAGGAACATAACTTTTGGGAGCTCAGTGGAAGGTAGACTGTAGTGGCAGAGAATAGTACAGGAATGGCATTACATAGACAAATAGGGAAATTGGGAAGAGTTTAGGGAAAAAGATAATGAGCAAAGTTTTGGACATACTGAGTTTAAGATGTCATTGTTCAAAATGTCTAAAAGGTTATTGGACTTGAGTTTAGTATTTAGGCACCTTTTACCACCAAAGCCAGTGCTGTAGCTTTCAATTTTCTTGTTTTCACATAGCACATTTTCAGTAAATGTTTATTGAGTAAATGAAAAAGTAGACAAAAAGTACAAGCAAAGTGTTAGAAACAGAATTTTGGTTTGTGATAATCAAACTTCACATATGCTGAAGCAAACAAACAAAATTCTCAAAACTCATATTTTTATTTTTTAATTAGTGCTGTAAGATTGCCACTTGGTAGTTGGAGCTGGTTACACAGTAATGTTGGATCTGCTATGATTTTTTTTCAGTGCCTAGTACAGTCTCTGGCACCTAAGAGTAACTTAAAACTTGATCATTAATTGGCTGGTTATTACCTACCAGGTTCCATATAGAAGTTAGAAGATTTGCAGAAGATTTTACATGGAAAGACAAGATAAACAAAGGTCTCTCTTGGTTCCACCTATAACAGTGACTGCTGCCTGAGTCCAGAGAAATTATATACCACAACTACTTAGCCACAAATAACAGAAAGAACTTGGCCAAGTAAACCTCTTTATCTATTTTTTCTTTTAATTAAAAAGAGTATATAATGTTTTCAACATTCACTTTTCTAAGATATTGTGTTCTGTAATTTTCCCCCTTCCTCCCTTTTCCTCTCCCCGAGATGGCATGCAATCTGATATAGGCTATCCATGTATAATCATATTAAACATATTTCCACGTTAGTCATGTTGTGAAAGATGAATCAGAATAAAAAAGGAAAACCACAAGAGAGAAAATAGTATGCTTCGGTCTACATTCAGACTCCATAGTTGTTTCTCTGGATGTGGATGGCATTTTCCATCATAAGTCTTTTGGAGTTGTCTTAGATTATCACATTGCTCACAAGAGCCAAGTCTGTCAAAGTTGGTCATCTCACAAAGTTATTCTCTAGGTTATGCTATGTCATCACTTCATGTAAGTCTTTCCAATAAACCTTTTTATCTTTAACTGCCTGAAGTAAAAGGACTAGTACCCTAACTGGGTTCCTTGAAGCCTCCGTTGGGAAGGAACCAATGATGATGGAAGGTTTTCTTAGAGCTGCCAATTTTGTAGGGTCTTTACTGGACCTGTCTACTGCTGCTAGAAATAGTAGCTTAACCCCATTCATAAAAAGATCTTTTTTGTTACCACATTACACTTCTCCCCATGCTGTTCCCACCATAAGAACCCAGTTTCTCTGTGAACGGACTGTACAATTTATTAGTAATCTAAGGAAATAAGGTCCCTGATCTAGGAAGTGAAAGGAGGGGAAAGGGAGAGGATTCTTTTTTTTTTTTAAACTTCATTCCCATTCTCATCTTCAATTTAATCTCATACAGGCCCTGATTATGGGGCAGCTAGGTGGTGTTAGGCATGGGCCTAGAATCAGAAAGACCTGAGTTCAAGTCCCGCCTCAACACTTAACACTTACTAGCCATGTGACCTTGGACAAGTCATTTAACCCCAATTGCCCAACCCTCCTCCCCTCCAAAAAGCAAAAAAAAAAAAAAAAAAAAAAGGTCCTGATTACTTTATTTCATTCAGGTATCTGTTAACATCTGTTAATTTGTATCATTTTCCTATGTTATTAAATTACTTAGTGAAAAGAGCTCATGATGATGCATATACCTTTTAAAGCATTACAAATGACTTTACATATTCCACACCAATTGCAATATGTAAAATGAAAAAGTGCAACTTGGGGCAATAAAGAGAATTTAAAAATGAGAATAGCAATTGTTCTCTTGTAAAATGAAGTACTAATTAAGTTGTTACTTATATTTTAGGATGAGTTTTTTAAAATCACTTAAGCAAATTTCTAATAAGTGCCTATTGATGCAAAAAAACTAAAAACAATTGGTTGCTGCTTACCTTCTACTGCAATAATACTTTTTATTATTTCTTTCTCTTTAAAATGAAAAATTATTTTATAAAAATAAAATTAAAATACTAACAGCTTTTTTTCACTCTCTCTTCAGAATCCTATCACTGAGTTGTCCTCTGAACTAGAAAATCTCAACCACACCAGATAAATCTTCTACAGTTGTGTTACTGATAGTGAATGCAAAAGATTTTAAAATACATTTTCTATTTTCTCTCAATATTTTTTCTATTAAAAAGATTTTATTTTATAAATTTTGTTTTTGCATCATCCACCTTTCCCAACACATTCCTCCTACTGACCCCTCAAAGAAGGGATTATATTCTTATAGTGAATAATATGAAAGAGGAAAAAAATATAGTTCAACAAAAAGCTAATACACAAGGCAAGTCTAACATTATCTTCATGTTATGTACCTATTGTCCTTCCTTCTGAAAATGCCTTCTTATATCTCTTTGTGGGAGAGCAAACTTAATTACTATCATTTCCCTGCATTCGGTTTCACTTGTTTTACATTCGTTCTTTCCATTTACATTGCTGTAGCTATTGCATATATTGCTTTTTCCTGGTTGTGCATTCTTCATTTTTCATCAGTGCATATAAATTTTCCTATGCTTCTTTATATGCATCATTTTTTACAGGACAGTTTTATCCCATTTTTTCCTTCTACCACAACTTGTTTAGCCTTCTCAAAAATGATGAAATGCCAAAAGTTTTAAAGGAAGTTGTTCTACGCTGCAATATTGGCAATACTTTACGTTATGGTTTTTTATTTATGTCATCAGTACAAAGCTGGTGTATTTTTACATCAGGTAAAAAAAAAAAGTAGAAGACAGATATCCCATAAGCAGGAAGGCTGACATCTTTTTTAATTTGGGAATTCAAAAGATACTATTCCTCTGGGACAAACTTCTTGTGCACTTTTTAGGTTCATAAGACGATGCACCTAAAGGAGGTAGTTTGGGCTACAAAGTAAACATTTTCTAATCCCCACCCCTCTGGAACGTGGTCAAGTAGTTGCTTACTAAAATTTTGATGGAAATGATAAGATTCATAAGTCAAGAGAAACAGTTGAGGTGAAGCAGTATGTGATGTAATCAAAAAAACAGGAACTGAGTCCATTGCTTTTTTAAATCAAACTAGGCACTTAAGTTTAAAATAAACACTCCAAGGAGAAAACCAAGGCACTCTATAGGACTTGGCTTCCCAGGAGAAAAACTGGGCTAGAGCTCTTTAGCCCCAAAGCATTTGCATTCCTGCATCTTTACAAAAAGATCTGCAGACAGATAATCTACTCATTGAAACTATGAGTCACACTTCACTGACAGTAAAGCAAAGTACAGTATATGGCTGTACACCTCTATCTTTGGGGGTTGGTATGCATTCACAATCATGGATCTAGAAATAGAAAGTGAAAAAAGACAAGATTTCTATTTTCATACATTTAAGTGTTGGATTTTGAGGTTATGAGCAGAAGGGCACTTATAGCAACTGGTAGCTGTTTGCTTTTAGGGTGGCATTGCTGATCTAATGTTCAGTATGGGTCTTCGTGTCAAAAATTAATCCATGCTCTGTTAACTGTCTCATTATACATTCCTAGGAAAACATGAAGAATTTCATCGTTATACATAAATATGTATTGAGTAAGCTCTCAGTTCCTAGTACTCTAGAATACATATGAGGAAAATCTAGAGTAGAATACCGTTCCTTCAAAGAGCCGCTGTGCCTTAGATTGTCTGTTAGCCAAATAAGGATAACCAATTTATACAGCCCTTATTACATGATTAACACTATGTATCTTCCCAGAGGACTTTGAACTCTCCAGGAGAATTATTTCAAAGCTGTAAACTGCTACAAAGTTACTCAAAGATTACCAAAGAGAAGTATTTTGAAATGTACTATTTCCATATTTTTACATATGGATATTGGTGGACTCCAGATATGTGATATCTTTTGGAAAATGCAGGTTCTAATAGATTAGCTCCTGTAATAGTCTTCTCAGTGTCAAAAAAAAAAAAAGTATTGACTTTTGTCTCCTCAAAGGTTGGGAACAAGAGAAGTCATATTTTCCAGGTGGGACTACTGTCATTTCTGTGAACCCTGTCATTCCTATGGGCTGATGAAAAGAAACTTCCTATTAAAAACAACTGACCCAGAAAACAGGTTGAGAAGAAATAAACTAGGAATCACTGAATGTTTGAAAACCTATAACCAAAGAAAAAGCTTGGATATTGTGTTTTGAGAAATAATTAACAGAAAATAGCCCAAGTCTATTAGAATAAGGGGAAAACATGAAAATGGAAAGATTCTATCCATTACCTCCTGAAAGAAACCCAATGATGAAAACTCCCAAGGATATAATAGCCCAAAATACATAGCATTTAAGTAAATTAAAAATATTATAAGAGGCCAAAACTATCAAGTACAAAGGAATCACAGACATAAGACTGGTAGCTACCGCCAAAAGAAGAGGAGATCTTGAATGTGATATTTCAAAAGATAAACCTCCCAGAAAAATGGAGAATAATTTTATAGGTTAAAAAAAAAGGAACTAAAATGCAATAGAGGACCTTTAAAGACTCCTGATAAAAAGGCTAGAAGTAAGTAAAAACTTTGAAATGCAAGAACAAGAGTCCAGAGAAACCTAGAAATTAAATTCTATTTGAGCAATTAGAAAAGGCTGTATGAGAATGAGGTTATTATATTTTAATTGGTAGCGAAGTGTATCCTTGTCAAGCTCAAATTTCTCCAAGAGTCACCAGGGAAGTTAGGTAAGATAAACAGATGACCTGATTAGTGGTTTTGTTCTGTTTCAATAGGCTTCAGAGATAAAATTAAAGGGAAAGGAAAAAGATTACACTAAGGAAGAAAAGCAGAATAAATGAGCAAAATATCTCATATAACTGAGGAATATTATAAGAAGAGTAGACAAATATGGAGGAATGGGGGGGGGGGTATCCCATGATCGTTGCTCTCATTTGAACTAGACAAAGGAATGTTAAACAAATGTACCCACATAAACATACTAAAAGTTTAATAGATAAATATATTAAACTTACTTAGAGAAACATGTAAGAACACTGCATAGTGAGGTGTAAGAGAGAGGACAGCATTGGAAAGGAAATAGTCACAAGCAAAACAAAGGAATAAAGAGGAAAAAGCACAGAAGGGTGGGCTGGAGGTAAATACACAGTTAATAATCATAACTGCAAACATGAATGTGAAAAACTCGTAAACAAAAGAAAGAAGAATGGATTATAAAGTAGAATCCAGGAAACACTGGATTATAAAGTAGAATCCAGGAAACATTATTGAAAAATAAATATTCATATGGAATTTAAAAGATGGGCTTGTAATAGTATTTATTATGCTTCAATAAAACTCAGAAAAGTAGGTAACAATCATGATCTTATCCAAGCACTAGTAGGAATAGATATGGTTAAAGGCAATGAACAGATAAACTAAATTATGCTTAAAGCCATGATAGACAATAAAATTTTATCAAAACTTTATATATGTACCAAATTGTACAGCTTTTCACATTATAAGATAATTCAGAAGAAAAACAATATTTGGGGATTTCAATGGACATGCTTTCAGACCTAGAAAATCTATTAAGAATGTAAACAAGAAAGAAATTAAAGACCCAAATAGAATTATAGAAGTGAAGATGATAGATTTCTGGCAATAGGTAGGTAGGTAGATAGATGGGTAGATGGATGGATGTGGGGGAATGAGGAGTAGATAGAGAATGTGTCTCAGCTGTACATAGCACATTTTTAAAAATTGACCATGTACCAGAACATAAAAATATCCTAAACAAATATGGAAAAGCACAAATATTTTAAAAGATCCTTTATTGACCACAACACAATAGTCAATATTATGCCTTTGAAGAAAGGATTCAAACTTAATGATTAAATAATTTAAAACTAAAAAGTTGGCAGATTACCAAAGAACAAATCATAGTAAAAAAAAATTCATCAAAAAAATGAAAACAATGAGACAACATATCAAAAAATTTTAGGATGTATTCAAAGCAGCCCTTAGAGGAAAATTCATGTCTCTAACCTCTTCTGATCAACAAAAGAGAAAAGTCACTGAATTGATCACAGAACTAAAAACAGCAACAAAACATAAAAAAGCAAGAAATCAAGAAATATCCCCACTAAATACTGTGGAATCTTACTGAGCACCTCTTCCCAACTACGTATTTAGACTTCATATTACAAGATGACACTAGGATAGTATTTCCCTCTAATTTCCTTTGTTCATCTTGAGTGAGGGATATTTCTCAATCTTTCTTTAAGTATCTATTCTGAAACAATGGCCTGAACCAAATGCATTTTTTCCTTTTAAAAAGCCCTGCCATTTTATTTGAGGAGGCTAGGTGAAAGTTCAGGGAGAAACTCTGTTCTCCAAGAAGATAAGAGTGGTGACTGGACAAAGGCAAAAGGTTTTGTTGTTGTTGTTGTTTTTACTTTCACATTAGACTTTAGTCAAATTGTAAAAAAAAGGGTTGTAACCGATGGAATGAACAATGGGAAAGAAGAAACAAAGCCAAACAAGACAAAGAAAGAGAGCAGGTAGTTTGCTTCAATCTGCATTTAAACTCTCTTCTTTCTAGATCTTTCTCTGAATGTAGACATCTCCTTCCATCATGAATCTTTTGGAGTTGTCTTATAACCTTGCATTACTGAGAAGAGTACAATCTATCAAAGTTGGTCATCACACATACGTTGTGTCGGTAATTGCGTACAACTTTCTCCTGGTTCTGCTCTTCCCACTCAGCATCAGTTCGTATAAGTCTCTCCAGATAAATACAAAATCCGTCTTCTCCTCATTTCTTATAGCACAATAGTATTCCATTACATTCACATATCACAAATTGTTTAGCCATTCCCCAGTTCATGGACATCCTCATAATTTCTAATTTCTTGTAACCAATAAAAGAGTTGCAATAAATATTTTTGTACATATGTGTCTTCCTCCCATTTCTATGATCTCTTTGGGATACAATCCTAGAAGTGGTATTGCAGGGTCAAAGGGTATGCAAGTTTTTTTATAGCCCTTTGGGCATAGTTGCAGATTGCTTTCCAAAATGGTTGAATCAGTTCACAACTCCACCAACAATGCATTAGTGTTCTAATTTTTCCACATCCTCTCTAGCATCTGTCATTTTCCTGTTTTGTCATCTTAGCCAATCTGACTTGTGAGATGTGGTACCTCAGAGTTGTTTTGATTTGCATTTCTTTAATAAATAGTGATTTAGAGCATTTTTTCATATGCTTATAGATATCTTTAATTTCTACTTCTGAAAATTGCCTGTTTATATTCTTTGATCATTTATCAATTGGGGAATGATTTGTATTCTTAGAGATTTGACTCAATTCCTTGTATATTTTAGAAATGTAGCCTTTGTCAGGGACAGTGGTTGTAAAAATTCTTTCCCAATTTCCCACTTCCCTCTTTTTTTTTTAGTTCTACTTCTAATTCTTTTTTTTTAATTTATTGACTTGTTTATTTACTTTTAGTTTACAAGATTCAGTTCCAGAATCACTTGAGTTTCAGACTTTCTCCCTTCCTCTCTTCCCCTCACCCCCATGGTGGCATACAATCATGTACGAGATCTGCAAACACTTTCACATTGTACAATAATCTGGTTGTATAGAAGTGTTGTAACCAATGGAGCAAATAATGGGGGAAAAAAAACACAAAAGAAACAAAACCAAACATGGGAAAGAAAAATAGCATGTGTTGCTTCAGTCTCCATTTAAATTCTGGTCTTTCTAAATCTTTCTCTGAGTGTAGGTATCTCCTTCCATTCTGAGACTTGTAGATTGGTCTTTTAACTGTGCGTTGCTGAGAAGAGTCCAGTTTATCAAAGCTGGTCATCACACATATGATGTGTCTGTGACTGTGTACAAATTTTTCCTGGTTCTGCTCTTCTCACTTAGCATCACTTCGTATAAGCCTCTCCAGGTAAATATGAAGCCCATCTCCTTCCCATTTCTTATAGTATAATAGTA
>CM053597.1:142198036-142224877 GCA_028646575.1 Pseudocheirus occidentalis | reverse complement strand
GGTAAAGAACAGAACAATGTGGGGAGGGATAGGAAGGAGGGACATATGATCACTGTCACAATATGTCCACTATGAAGATGTCCTGTATAAGCATACATCCACAGCCTGTATTTAATGGCTTGTCCTTCCAGTGGGGGTGGGTGACAAGGGAGGAATCGAAAGAATCTAGAATTTAAAGCTCTACAATACCTGCAACTAGGAATTAAGATATACAGGGGCTGGAGTAGGGAGACTCTCCCTGCCCTACCAGAAAGTTAGATACTAGATGAGTGGAGGGGTTTTACAGTGGGACTGCTGTTTTGGGGTTGGGGTGGGGAAAGACGGGGAGAAAATTTGTAATTCAAAAATCTCATGAAAATGAATGATGTAAAAAAGAAAACAAATTTAAAAATTTATTTAAAAAATAATATATTAGATATCTGGAAAGCAGTTATTATCTAAGGTAGACAGTATGCCCACTTCAGGTACTAATAATTATCCAAAGAACAAACCTGGAAGGAGCTTTTTTTCTTCTAGAGCAGTGGTTCTCAACCTTCCTAATGTCATGACCCTTTAATATTCATGTGTGGGTATATCTGCATGTGAGTGGACCCGCCTGGAGATAGATAGAGGAGCGGTGTCTCAGTTCTTAAGACCATCAGAAATATGTGTTTTCCGATGGTCTTAGGCAACCCCTGTGAAAGGGTCGTTTGACACCCAAAGGGGTCGCAACCCACAGGTTGAGAACTGCTCTTCTAGAGGTCGGGATAGGGGAGTAGCAGTTATAACATCCAGTTATGTTTCTTGTAAAAGTTGTCAAGGAGGTGGGGAAGGACACATTTGTTGCACTTCAGTGTACAAAGTACAGTGCTTTAAGTGACTATGCTTCAAACAAAATTATTAATACAACATGCAAGAAACAGTATTGTAATAAGTCAGGCTAATGCATGTCTTTCTTCTCCTTAAGAAGAGTCACTCCAAATGAAGGTTGTTATTATGGTTTCAGTATTGTCTGGATTTGTTGCTGAGAGCAAAACAGTTCTGCAGAACTAGCTAATGGTTGAGAACCTGTAGCCTCAAGGCCACATGTGACACTCTAAGTCCTCAAAGGTAACCCTTTGACTGAATCCGAAATTCACAGAACAATTTGTTGTAGGTTCCCCAGCCCTGAACCAATCAATACTGAAAGAAAATAAGTCCTTTTATTTGACGTGTTTAACTAAAGTCCCCAAAAGGAAGCCCATATAGCTTAAACTTAATTATTCCCTTAATAGCCAAGGGAACAAAAGGCAGCCACAGAGAGAGGAGTGTGAGGCAGAAGAGTGAGCTTTCATACCTTGGCCAGAACCTACACCTCCAAACTAGGGCTGCCCACTAACAGGTCCCATTGAGGTGATGACTAACATCTCTGAAGTGGGATTTGGAAGGGGTATGGAAAAGATCTAATTAGGGCTGTTGCCAGGGAATCGCAAGCATGATGGTCTTCAGGCCATGGAACAGAGTCTACAATGGTTTGGGACTCTTGGGTGCATGCTTCAGGGCAGCTGAGGGAATTTCAAATGTCAAGGCAGCTGACTTTGCAGCTCTGGGTGTTCTATAATACAAAAAGCTCGAATGTGTTTTAGTGAGTGGAATAGGGACTGTTCACATGAATCTGATTGCAACCTCTAGGTCAAAAGCAACAAGACACCAATCAGCTAGGAAAAAGGAAACTTCTGCTCTAGAATGTTCTAAGTATAGAAGTCTCCAGATATTGGAGGAGGAGGGAATTTCCAGAAAAGAGCATGGACATAAAAAAGGGAATACCAGTTAGAAAGAAAGGACATAGACTAGGTACAGGGGTCAGGAACCTGCAGCTTTGAGGTTACATGTGGTTTCCTTGGATGTAGCCTGTGGACTGAGTTCAAGTTTTACAGAAAAAAATCCCCTTAATAAAAGGATTTGCTCTGTGAAGTTTGGATTCAGTCAAACAGCTGCACTTGAGGACCTAGAGGGCCACATGTGGCCTCAAGGCTGCAGGTTCCCTACCCATGGTTAGGAAATAGCATGTCGGACAGAGAAATACTGTCAGAAAAACCCTAAGTTTTCCTAGACTATGATGAATAAACAATAAGTGATAAATTAATGCAGTTCCGTGTAGTACATCACTTAACCTCAGTCTTTTAGGCAGAATTTTATGCCAATAGCATTTCAGATTATGTGGTAGGTCACAGCGTTCTATTTGGGCACTGGCTAATAAAAAGGCCAACCAAGACAACCCTATCACCTGATATGGAGGTACTTTAACCATCTGAAATACAACTTAGGGGGTATAAAGCTTACCAGAGTTCCTCTAGCAACATCTCTAGTGCTCTGTTCTTGTCAATTATTCCAATTCTGGTTTCTCCAACAATCAGGAAGAGAGTATGGGTTTAGATTATATTGTTCAAGGTGCTGTATAAGTCCTACTGCTCTGTACAAGTATGAACTGTCACCCTTAGCCTCACCATCATTACTTCTGCCTTGTCATCATCATAATAAAGGTCAAGATCCAAGGTTCTCACCTTCCCCTCCCATGATTTTCATTGAACCAAGTTGTTTCTGGACCATCTAGCTCTTTGTGCTACCTCTAGTGGCTTGTAGCCAGTCTCCTGTCTATATGACCCTTATCTGCTATGAGAAGTTAAACCAAGTTTTAAATTAGCAGACAATGCCATTGTAATGACTCAGATACAGTCAGGTGGTGCAGTGGACAGAGAGTGCTGGGCCTGGAATCAGGAAAACCTGAGTTCAAATCCAGCCTCAGACACTTACTAACTGTGTGATCCTGGGCAAGTCACTTAACCCTGTTTGCCTCAGTTTCCTCATTTGTAAATGAGCTGCAGAAGGAAATGGCAAACCACTCCAGAATCTTTGCCAAAAATAACCAAAGTGAGATCGTGAAGAGTCAGACACAAATGAAAACAACTGAACACATCACAACAATAATGATTTTGAACCATATTTTTCTTTCAAACCAGCCTTTTATCACCTGACAATTTCTATTTTCCCTTTTTTATCAAACATTTCAATACTCTTTAAATAGACTAGTAAAATTCAAGGCAATATTATTAAGAGGAATCAGTCTTTGTTGATCATGCATTAAATATAAAGAGATTGTGTGTTGATTTTTGTTTAAAATGTGAGGCTAGTTCTTTTGAATATTTTTTACTATCTTAGTAATTCATCCTTTGAAGCAAGAATTTGAAGTATTTATTTTTTTTACAATTTAGTCAGTTAAATGATATTTATCAAGTAGCTAGTTGCACATGGGCATCTCTTGGGACATGAGCAAAAGTTTATATTATATTATATATTATATTATATCACCCATTAGGACTTTCTGGTCTATTTGTCAAATGCTGCAATATGCTGTTTTGGTCAACTTGGGAGATTACCTGGACACTTTCCACCTCTTATTGTGGATATGTGATCTGAGAAAGGTTAGCAAGCTGCCAAAGTATCCATATGTTGATGAATAAATAAAACGCCAATTTGACAGGCCTGAAAAGCTCTCATTTTCCCCTGTCCCTTTGTTTCTAGCTGTGCTTAACCGTCGGAGTCAAGCTGAAGCCTAGAAAAATCTCAACTTTTGTTCAGACTCGTGCCTTAAAACTAGGTGTTATTTTCCAGATCTATGACAAGCATTCGCTGACCTAGCAGATCTTACTATTCATACTCATTAAGACTTTCTACCAAATAATTGTTATCAGATGAGTTATTAGAGAAGCACCCTGTTCCGGTAATATTGCAATAAAAGAATCTCTAATTTTGCCTGTGTGGTTGTTTAAACAATATCCTATCCTGAAACATCTCTGCCAACCTCATTTTGCAGTCATTCTACCATTAATTTATCTTCTCTGCTGTGTACAGCCCAGTGCTAGTTTGCATATTCTAATGGTATTCAGGCAAGTGACAATGCCTTCTTTCCTTTGGGGTTTGGATGAATCTATGACACATTATTACCATAATCTTGATGTACAAGTCACTTTTGTTAGTAGGAAAATTCATTACTGTTCAGATAATAAAAGTACACATGGGGTACCAAAAACATTTCAAAAGACCTAAAAAAGTGGGATTTTGTCATTTTAAAACATACTAAAATGTTTCAGAATAAAAACCCAGAAATAAATTATATTTCAACCCCTCTTTTTCCTCCCTAATATACAGCAACCACGTTCTCTAGAACGTTAACATGTACTCATTGGGTGTTTGGAAATTGATTGCTCATCATCTTTGGTATATTTCACCAACATCCAATTATTTTTAGCCAGTTTATCAATTAATTCAGTTTTAGACATGTGAGGCACTGATGCCTGTTTTTTACCCTGACACAAATATTGAAGGTCTGATATTTTTGCTCACTTGCAAAAATACAATTTCAAAATGGGAAAGGAGACCTCAATTTGAAAGGTGACTCACACAAATAACTCTGCAATCTGTCATATTTTATTTTTGGAACATTATCACCCAATGACATTTTGGTCTGTTCTGTACCCCAAATCAGAATGTTAGCAAGTGTCACAAGATTGCAAAATGTCTTTTCTTTCCCACTTCCCCTCTGAGCCCTACCACATCTTGAATATGAGAAGTTGGGGGTATAATTGGAGGATTATTCTACTAAGCTATTTTTTTATACTCTTCAGGGCAGCTCTGTAAATAGACATTAGATAACCATTAGACAACCTGCCCATCAAAAATTCATAATAGTCATTTAGGATAGAGTGATGTTAGCTATAATTTGTTTCCATGTGACAGAATGTCTGTAATCACTCTGTGATATGAGCTGAGCTACTACTCAAGGCAAGTCTAGTATCTCCTGTTAAAATGAGTGAATGACAAGGGAAGGAAGGATGACATTAGTACCATTTTAAGCTTAGCTTGGGTAGAGCTGGTAAGGATTTTTATGGGTGGCAGATGTTTCACAATTGTTTCCAAAGCTGCCTTCAAGTTGCATTCATTCATTTCTTCTAGATATCCCACAAATCGGTTGTTATTTCTTGTTGACTGTACTTTTACAGCATCCAGATGTCCTTTCTTTCTCTCCACTACCACTGCTACCAATCTAAAGCAGGCTCTCATTGACTTTTGCTTGGTCTTTGTCATGGCCTCCTGATTGGCTTCCAAACTTTTTCCAAACCTTTTTCCTCTCCAATTTACTTTCCACATAACTTCCTAAGTTATCTACCAAAGGCACAAATCTGGTCAAATCTCTTTCTCATAAATCTTCAGTGGCTCCTGGTTGCTTCAATAGCAATTATTAATGTCCCTTGAAAAATGTGATGCCAAGAACTGGACACTGTATATCATATATGATACGATGGAGGTAAAGTACCATCACCTTCATAGGCTTAAAATGCTAAATTATACAGGACTAAGTACAAATTGTTACACCATTCTTCTAGAGACCTGTTTCCACATTGACATCAAATCATTAAACTCTTTAGACATGTATGTTCTATCAAGTTATATTGGATCCATATCTCTTTGATTCCTTGGGTACATTCCCAGTAGTAAGATCATCGGGTTAAAGTTTATGAACAATTTAGTACTTTTTTCTTGCATGATTCCAAACTGATGTTTAAAATGGTTGGACAACATCACAGCTCCATAGTGTATCAGTGTGGTGTTCTTCAGCATTGGTTACTCTAATTTTTTAATCTTCTTTGCCAATTTGCACAAAGTGAAGTGAAATCTCAGAATTGTTTTAATTTGTTACCATGGTAAAGTGGACAGAGAACTTGCCTCAGAGTCAGAAAGAGCTGGGTTCAAGTTCTGCTTCTGACGTGCGCTGACTGAGTAACTCTGGGAATGTCACTATTGGTTAGTATGCAGTGTGTATTTTTAAGCATTTTCTTGATCTACTCCACAGTGCTTTATTTGTACGCTCCCATTTTCCCAAGGGCGGAGAAAGATATTGAAAACCTCCTATCCACTTCCCCTCTCAGGTTCTGAAGTGATCCTGTCATAAACCCCTGTCCCCTCTGCCCATCCTAGGTCGTCTCCTTTTCCTACTCTAGAGGAATTGTTCTATATTATCTCATTGCAATAATATTTATTGCTAATGAGAGAATGAATTATTTGGTCCTGAAATATCACTTCTGTCCTTTCACCCAAACTCTTCTCTATTACCACCCCACCATATCTTTTTCTACTTAGAAAGATTTTGTGTCTTTTTCTACTTTTGCTGATTTATGTTCTTTTTTACTTTCCAAGGCCCTTCATACCATGTGAGAACAGTGTCAAAGAAACCTAGAGAGAGAGGATATCAAGGAGAAAAGGGCAAAAACTAGTGTCAAAGTCTGAAGGAAGGTTAAAAAGGATGAAGGTTGAGAAAAGACCATTAGAACTGGCAATTAAGAGATAGTAGTTTTAGAGAGAGCCGTTCCAATTGAATGATGCAGTTGGCACCAGATTGCACAATGAATGAATGAATGAAGAAATGAATTTGAATGAAGCATTTATTAAGCACTGTGTGAATATACTGTGTTAAGTTCCGGGGAGACAAATAGAAAAATAAGACAGTCTCTCATTTCAGGGAGCTAACATTTGAACCAGGGAGACAACACAAACAGAACCTTTCGTCTTTGAGTCAGACGGAAAAGTCCCATAGTCTTTAAGGTAGAGTTGGAAAGTGGATGTTATTTCTCTCAGAATACCATGTGAGACATGTAATAATACAACAGTGCTTGAAGAAACGAAGTTGGGGGTCATCCCTCAGGGTAATGAAAAGGTGCACAGCAGGCTGCAACACATTTACCAACAATAATTGTACAAGGGAGGTAGGGGTCAGAGAGATGTATGACCAGAAAAGGAAGTGAGCTGGTCATATATGAGAGGGGAAAGTAGACTGATGGGAAGCCCGTGGGTTCCATTCATATCCACTGAAATGTCACAAGCACTTGACTGTCCTTAATTTTTGTGTCATGGACCCCTTTGACAATCTGATGAAACAGATGTACCCTTTTTCATTGTTTTTTGGTTTGGTTTGGTTTTTTTGAGGGGGAAGGCAGGGCATTTGGGGTTAAGTAACTTGCCCAAGGTCACACGCCTAGTAAGTGTTAAGTGTCTGAGGTTGGATTTGAACTCAGGTCCTCCTGATTTCAGGGCAGGTGCTCTATTCACTGTGCCACCTAGCTGCCCCTGGACTCCTTTTCAAAGTAATGTTTGTGAAGTCATAAAATAAAATGTACAAGATTATAAAGAAAAAATATTATATTGACATAGTTATCAAAATATTGAAAAAGAATTTTACAAATTCTCCCCTCCCCTTTCCTCTCACCAATCTATTTACAGACCCCTAGGTTAAGAATCTCTGGCCTAGGGTATTTTAAGGTGAACTTCCCTTGAAGGTTTACTAGAAAACATGAATAAGAGTAGAAAAGTATGGGAAGATGTGAACAGGTAGTGATTTGTAAGATGAAAGGCAGCGCCCACCTTACTGAGATCCATTGTAGTTTTAAAGTATGGAGAAAAAAAACAACAAACAAACAAACAAAAAAACCACTGGAATCCCTTCAGGTTCTAGACAAAATGTCTAATACTTTGAAAAATCCAGTAACTAATTTTTTTTAATTTTTTAAATTTGTGGAAAAAATTTTTAAATAAAGAAATAATTCAAATCTACAATATTTAAATTGGTCCTTCCCACGTTTGCATGTGCAAACCTCTCTTTTATTTCTTCTTCAACTGCTACTTACATCATTCTAAAACAATCCCATAATCCACCTATCCTTACCACATATTCCTATGGAAACCAACAACTAAGACAGAAAATGGGCTGCTGTTCACAGAGATTCCTGCAGTGAACCCTTGCTTTCTGTTGGACTTCATTTCTTTTCAGCTTTGGTGATTGCTTACAGTTTTGTGAACAAGATCTAATACCTACCTGTATAGTGTGATTCCTCTGTTTCCATATCTCCTAAATGGAAATAAAGCTTGCTGGCTCTCTTTATCAAGGGAGTAATATGGGAAAATTACCACATCTATGTTTTTAAAGGCCCTTTAACAAAATGTTGCAGAAATGAATATTGGAAATAATTGTCTTTAACACTTTTAAAAATGAAGAAATGACAATCAAAAGGATGAGAGATGTTTCTTGGGCTGCACTAAGACATATAAACCTAAACATTCCAGGACTGGCTCCTTCAATGGATCAACTCAGAAAACAGGCTTCCAGAATTCCAAAGGAGATAAATAAGCCTGTTGTTACTGTTGTCATGACAACATTTGTATTCTTTTCAGAGAGTCTGAAAACTGGGTTCTGTCTACCCTGTCTAATTGTTGAATAAGAGGAGACTGAAGTACGCATTTTTTATTGGATTTTAGTATCATGAGTCCCTGAATTGATGGAGAAATGTATTGCAGCAGGGAGAGAAGCTGCAATGTAGCAAGGTGGAGGTTAGCCACAGGAGGCCCAGAGAAGGATATGTGTAGCTGACCTTACTGAGTAACAGAGTGGTTCTACATCTGTGGCCCATGATCTATCAGAAGTGTGGTAAGAATCTATCGGTTACTTTTATCAAAAACATACTTGAACAGTCTCTTCTACATCTTTATTCTTGCTTCTGTATTTATGCCATCTATTTCTATTATGGGGTGGTAGAATGAGCCAGTATGTGAGGAAGAATTAAGAGGAAGAACATTTTTGTAAAATATCTTTCTCATCAGATCTCATGGATTCAATTATCTTCTCAAAAGAGATGATTCTCAGATTTATTTATCCAGCTGTAACATCTCTCCTGACCTTCAGTCTCACATCTTCCACTGTCTATTTGACACCTCAAATGGGATGTGCATAGATATCTTAAACTCAATATGTTCAAAATTGAACTCATTATCTTTTCCCCACAACTCTTCACTTTTTAAAATTTCTGTGTTACTGTTGAATGTACCACCACCCTCCCACGTAACTCAGGCTAGAAGCCTACTTGTCATCTTTGACTTTTCAACACCTCTTACTTTATATATCCAATCTGTTTCCAAGGCCTGTCATTTTGCCTTTGTAACATGTCTCCCATATACCACCTTCTCTTCTCTGGCACTGCCACCACCCTGGTGCAAGAGCCCCTATCACCTCACATCTAGACTATTACAAGAACCTGCTTGGTGGTTTGCCAGCCATAAGTCTCTCCCCACTCCAGTCTATCTGCCATTCAGCTGTCAAACGTGTCTTCTTAAAGCACAGGTCTGACTATGTCACTCCCCTACCTTATAAACTACAGTGGCTCCCTATTGCCTCTAAGATCAAATACAAAATACTATGTTTGGCATTCAAACCCTTCATAATCTGCCCCCCCCCAACAACAACTTTCTGGTCTCCTTACACTTTGCTCCCCCTCTCCATTCACTCTAAGATCAGTAACATTGAACTCTTGCTCTTCCTCACACAAGACACTCCAGGAATTATCTCTTTCATTTTCTTAACCTCCTGGTTTCCCTACTTTCCTTCAAGTCCCAGCTAAAATCCACTTTCCCTAAGAAACCTTTCCTGATCCCCCATTAATGTTAGTGCTTTCCCTCTGTTGATTTTCTCTAATTTGTCCCGCATATGGCTTGTTTGTATATAATTGTTTGCATGTGGTCTCCCCATTAGACTATGAGCTCCTTGAGAAGAGGGACTGTTTCACTTATTTGTTTATTTGCCTTGTTTGTTTATTTGTTTTTGCCTTTCTTTATATACATGGCACTTACCACAGTTCCTGGCATGAAGTAGACACTTAAAAATGTTTGTTGATTTAATTTCCTAAAAATGCCATATAGCCGAGCTGCATAGTCTATGTAGAAGCAGCCTAAATATGTGTTGGATATACTTGTGTCTTTTGTATGTTTTGCACTTGGATGTGGCCTTTGAGAAAATTTAACAAAGAACACATTTAGAGAGACTTTAACTCTTTTGATCTCCTTAGTAGGGGTCTCTGGGGATCTCACAAGTTGCTACAGCACATTTGTGCTAGCAATGTGACTCCCTCCATGCAGGAGGAGTTGGGCATACATTCTAAAAAAGATAATCCTTCTAAAATTTCCTAAGTTCTCTTCAAAGTAAACATTACTCATTTAAAAAGCTACTGGGATACTACATTTGATCTTGACCTGTTTCTTCTTTCACAACTTGACTAATATGGAAATGTGTTTTACATGATTGCCCTATATATGTAGCCTATATCAAATTGTTTACTGGTACAGAGAGAGGGTAGTGAGGGAGGGAATTAATTTGGAACTCAAAATTTTTTTAATGAATGTTAAAAATTGTCTTTACATGTAATTGGGGGAAAATACTATTTTTTTCAAAAGCTATTGGGATTTAAAATCTAGTTTTCATGGAAGAGAGACAGTAGGCCATGGCAGATACAATACCAAGACTACAGGGAGTTAAGCCTTACCTCTGACACATCCTGGAAGTGTGACCCTGGGAAAATCACTTACCCTTTTAGTACTCCAGGCAGTTCTGTAAAACTAGAAAAGGTCATGACCTGTACTGGTTTTTTAATTCTTTTTATTTTTGGCTTTTTGATTTTTTGGAGGGGGGAAGGCAAGGAATTCCGGGTTAAGCAACTTGCCCAAGGTCATGCCTAGTAAGAGTTAAGTGTCTGAGGATAGATTTGAACTCAGGTCCTCCTGACTCCAGGACCAATGCTTTCTTCACTGCACCCCTTACACTAGTTTGTTTGTCTTTTTAATTCTTCATCTAATTCTCTATACTAATAAAAACCATTGGTCTGTATCCCTCTATCCTTCCTTATAGAAAGGAATCTTTAAAATCTACTCTCTTCTAATACTTCAAACAAGATGTAATAAACTTAATGGGATTAATTATCACAAGTGAAGGTTCTGGCAAGAGTTCTATGTGGATTTAAAAGGGAGTGGGGACAGCTAAAAATGACTACTCTTTTTTTTGAGACTGTCTCCCTGTCTTGCCCAGGCATGAGTTCAAGGGACCCACCTGTGTTGGTCCCTTCTCTGACTGGCATTGAAGCTTTGACCTACTTCTCTGTTTTCCAATCTGAACTTAATTGTCCATCTTTCAACAATTTAGTATCTCCTCATTCTAAGGGCTCAACATGCCAAAGGTAGATTTGATATATTGGCCAGACAACTGATCAGCTTAGACCACTGCTGCTCAGAACTCCTGAGCTCAAGAGAGCCATCGGCCTCAACCTCCTGAGCAGCAGAGAAGACAGGCATGCTCCACTGCTCTCCACATTGCAAATTCACTAATAAGAGAAGCTGGGATATTTCATTCCAGTTAATAGCAAGAAAGGACAACCGTAAACTCTCATAAAACATCTCAGGGCTTATTGTTGACAGTGAGTAGGCCATGGGTCTGTCCCAGCATATAAGTTCTGCTTTTTCTGTCAGGTTCAATCTTTATTACATCATAAACAT
Source organism: Pseudocheirus occidentalis (assembly GCA_028646575.1). Taxonomy (NCBI): domain Eukaryota; kingdom Metazoa; phylum Chordata; class Mammalia; order Diprotodontia; family Pseudocheiridae; genus Pseudocheirus; species Pseudocheirus occidentalis. The sequence goes on along the minus strand of CM053597.1, from coordinate 142,213,495 downwards.
GTGGCCATTGACTTGGCTGCATTTGAAGACTAATATGTTGGCCTCATACTTTGTTTTGCCATTGACATTATAATATAAGCTTACTGCCTTCTGATGACCTCTGTTTGCTATCTCATACATTAGCAGTTTCCTTCTCTTTCCTTAACATACTTACATAAAGAAGATTACAAAATCTTTGAAATTTCCTTCGTAGAAACATTCACTTTAGCAACAACAGCCAAGGTAGGGTGTCCTAACTCAGGGTTCTGGCAAATTCCCATGACCTGGTTTACCAAGTTGTTTCTTAGAAATGAAGGCAGGAGTTATTTTAGAATGAGGATTGGACTTGGAGTCAGAAAAGTTAGCTACAAGCCCCAGTTCTTTTACTTATTAGGTACTTTCTAGCCATCTGATAGTGGACCTGATACCTCTGAGCCTCAGTTTATCCATCAATAAAATGGAAATAATAATTTTACTACCTACCTGTCAGGGTCATTTTGAGGAAGGTACTTTGTAACCTGTGAAGTACGGTAGAAAATGTGACCTATTGATATAATTAACCTATTAAAATGCTTGATAAACCACAAACGTTATATAAAATGAGTGATGATTATGATTATCATTATTAAAATGACAAAATTATGGGTTTACATGTAGGCTACGGATCAGATCCCCTATTGACTTCAGTAGTATCAAGACATAATGTAAAGAGTGCTTGATTTGGTGTGAGGGAGACCTGTGTTTGAAATGAGCCTTTGACACTTAGGCAAGTCATTTGCCATTTCTGACTGTCAATTTCCTCATCTATAATAGTTATAGGACCTGCCTCACAAGATTGCCATGAGGCCTATAACAAGATAAAATATGTTAAACACTTTGTAAACATTAAGGTGCTCTATAAATGCGAAATATTATCATCATCATCATTATTACTCTAGTAACAAGTCAGTTCCAGAACTCTACGTGCAGAAAGCAATGTAGCCCAAAGTCATTTGATAATTTTGTCAGATTGGGCAGGTGGCAAAGCAAGACCAACCACTTGAGTGGTTCAAGCGAATTTACTGCATGGTAGGTCTGGTAAACTTCATACATCATTAGGAAGAACAACAGCCTGCCACACCGCAGTCCTCTGGCTGGCTCATGAGATAACATTTGTTACTACCAAGGAATTTTCAGTTCATTAGGACATTTGTGACTTTTCACCATCTGACTTTCAGAGATGTTTCTAATTATTGTCAGCTGGAGGATGGAAGGAGAGATAGAGACAGAGACAGACAGAAACACACACAGAGATAAATATAAATACAGAGACAAAGAGGTCTAGATTGTCAGGGATCCTTATTCCAGCTCCATTTTCTCAGCTCTTGTTCCTCCAATAAAACAAGACATTTCCCTTTGAATATGATCATATTAGCCAACTAACTGTTGGCAGAAAACAAATGAGCCAAGGGAGTACATAATGTGTCTGTTCTGAAATTTTTATGTTTTAAAAACCCATTATAAATCCAAAAAATGAAGTAAAAATAAATTGATACTCTTCCACAAACTAGTAATTATTACTACTCTTGATTTTTATGGTTTGAAACTAGAAGTTTAAAAATTATCATTTTTCCTTTTTCTCTATTAATTTTAAAGTATTTTAAGCCTCTATCAAATATAATTACTTATGAGATTTTGATTGGGTCATAGTGACATGATGCAGTATTTCCCTAATTGTTTCTTTCTTCCTAGCCTGCACAAGAGGCTTAATCCTAAATATAAAAAGTGTGAGTCATTGAAAGATCGAGTTGAGGGAATGGTTGTAGTTTAGCAGTTTCTAAAATCACAATACCGAGAAAAATATACCCTACTGGATAACATTGCTTTGCTGATGGGAAATAATTACCTTTGTTTGCTACAATAGTCCTTTGTCCATGTTCCTCAGTTTGACTTAATTAAAACAGTGCCAGACTTAAAAGTCAGGAAGATGTGGGTTGAAATCCAACCTCTAACACTGTGAAGTTGTGTAACATTTGACATCCCTAGGCCTCAGTCTCCTTATTTCTCAAGTGAGAAGTTTAGGTCTAAGGTCTATTCCAATTCTAAACTTATGCTTCTGTGAAGTTTTTGAGTTCCTTTGAGTAACTTAGGGCAGACCACCCTGGTATCTCCTCCCAGATTTGAGGAAGTCCTTTCTACTTGACAACTCAAAACAAAGTAGTTCTTTGAAATAAATAATAGCAGCTCTGAAAACCTGGGGGGAAAAATCCATCTGATTATTTTTAGAGGACATGAAACTGATGATAATTTTAGTCTATAATTTAACCCTTCCCACTGACCTATTCTTCGCAGTATTGCCAAACTTAGGTAAAGGTCCCCTCATGTTATTCCCCAAATCCTTTGCCATATTGTCCTATTACCTACTGAATAAAATTCAAGCTCCTTTCTGTAATATACAAGTTCTGGAACCAGTCTTCCCTTTTTAGCCCGCCAGGATACAATTCCAAAGTCGAGTCAGACTATATATAAAGTCCTGTGCTTTCTCTCTGTCTTTGCTTATACTCTTCTTAATTTCTGGAATGCCTCTTTCCTCATCAAATTCTTTCTATCTTTTGAAGACTACTTCAGAGATATGAGACAGGGAAAGAGACATGCAGGTTGTTTTGGAATTATATTATGTAGAAGAGGCAAGAGACTTTTTTCTGCAGACAACAGAATTATGTTGCAGCAGCAAAAAATTAGCCTATATATAAAGAAAAATTTACAGTCACTATGTTGTTAAGGACATTCTTATTCTAGTATGGATTTGACCAAATGAATTCTGGGATCCCTTCTAACTGAGTTTCAAGGATCTTGATTTATCTCTGATTCGCAAGTTGGTAAGATATGTGCTTATCCTCCACCCAATATCTCACATAGAACTTTTTTCCCTTGGAGAGACATGATTTTATGGTGCATACAAAAATAATAAGAAATATAATTTCGTGGCCATTTGGTCATCATAGTCATGCTTGTGATAAACATAAGCAAAAAGACAACCATGGAGATAATTGTAGCCCATGTGCCAATATTTGTCACAGTGAATAAGGAGATAGAGGAATTCTATTAAGAACACAGTAAGAGACTCCAAACTAAATAAAAAATATTTTAATTTTGGTGATTTCAATGCAAATGGGAGAGAGCAAAGAAAAATATTTTGGAAATGTGGTGCAGGGCCAAGAAACAAGAAGACATCAAGGGCTCTTAGACTAAAGAGGATCTTCATGTCTGTATATCATGAAAACATCAATACTTCATTCAAGAGGAGAAATAGGAAGAATTCCAGGAAGTGATTAATGGTTATGTCTAAATCCAGTCCCTACCACATATCTCATAAGCTCAAGGTAAAGATATGAACTAAATAAAGGAGGAAAAATTAGGGAGTTGAGGGAGGAGAGGAAGAGAAAGGAAAGCTGTCACAAGAAAACCAAACAGAAAACTAATTTTTTTTTTAATTGAAGAAATGGGAAAGCAAAAGAAAAGTGGCCTGAATACAATGAGTAAGTATTATGGGTCAAAAAGAAAGCAGGCTAGAATCTCCAAAAGAAAAAAATAGCGTTTAAGAAGAAAAGAATAATAACTATACCCTGAGAATAAAGGAATAACAAGTAGGCCAAATTTAATATGGAACAACAAATATTGCAGCCACCTAGGAGGAAATACTTCATAGAATTGAACAGCCTCAAGAAACTCAAGTAGATGAAAAGATTAATAAAATAATTGAATTAAAATATAAGTAGTATGACTTTTCCATCCAAATAAATTCACAAGTACCTAATACTTGTTTTTAAAAGATAATTTAATGGAAGTTGATGATAAAAATAAACAAAGGTATTGATAATCTTATATGCAAATGATCTAATTCATTTAAAAATAGAAAATAGAACTCAATACTTTGTCCATACATGAAACATAAACACTGTGTTATGTTAAAACATAAAGATATATAGTGATAAAGAGAGGGCATAGAATAAAGTTTGTTATACTTCATCTAAATCCAAAATAATAGGAGTTGTAATCATAATTTCAGGTAAGATAAGGTGATAGCAAATAAATAAATACTGTCAAAAGAGTGCTTAAAGACACCATAGATAATAAAATAATATAATAATTATATATATATTACATATATATATATATACACACCAAATGGCATAGCATCTAAATATTTGAAGGAAAAACTTGATTAATTGAAATTAGAACTCGATCTGAAGTTCTCAAATAAAAATTCAGAGATAAAAGAATAGTGGTTTCTCTGAAATGGTAGATTCTAAAAAACAAACAATCATTCTGAGTACCCAAAATATGCAGGGAAAAAATTGATGGAACAAAATTTTAAAAATCAAACATATAGCCAGTAAAAGCAAATAAAATTTGTGGGACATGGACAGGAAGAAACCACATTTAATTTTTTAAGAAACGTTATGACCAAGTTTCAGAAATTCATTATTAAACAACAAATATGACATCCAGCCAGGAGGAAACCATTCATAATCTTAAAAAAATAACAATACAAATTACCCATGATTATATTTATTAATAATAAAAAGGGAAAACAAATATGACATCCTAAAAACAAAGGAGATCTTTTTGCAGCTTCTCTTAAAAAAAAAACCATATCCAACAAAAGTAAGCTCAATCTTCAATGGGTAAAATGTGCACTCTTTTTTAAAAGTGAGAATTTGAGTTGTTCCTTTAAAAGACAACAGAAGTAAGAAGGACATTTGGTATGAAACAAAGGAAACAAATGAAAGGTAAATGAGTACAAATAATATAACACGTTAAAAAGTTAAACCAGTCAAGATGGTGGTCTAGAAACAGAATTCTGTGGGTCCCCCTATAACCACCTCAAATACCTATAAAATATGACACTAAACAAATTTTAGAGCTCTAGAGCTCATAAAATGACAGAGAAACCAGGCTCCCGCTGAAGGCAGCCCAGCACATGGACAGAAAGAGCTCATCACAGTGTGCTGGGAGAAGAGTCCAGGCTCATGTGGTTTTAGCCCCAGGTGTCCAGGAGAAGCCTTGGCTAGAGCTTTGAGAAGAGCAGATCACCAGCAGCTGTAGCAGTTAGGAGAATTACCAATCCATAAGAATCAAATACAAAGGGAAAAGGTCAGTGGAACTCGGCTATATTTGGGGGAGAGGATTCGGCTGACTGCCTCCAGAGCTAGAAGCAGTCTGAAGCGGTGGCCCTGCAGCCGCCTCCATGTGGCTGCTTCAGAAGCTCCTGGCCTGCAGATTTCAGGGGGTCCAAGCAATCATTCAGAGGCTAAGTGCTCTTGCCTTGAGCTGCCTGGATCTGGATGCTGGTCTTGGGTGGTGATCCTGAGGCGTGTTTTTAGTAAGCTAAAGTTGAAGGGGACTGCAGAGACAACAGCGACCTCCTAATAGCTCCAGCAGCTGTGAAAACCCCAGTGATTTGGGACAGAGTTCTACTGAGCCCAAAAGTCAAAACTCAAAAGTCAAGTAACTGACTGGTAACATGAGCAGGCAAAGGAAGCAAAACGACTTTAGATTCCTTTTTTGGGGACCAAAAGGAACAAAGCATGAAATGGAAGGAAGACAGCACAGTCAGAACTCCCACACCAAAAGCTTCCAAGAAAAATGTAGATTGGTTACAATGCATAGAGGAGCTTAAGAAGGATTTTGAAAACCATATAAGAGAAGTGAAGGAAAAATTGGGGAGAGAAACGAAAATGATGCAAGAAAATCATGAAAAGAGAGTCAACAACCTGACTGAAGAAAATAATGCCTTAAAAAATAGACTAACTCAAATGGCAAAAGAGGTCCAAAAAGCCAATGAGGAGAAGATTGCCTTAAAAATGAAAATTTGCCAGATGGAAAAAGAATCTCAAAAGCTCACTGAAGAGAATAATTCCTTCAGAATTAGAGTGGAGCAAATGGAGGTAAATTACTTTATGGGAAATCAAGATACTATTAAACATCCAAACAAATGAAAACATAAAAGGCAATATGAAATATCTCATTGAAAAAACCACTGACCTGGAAAATTGATCCAGAAGAGACAATTTAAAAATTATTGGACTACCTGAAAGCCATGATCGAAAAGAGAACTTAGAAAGCATTCTTCAAGAAATTCTCAAGGAAAATTGCCCTGATATTTTAGAACCAGAGGGCAAAATAGAACTTGAAAGAATTCACTGATCACCTCTTGAAAAAGATCCCAAAAAGAAAACTCCTAGGAATGATATAGCCAGGCTCCTGAGTTCCCAGATCAAGGAGCAAATATTACAAGCTGCCAAGAAGAAACAATTTGAATACCATGGAAACACAATAAGGATAACACAGGATATAGCAGCTTCTATATTAAGAGATCAAAGGGCCTGGAATATGATATTCCGGAGATCAAGAGAGTTAGGATTAAAACCAAAAACCACCTACCCAGCAAAACTGAGTGTAATTTTTCAGGGAAAATATGGTCATTCAATGAGGTAGAGGACTTTTGAGTATTCTTGGGGAAAAAAACAGAACTGAATAGAAATTTTGACATTCAAATACAAAAAGCATGAGAAGGTAAACATGGAAAAGAAATCGTAGGCAACTTATCAAAGTTGAACTATTTACATACTACCATGAAAAATTGGAATTGTAACTTATGAAACTTTTCTCAGTATGAGGATAAGTGAAGGGAATATAAATGTATGTGTATTTGTGTGTGTACATATATATGTGTGTATATATGTATATATGTATATATACATACACATATGTCTATATAGGAGGGTATATATGCATATGAATACATGTGGGAGTATGTGCATATATGTGTACATAGACAGAGGGCACAGGATCAATTGAATAAGAAGGGATGATATTTTAAAAGGTGAAATTAAGAGGTGGGAGAGGAATAGAGTGAGAGGAGACATGGAGAGACAGAATGGGGTCAACCATTTCATATAGAAGAGGCAAGTGACAACTGTTACAATGGAGAGGAAGAACAGGAAGGCAAAAAGGGAAGGGGTCAACCTTACTCTCATTGAATGTGGCTTAGGGAGGGAATGACATACACTTTAAAATGGGTATCTTGGCCTGCAGGAGAGTAGGGGGGAAGGGGATGAGAGGAGGGATGATGGAGGGGAAGGCAGATTGGGGGGGAGGGTTGTTAGAAACACACACTTCTGCAAAGGGACAGGGACAAAGTGGAGAATAGAACAAGGGAAGGGCAAGATAGAAAGGAGGGAAATATCGTCAGTGTTTTACAATATGTCCATTGTAGAGATGTTCTGTGTCACTACACATGTATGGCCTGTATTGAATTGCTTGTCTTTCCAGTGGGGGTGGGTGACAAGGGAAGACCCTTGATTCTCCTTTCTTGGTGTCTTTGATTACTTAGTAACTGTTACTTGAAGGTTATTTATACCTTTTCAGACTGAGGACAGTTACTGATTCTGAATTAAAAATAAAAAATGTTCCTGAAGACTCTTTTATTTGTTGATTCTCAGCATATAATGGAGCTTAGGATTCAACAGCCCCTGGCATCCTCTAGGCATAGGCAACCTATTAAAGAAACAACATCTGAAAGACCTTTGAGGAAGACTATGCCGATGGAATCTCTACATGAAATGGAGATATTAATGTGGCAGCTTAGCATTTCCTAGGTATAAGTATTTCTGGCATAGGAGGTGCTATGGTCTTACATGGGACAAATGGTATAGATATGGACCTGATAGGTCACAGAGACAGAATAAATAAAGGTCCTGTAATCCTTGTCCATGTGCTTCCTGAATCGTGGCACATGAGATCATCCTCCTTGACATGAGATGATGGCTGGTCCACCACACTTTGGCCTTCACTATGCTTTCTTTATTTTGGTTTGTGACTCAGCCCCTCTATCTTGCTCTTGAACCTTCGAAGTTGGAAGATTTGGCTGCCTGACTGCTGACTTGGCATGCCTGAAAATGTTTCTGCCAACCAAGTTACAAAATGTTGCAGATCCTAGGACTAGATAACCTTTCAAAATATGGTGAACTTGAAACTCTGTTCCATACTTTAGTGTTATCATCACCTTATAGTTATAATTAGTATCTATGAATCCAGGGCTAGCCACATATCGTAGGAAAATCAATCAAATAGGGGACAGAGAAAATTGGATCTACTGTAAGATCAGAGCTGATTGATATCTTCTATATATTAGTGCGGCTATGTTATTTCTTGGTGTCTTGGTACCCTATACCTCTGCCTTATATTAATGAAATAACCCTTGTAGACCTATCTGCTATTTCCAGAATTGCCTTCTCAGTCCCTTTTCTCTAGCAAGAGAATTCAGGCTCCTCTTGAATAGCACTCTCTCGTTGTCACCTGTGTTCTAAAATGACATGAAATGAGGTCCTTTCCAACAATATTGTTTTATGATTATTTTACAATTCAGGAGCCTGTTGGATCTATGACACTAAACAATTTAGTGTGTCTAGATAAATTGAAATAAGTTTATTACTGCTAATTGAATTGACTTGGATACAATGCCATGTTAGAAATGTAACAGTTTTGAGAATACTTAATACAAGAAAAATCTGAACCTTCTCAATGAAAAGTCAGGAACTGCCTTACAGAAGGATTAATTAATTCCCAAAATACTTGGCAGTGATGTCGAGTACATAGAAAACTTAAAGTGTCAGGAGCCATATCCAATGGAAGATATAAATGAAGACAAATTAAATCACTAGAGTGACCAGAGGGCAATGATTTTTTGAGCCACTAAAACTGTTGACAATGTTATTGTTCTTAGTCGTTTTCTCTTGTGTCTGACTCTTCATGACACTGTTTGGTGTGTGCTTGGCAAAGACACTGGTCTGGTTTGCCATTTCCTTTACCAGCTCATTGTACTGATGAAGAAACTAAGGGAAACATAATTATGACTTTCCCAGGGTCACACAGCTAGCAAATGTTTGAGGCTGGATTTGAACTCAGGTCTCCCTGACTCAAGGCCTGGCATTCTATCCACTGCACCACTTAGCTGCAATGTTAAGTTCAACCGATTCATTCTCATTCTTTTCTCAAGGAATTCAATAATTGGCTCACAGTCTTCCTCTCCACCTGGATCCATTCCCTAATACTTCAGATCTCCAGTACACATGTTGATGTATCCCGAATCAACATGGTCACCACGTTCATCCACCTCCTCAACTTTCCACAACCTGTGCTTTTAATCGGTCTCATCCACACACAAATACAGCCATACAAAGATTTCACCATCGCCCATTAGTGTCCTATTATCATGATCAGGAACTCTGAAATTCATCTGTCTTCTTATTTATCTATTGTGTCTCTGTCCTTCACTTCTTCTAAATTAATTTTTCTAATCAATCTCTCACAATATGTCCACTGTGCAGATGTTCTGCATAATTACACCTGTACAGCATGTATCGAATTGCTTGTCCTTCCAGTGGGGGTGGGTGATGAGGGAGGAAGGGAAAGAATTTAGAATTTAAGGTTCTATAATAAAATGTTTAAAATATTTATTATTATTATTATTATTATTATTATTATTATTATTAACTACGTGCAACTGGGAATTAAGATATACAGACATGGGGATAGAGAGACCCAAGCTGCCCTACCGGAAAGTCAGAGGGGCAAAGAGAGAGCACATAGGAGAGAACAGATTGGGGGAGGGGCTATACAGTGGAATCACTGTTTTGGGGTGGTGGGTAGGGGAAAGATGGGGAGAAAATTTGTAAATCAAAATCCCATGGAAATGAGTGATCTAAACAAGAAAATAAATAAATTAATTTTAAAAATAAAATTTTTTAAATAAAATAAATATTAAAAAATTAATTAATTTTTCGTCTCTACCATAACCTCCATTCCTCAGTATTCTCACAAGTCATCACCATGATCTGGTTCCTCTCCCAGTTGTACCCCTATAGTTAAACAGTTTGATACGTTTTGTTTTTGCTTCCTTGTCATTTCATCACTTATTACTTGCCAGCTTCCAACTCAGAATTACCCCCCATCATCTGCCTTCTCCACCTTCATTTAGGTAACACCCAATATGAGCTACCTTACCAACTCACTGTTCAAGGACTTGCTGTTGGGTCCTCAAGGGAATGACAACTACCACAGGTTCAAAGGTACCTTGTGGGTCTACACTTCTAAAACTATAGCTCACAAGCCCTCATTATTGAGTTTATCTTTAATATTCAGCCAAAAGTCATGATTGGCTCAATGCAAAGGAATTTACAAAAATATCATAGAAAGAACAGGACCTACAAAATATCTGTCCCTTAAGCCTGGGGTGTACTCTACCACAAATGTAGATAGCATCTAGGGGAAGAACAGACACAAAGAAGAGTAGTGAAACAAACAGGAGGAAACACTTACCTTGTTGTCAACACAATTTGTGACTGCAATATTGCAGAACCCTGATGTCCTTTCTCTTTTCATGGTGTTCTCATGGTGTTCCCCACCCTGGGCACAGAATCTGGATGGCAGGGAGGTCACTGAGCTGGGGTCCATGAGCCTACTCCTCTCCACAGCTCTACTCACCCAGATATGGAGCCACCAAATTCAAAGTCACTTCTTTCCATTAACCTTCCAATTCTTTACCAAGTCTTGTCAATTTTACTTCTAGTTTTCTCTTGAATCCCTAACTGACTCACTTTCCTGCTTCCAGAGATATGACTCCTGGAAGCTACTTCCTGCCTGGAATGTTGGTCCTCTCTATGTTATTGTCCCCATAGAGAATATATGTTTCTGCTGCCAGCTCAATGTGTCTCAACTGTGTGTCAGATTCCCCTAAATAACAAACTCTGAACTGCTCAATTGTCTTTTAGGACCAACCAAGGCCTGACCAAATATTTTACCAATGAATAGGCCTTTTCCAATTCAATCAAGGAACTACTTCACTTCATAAAAAGATGTAAGGCCTGTGCATATTTCGTCGTTTAATTCAACACCTCATTATCTTCCCCTCCTTTTAGTGATTACATCCTAGACTGAGGGTTAGTTAGGGACTTGATTCCTCTCCCTATAACACACACATGCACACACACACACACATACACACACACGCACACACATGCACACACACGCACACACACATACACACACACATTCTACTCCTCCTTACTTTCTCTTTTCTACTGATTCCACCATCATCCTTCCTATCATCAGGTTCACAACCTCAGAGTCATTTTCAACTCTTTCTTCTCCCTCATTACTTCCATATATTTTAAATTTTTAAAAACTTAATAGTTTAATTTAATACATTAAGCTCATCTAGTTGCCAAGTCTTATCGATTCTATCTCCACAGTACCTCTCCTATCTGTCTCTTTTTTTCCATACACATGGACATCACTCTAGTTTAGACCTTTATTATCTCTCATTTGGCCTGTTTTAATAGCCTCCTAAATGATTCCCCTGCTTTCCCTTTTTGTCTTCTCCAATCAAGTCTCTCCTTAGCTGCCAAAATTATATTCCTAAACCACAACTCTAAGCTTATAATTCTCCAAAGCTCCAGAGGCTCCCTCTTTGTTCTGGGATACACTACATGTACTTTACAGTGTGCTCTATCCAAACTGACCAATATTCTGTACTCCGAACACAAAACAGAACCAATCATAGATATCTAGTAACCTTCAGGCTAAACTGCATTTTTTTAAACTATCTTACATGATCACTGGCCCCTCCATATGTATCAGAGGCTGCTTTCTAGCTTTAGGGTTAAAAAGTCTATATGACTTACTACTTAATTGCACATAGTCATTGTCTGTGTAGAAGCCACTCTTCCAGCACCATGCCAAGGGTTCTGAAGTTTCTGGATCTACCAGTTCTTCAATTTTCATCAATCCACAAGCATTTATTAAATTTAAGCATTTGTTAAATGCTTACTATGCACATTACCAGTGCAGAATGCACACTGTACTAAGTTCTGGAGATACAAAGAAAGGGCAAAACAGTGCCTCTGTTTTCAAGGAACACATATATTTCTAGGGAAGACATCATGCAAATAATTACATACACACACGACACACACAGTGTAAATAGAAAGTGATCTCAGACTCAATGGCTCTTCTAAATATACAAGTGCAATAAGAAAAGATACTGAAACAGAAGTCCAGTTGTAAGGGTTTTATCTCCTGTCTAGCCACATTTTTGGCCTTTTACATCTATGTGTGGCAGAATTTCCTGGCTTTGTTTTTGTTTTTCTTGGGCTTTCCCTGCATTTCTCACACACACAGGACATTATTTGCTCCCTGGCTCAGCTGTGTTCGATTCTCAATTAGCAAAACCCTGCCAAAGCTCTAATGCAAACAGAAGGTGCCCTCAGCTGTTGTCTGCAAGGAGGTTTTACATAGAAATCCTCCTTTCTGCTCCTTCCCTCTTCTACCTTTTTCTTCTTCTGATCAGTCTTTAGATATGTTACCCAGATCTTCCCTATTTGACATCTTGATGTCTACTCAAACTACTTTGAGAATAGATAGAATTTTGAAAGTTCAAGAAGTGTGGGGAAGACATTGCAAGTAGTGAGGATGGCTTAAGCAAAAGCCCAACAGCAAGAAATGTGGAAGGTGTTTGGGGAATGACAACTAATTGGAATACTGTATATGTATAAATAGGAAAGATTGGAAAAGATCAACTGGAGCCAAAAGACCCGAAATGCTCAAGTTTGTCCTTTATTGTGTATATAGTGGGGAACATTTGAAGGGTTTTGAGCCAGGAACTACAGTATCAGACCAATGTTTTACTTAGGAATATTTATCTACAAGCAAGGTATAGGAAGGATTAGAATTAGTACTTCCTGGAGACAAGAGAGACCTGTTTTGAAGCCAGTGAAACTGAGGGGGCACTGGACAAGGGTAATAATAGAGATGCAAGAGAAAGGACAGCTAAATCCAAGAGGAACATTAAAAGAATATACTTATTGTATGCTAATACTTTGTATCATTATTTCTTCGTATATTAATCTCACATTTTCTCATTATGTCATCATCTCTGTAACCAACATAGATTGTAAGCTAATGGAAGTCAGGACCTTTCTTTGTAACTCCAGTGTCTAGCACAGTGTGAGTACTAAATAAATATTTTTTTATTGATGGTGATTTTAAATTGTGTTAAACAAAAAAAAAATGTTCAGACACATTTACAAAGGCAAACAATACCAACAACATTTTAAAATATATTTGGTAAATAGTTTAGATTTATTGCACATTTAAATAACTCCTATGGTTTAACACTAATTTCCAAAAGTCAACCCATTATTCTTTGCTTCTTATTAAGAAATATATGATAAATATAAATTTTTAAAATCCTTTCTGTAAGCTAAAATTTTATATTTGAAATTGTTATAAATTCATTATGAGGGATTTACCTTCCTATAAAGAATACTCTAATAAGGTCATATATAGGAATCCAGCAAATGACATGCTGGATCAAAGCCATGGTCTATCTAAAGGCTAGGCAGAGCCCAACCATTTAGTAAATGATTCTGAATTTATTATTTTATTTAAATACTTTGTATCTGTCCACTTTTCCTGCAAGTACCACATATTAGAGTAATGCATTCTATAAATTAATTATACATTGTGTAAAGTACTGCTCCTTTTATTTGTCCCAAAGTTACCTTTTATTCCATCTCATTTCAAAATTTGGTGAAAATGTTACCCTAAACATAGTATTCATGATTTTATCCATTTTTTATGATGACCCACCTCAGTCTTTAAAATTCCAAGCTGAAGAGTCTCACTCTTTTTAGTGTATTCTTGTACAGCAGCCCCTTCCCAATCCTCTGAATTTTAGTTGCAGTGGCCCTTCTCTGATTTTTTTTCCCCAACTTCCATTATACCCTATCTTCCTGGAAGTGAAGAGAGGAGAATTCCAAATATAGATAAATCATAGTTATCCCAAACCCATTCACACGCACTCTTTGCTCTCAATCATTTTCCAGGCTGTGGATCTGTTTACATCCACGGACACTCTCTGTGCAGAGACTACCCAGGGTTCAATTGTGCCTTTTGGATATTCCATCTGTTAGAGCTCTCTTACGCCAATCTTTAGATTCTGGAAGGGAAAGTTAGTAGAAACAGAACAAGACAGCAACTGATTTCACAAAGCTATTCCAATTTGGGATAGAGAAGAGAAAGCCATTGGTCACCTGCCCCTATATATGGTGCCAGAAGTAGTTAGCCTCCACTTTGAGTGTACCCAGGCATTTTGTCAATACCCTTGCGAAGGTATTAAAATTGAGTCTTGCCTTGAGTTCAGGAACTTTTGTCCTTTTGTTTTTTTGTTTGTTTTACTAAATTTGGGTACTGGATCATGAATCCAAAGAAAAAAATGATTGAACCATTCCTTATAGGGTATAGAAATCTTAGGCATTTGGCTCAGTATTTATCGTTTTAATTAGTGCTTGGTTCCAATATCTTTGTACTTTTTTTCCTTCCTTCTTCCCTGTTGGTCTTTTTTGCCACATAATTTGTTAATCTCGTATTTTCCCATCATTTTCTGTAACTTCTTCTACGTCTTTCTACTTCACTTTCCCCTACATCATCGCAAATAAGAGGGTATTGAAATCAAACTCAGTAGAAAGGAGAACAGCCTATCTAACCTATCTTGTACAAGCCTTACAGATCAAGTCACTCACAAGAAAAAAACCTTGATATTTAAGTCAAAATAACAACAGCAAAAAAAGAAACTGTCATTCAACTGTTTGAGAGGTTTGAAGTGTGAATATTCTAGATTCAGAAACACAAATAAAGACAAAGAATTCCTCCTTAACTGGCAAGACTGTTGTATTCATTATTATCATTTGGGATTCAATAAGGATTCCCTTTAAAAAACATTCTTCAAAAGTGTCATGCTTTAAGATCATTCCTCAGAAAACAAAAGGGGAAGGGGAAAACTAAACCATATCTGGACATAAGGACAAACTGGGAGACCAGTTAAATAGATTTGGAACAATACTGTCTAAATTGTTGAAATTATGACATATGAGAATATAATCTGGCTTCCTTAGGGTTAGCTGAAGAAAATACCTAACCCCACATGCCAACAGCTGGATTGTCTAAGCATGCTTACAGAGTCAGTAGCCTTTACATCATAACGGGTCATCTTATCTTCCACTAATGGGTAACTAAGGAAACCTGGCTGCTTACTTCATTACTGTGGCTCTGTGTGCCAAGTTTCTGGTTCTTAGTATTAAGGGTGAAGGACTGGATGAGACTAGTCAATGAAAGCTTAGAGGCCCTAAAATATCATAAATATAAACTCAAATCCACAAAATACAACTGATACAGAAACTGGGATTGTCACACAGGTCAAAAATGGGTTCACCACATTTCTTTTTTTTTAATTTATTTTTTTTCTTTGTTTTCTTGTTTACATTATTCATTTTCATTACATTTTTGAATTACAAATTTTCTCCCCTTCTTGCCCCTACCCCAACCCTAAAGCAGCAATCCCACTGTAAAACCCCTCCCCTGCTCTGCTCTCTTACT
>CM053597.1:142163881-142197536 GCA_028646575.1 Pseudocheirus occidentalis | reverse complement strand
AAAAAAAAAACAATGAGAATAGAGAAACAAAAGCCAAACATAGAAAAGAATGATAGCAAGCATTGCTTCAGTCTCCTTTTAAACTCTGATCTTTCTGGATCTTTCTCTGAATGTAGACATCTCCTTCCATCCTGAGACTTGTAGAGTTGTCTTTTAACTGTGCGATGCTGAGAAGAGTCCAGTTTTTCAAAATTCATGACCGCTTTCTTATCTATGTAAAATATTTGTAGAAATCATCTATGTGTGCATTGAGGGCATCCCTGAAGAGGGTATTAGTGAGAAATATCCCTGTCAGACATTCTGGTTCCAATCCAAAGACATCTGAACTCCTGTTTTTGTACCTGGTTTCCCTTTCCTCTGAAGGATGTGATGTTAGCTGTTGCAACAAGACCAGGTAGAAAGATGTAGAAAAGGCCAATGAATTTAGGTATTAAGAAAGAGGTCATTGGTGGCCTTTGTTTGAGATAGTAATTTCAGTAGAGTCTTTGGGCATGGAAGCTCAGTGGCAATGAGTAACAGGATGAGTGAATAGTGAAGAAGCAGAGACAGTGTAGACTATTCATTCAAGGATTTTTGACAGTGAAAAATCTAGAAGGGACAGTAGCCTGAGGTTCTAGCAGGTCAAGGAAAAGTGTTTTTGAATAAAGGAGACCTGAGCATGTTTGTAGGGGAAGGAGTTCATAGAGAGAGGAAAAGATTGAAAGTTAAAGCAAGAAAGAGAAGATTATTGCTAGAGCAAGACCAAAGAAGGGTGAGAAGAGGTGGAATTGCTGATGTATACAGCAAAGCAAAGAGGAGATTAGTGTTCTATATGGAGCAAATAAAGATCCTTGTTCCTCTGTTGACATGCAGTAATGTGCTAGGACAATATGTGCAGGTCTTGTTTGGAGAGGATTCTTGGAAGAGAGCTTCTTTAGGGGAAAGGGTGGGTAAGTCCAAAAACAGCTCTGAAGAATAATTTTCCTCTCAGACAGGATCCTCTCTTGCATGTTTTTCTCATCTGCTTTTCTTTCCTAAGAAGTTATCTTCATTTACTGTTCAGATTAATTATTCACTTTGTGAAGGTTGGACTAAACTTTGCGGGCTGGTTAAAATGTTTCCAGATGTTTCCTTTCAAGGAGATGACTCTTAAGTGGTCTTTTTTCCCTTCCTCTTTTTCCTACATATGTGTGTGTATAAAATATGCATGTAAATATGTAACTTGATTTCATAATTTTTAACAAATATGCTTTTGTTTTACTGTACCATTTTGCTTCTTATATCTATACCACACACGATATACACATGCACGATACATACATGTATGATAATATAGACTACACAATATGCACACATATATGTACACACATGTATATACCCTCATATACACAGACCTGTGTATATGTATGTACATATGTAATTTAGTGAACAAAGGGAATAAATTCAAATGTCGTTCCAAAGGAAGATTCTTTTTTTTTTTTTCCAAAGGAAGATTCTTAAATGCTGTCACATCTTTCCCCTTTTCTCTCAGCTGAGGGCTTTTGAAGAGTTTCTCAACTTATTTCTATAGGAATAGAATCTAGACCTATGATTTCATTGGCCCAAGGAATTTCTCGATGAGCAAACTACTTCTGCCACTTCAGGTTGGTACCTTCTTTTCAATTTATAGCTTTAGAAAACTGTTAAGACTTTGAGAAGTTAATTGAATTTGCCCAGGGTCACATAGCCAGAATGACCTTGAAACAGATCTTTTCATCTTCAAAGCTAGCTCTTTATCTACTATGACTCTATGTTGTGCCTCTTTTTTGTATTTTTGCTTTTCAGTTAAACTTGGGGATCTTAAAATCCAATTTGGAGTTTTAAAAAAAATGCTCTTCTTATTTTTCTGTATATAAAGAATTGTCTGCATACTTGAAAATTCTAGAGATCTAGGTCCTATTCCATTAAATATTTTACTATACAGAAAGCACCCATGAGGAAGAATGACTGATGGTTACACTGTTGATCATTAAATTGGGGGGAGGATGCAGGAAGGAAAACAGAGAAACTCTTATAGACTATCCTTTTACAGAGAAAATTATATAAACTCAGAAGTCTTAAGAGGGCTGAACATGTGTTTAGAATAGAGTAATGTGGAAAAGAGAGAAGGGGGAGGTTTTGTTTTTTTAAGTCACAGTATATAAAAATATATATAGAGAGAGTTCTCAGAAAGTAATTCCATTTCTGCACTTCAGTTGATCTAAAAAACTGTTTACCAAATGAAAAGATGGCCAAAGTTGTACTTGTACAGGAACTCTCTGTACCCCTCCTCCTAGTTCCAGTTCCTAAGGTTAGAGTTTTGTGTAAATGGGATTAAAAATACCTCAGATTGGTACAGTGTACAATCATTAATTGTGTTTTTTTTTCATCGTCCATCATTGGCAGTATAATTTTGTTCAGTTTAGTAAACATAACACCTGGTATTTAGACAGCAGAGAGTCATCTAGAATCAGCCTGAACTACTTTAGGAGGCAAAGGAGTCATGATTTTCTGACCTAGTTTGTTTGCATTTTGTCCAGAATGAAGATAATCCATGAAGAGGGTTGAAAATAAATAGAAGAAGTTAAACAAGATAATCTCTAAGGCCTCTTCTAGCTATAAATGCTATTATTTCTGACTGTCAGGCTCTTAAAGAGGCTGTGACATATGAAGAGACTTTTGCAGCTTCTTCCACCTGTGTCTTTGAGAAAAAGGCCCCATTGTCTTGAGGTTGTAAAAGATCTCCAGTGAAGGGGTGCTGGTGCTTTGGCACTGAGCAATATGAAGGGAAAAACTCTCTTTGGAAAGATGAACAATGGACATTTGACCTTATGACCAGACCTGGAACTTGTATCCCCAAACAATAAGGATACAGGAAAACCCCTTTTGGGGATAAAAGATTTTAGAAATTTTACACTTACTTATACCAGTGTGACTAAATTAGTCTTGGAGAATGGCTGTTTCTAAGAGAACTTTTTTTTCCTCTTTTGTCTGTGAAATACAAATCTATTATCTTCCAATCAATCTAGTCTTGACATAGACTTAACATGTATCCTGGCTCTGTATAAGACTTATTTTAAACCTAGGTAGAGTTGGTGGCTCGAGGAGTACTGACTGACCTCTTAGGCTAATATCTTCCAGACTTCTGGAAATTCTCAGTATTAGTATCAGTTCTTAAGGGCTGTCTTTAATCACTGTGGATTTTATTTGGGTCGAAGCATTCTGTTATTTAGTAGAGCTAGTGTAATAGAGTCATTATCAGTGAATAGTTTCTAGAAGAGCTCTATTAGCACATAGGGACCTTCCTTGAAGGAGTGGAACATAGAAAAACTGGATTTTGATGGAGACAAGGGAGATAAGAGCATAGATCTCTGTATCTGGCAGTTGATGCAACTTTCATATTGGCAAGCTAACGTGGTTTTTGTAAACTCTTCTGTACATATGAGCTTTTTCTTCCTTCCTTCCTTCCTTCCTTCCTTCCTTCCTTCCTTCCTTCCTTCCTTCCTTCCTTCCTTCCTTCTCATGAAAGGGAGAAGAGATTATAGGATCATGCTTAGGGGATAGCAGACTCTAGAGAGGGTTTTTCAGGATGGGGAAGACTTGGTTATATTTGTCTGTATCAGGAAAGGAACAAATAGATAGGGAGAGATTGAAGATTAAAGAGAGAGGGATTGATGGTAGGGTCAGTCTGGCTTTGGACCTTATCACTTAACTGAAACTGCTATCTCTGTAGCTACCAATGATCTCTTAAATGTCATATTTTATGACCTTTGTCAATCCTTCATTAGTCACCTTCATCACTAAAGGAGAGAATGAAAGTAAATGTCAAGGAGTTTTGGGATGTTGAGAAGTAGAGAAGAGGAACTCACTGGGAATGATCATTATTTTCTTAGTATAGTATAAATTGGGATGTGCAGAGGATAGAAAGAGGAAATGGTGTCGGAAGTTTAAGGAGACAAGAAAAGTTTTGGCACTGCCTTTCTGGAGAGTGGGATAAAGAGTCAGCTAGAGAGGGATAAAAAGATTACACTGTTGCAGTGAGGGCCCAGTTGAGTTTAGATAATATGAATTTGTAGTAGACCCAATCACTATAGTACTTGTAACTTCCTCTCATTTCATGTGACCACCCATGAATAGAAGAAGGAAGAGAATGGAGCAATTCAATGCTGCAGTTTGCATTATGAGCAGTAAGAGAAAGAAGGGAGGAAAGCATTAGAGAAGATCATTGAACTGATTAATATAGGGGTTGGTTTTGGGAAGGGAGGAGAGTGTAGCCAGCTAAGGTTGTTCCTTTAATATGCAAATGAACCATTCTTCCAGTTTTGGGTTCTGTTGTATAAAAATAAACCACCCAAATGCTAATACTCTTACAAACTACAAATGGAAACATTCAAAATCTATAACTTTGTCAAGTGGATTGGGGACCTCAGTTGATCAGGAATCATCAATTGTCCCCTCATTCCTCCATTATCGAAGTGGGTTGAGAGGAATCCATGAGATTATTGCATTTGGTACTAATTGAGGGATTCTTTTTCTTCTTTTCACATTTTAAGCATTTATAAAAACATAGACAGGTAAAAGAAAACAAGAAAAATTGTAACAAGGCTCTAAATTTATTCACAGCTTGAATAGCTTACAGGTGAACTACTTTAGTTCTATAATTTGTATATACCGTATTCACAAATTATGCATCATTTTTATGTTTAGCATAATATTCACACAAACTTGCTCATAAATGTTGACCCTCTCTATTGTATGCCACCTACAGAATTAAGTTCTAGTGGGAAAATTTCAAAATAATTTAAAAGGTCTTACTATTTATTAATTCAAAAACTCTATAACTTTTCCATTAAAATATTTTATTAATACTCCTTTAATTAAAAAGGATTCAGATGTAAGCTAAACATTTAAAGCCTGATTGAATTTATATTTTTTCCTTTTAAAGGTAAAGTTGGTCCCATAAACGGACATGTATAGCAATACAAGCATACATACTTTATACACTATGCAAGTATAGACTATACATTGTACAAGTAGACTTTTAACAATACAATCATTTCAATAGCACTGAAAGCATATTGACTTTATTCGAGTAACTTCATTTATCACTGAATAAATGAATCTGTCAAAGAGCATCTGACCATCAGGTAGATTATTTGGCTATACTTCATCACTGTCATATTCTCTTTCCATGAATCCTTGTGCTGTAGTAGGTTGTGACTGGCCGGCAGGCAGATCTGTTCCACTAGTTTGTTTGGGGGAAGAAATAATGATGGATGCTTCTGTTTCATCCTCTGAAGTTTTGATTTTGTCCAGGTGTACAACTGTCTTTGTAGGTGGTGCTCCATCAAAATTAGTCTCATTATCAGTGGCAGAGTATATCATCCCAGAATCCTTATCAGTTAGAGCTTCCATTTTCAATCTTCCAAAAAACCTCCTTAGAGGAAGCCTTGCAACATCCTAGATAAAAGCAATCTGATCTTGATTTCTCATTGGATTAGTAGGCATGGCCAGGCAGGGCAACAGCTGTGTTTGAAGGCATGAAGTGGGTAAGCAGAAACTGGAGAAAAGTAACTTTGCTGCCAGGCAATTTTCTCAATGCTTTCTCAGAAACTACTGAGATTTGTGCAAGGGTTGAAAACTTGCTTCTCCTCTTTGGCAATAAGCAAAACCTCTGGATTTGTTGGAATGCATTCCACCAAGATCTTGTAGCTACAGATGCACTGTACTCCCTGAGTATAGTTCTTGAATTCGAATCACCATAGAAGATGGCAGCAATACTCATGTATTCACTGGCTCTCACAAAACCTTCTATTTCACTGAAGAAATCTACATAGTTTTGAGGAAGGCATAAATGAAATACCTCTCCAGGCATGTGTAACTTTTCCACAACCTCCTCAGAGTCAACAAGTAATGTGTCCCATTCATACTCTGACAAAAAAGAAGATAATTATGGAAATTATAATTTTATTAGAGATATTCTTTCATAATATAATATCTTCCCCAAAGCTCTGAAGATAAAGAGAGAGGCATCTTTGCTACATTTGCCTGAACTTCTTGGTTTTCCAAAGTACTATCAGGCCTCTTTCTCTCTTTGCTCTTGACATAAAAGCATCTGATTTTAATGAAGACATTCTTTTTCTTTCCTTGACCCAAAATTGGTCTCCCCTGAATTACCTTTAAAAGAAGAAAACTAGAGACTATTCATTGCACTTCTTATATCACCAGAATATCCTTAACAAAGCAACTCTAGAGATGACTTGTCAGGGATAACAATATTTCCTGTACCCATATTAGCTTCTAATGCTGCTAGTCTACTAAGAACTTTCATCGTAATTGTTGGTGCCACAATATCAAAACTAATGTTTGATATAGAACACTATTCTTGAATTTCTTTGGGGAACAGTAATCCCTGACTGCTCTCTCCCCTGAGAGTATCAGAGATTATAAATGTAAGAGGACATCACCCTAGCTGCACAAATCTCGTTGGTATTTCACTAAAGTACTTGGATCTCTATAAAATTGATTAGGTATATCCCCAACCAAAATGATCTTCTTATCAATGTGCAAGCAATCACCAAGCACCTGTAGTTTATTATATTTATTTGTTCTCAACAGAAACTCTTGAAAAATGGTCATCTGAGACTTATTAGGAACCATATGGAAACTTAGTTCATGATTAAACCCATCCTTCATATCATCTTTTCTGGAGTCTAGAAAAACAGGGTTAATCCATTCTTATACCTCAATATCAAGCTCCTTAGCTAGTATGTGTAGTGATGCTGTTTTTCCACATCCAGGAAGACCTGTAATTATTATAACAGATCCACCCTATTTTTGTTGCTTCTCAAAAACTTTAGCTTTTAGCCAGGTTTCAAATTCTTCAACTTTTTCTTATGAAGTTCATTCCGAGTTTCTGGTTTTCATTTAAATTTGCTTCAATACTACTTTTTTTTTTGAGGAAGATACTTTTCCTCTTTTTTTTTTCTAACTAGACACTTGCTACTTTTTAATGTAGAGGGCAAATCTTTTCTTTGATGAAAGTTATTTACTTCCAGAAATGCAGTTGCAAGAGCAGACAAGATGTCTATGTTCCCAACAGAATCATCAAATAAAGGTTCTACCCAGCTGGTTATCTTCATGGAAGCTACCTTTCACCTTTTTTTTAAGGATGAATAAATGTTTTATTGAATGAATGGCATTGGATATGGCAATTTTTTTCCACCAAAAGAAAGCAACTTTAACTGCAGAAAATGGTTACAAAAGTGAAAAAGTTAAACATCACTTAATTTTAAGACAACTGACATGACCATGAATTCTCTCACACCAAAGCTAAGGGAACATGGAAACAAAACACTAGGAAAGCCAGCCCTTTGCTTTGTCTTCAGGCCCTTCTCCTCCTCCTCCTTACAAAATTGCCCCTTCAAAGTGGTGAAGGGATACCCTATGTGAGCTGGTGCCCTAGCCCTCATACTGTTTCCTGCCTTCCTTCCTTGAAACAGTGGCACAATGATCAAAGCTGGGTATGCTGGTGCTCACAATGGCCTAAGCAAAAAGTGAACTCATGGCTACCTTTCATCTAAGAGAAGTTCTTGACATTATAAACTTTGGTAGTTCCCGTATGTAGTATAGAACCTGCAGTACATTAAAGTATGTCACCTGCAGGCAGAGGGCAGAGATCCTGTGGTATCCCTTTGAGGGAGCTGGGGGTGGTGGTGCTGATGTCCAGAGGTGGCAGTCAAGTGGAATTTCAGTGTGGCCAAACTGGGATCCTACACTGAAGCCCTACCTCCCAACAGAGAGGGCCTCTCACGGCATGAATTTGGAATTCTTTTGGAACATTTTGGATATTTTCAACTTTCTGGGTGATGTAGAGGAAGCTATTATATGTCCCTTAGGACTGTCTGAAGGAGTACTTAAAAAGCAGAACTATAGAGGGGCAGAGATGACAAGAAAGAGTTTAAAGTGAATGACACAGAGTGTTAGATTAAGATGCTAAAAAATTAAAACCTAAATAGAAATTTGGAAAATATACCTTCATCTAACATGAGAAATGACATCTCAGAAAAAATAAAAGTAAAAACCCCAAGAAATTCTCAGAACTACGAAAAGAAAAAAATCTCTTTAGAATCTCATATACTTATGTTTGTTTAGTACTTTGGCCAACCAAAATGGTATTGAGCATATCAAGAATGTAATAATAGGAAATGAAAATAAAATTCTTTCTTTTATGTCTTTAATGTATAATATCTCTAATGGGCTACTTATCTAACATGTACTTTAGCTCTAGTTGTGTCCCCACGTAGTAGCTCCTACTTCAGTTTCTAGGGATAATCCTGTGGGTAGCTATTTTTAAAAAATACAGCTAATGAGCCCCTACTAGTATGCTTCCTATTAACAATTAGCCAGCAGAATGGCAATCAGCTTTCAGCAAAGGCATTTACAAAGATGGCATAGTAAAGACAGTTGCTACAAAATCTCTCTCTCTCTCTCTGTCTCTGTCTCTCTCTCTTTCTGTCTCTCTCTGTCTCTCTCTGTCTCTCTTTCTGTCTCTCTGTCTCTCTTTCTTTTCTCCCCATCCCCAATCTCCATATGCAGATACACATAGCTTCCATGGAAAAAGTGGTATCAGACCTGGGGTACAAAGGAGGTAAGACAATGTGTGGGCTTACACACATGGCAAAGGCTACTCATTGCACCTGGTGCTGTGGAGCATAGAAATTCTTTCCCTCTCCATAGAGTTCTCATGCAAGTCCCTTGGGTGCAGTGTCTCTGCTGGACAGTTTGCTTAGCTGTGTTTTCAGGGAACCTCTTCTTATCTTTTCCATAGCCTCACTATTCTTTGTTGCCAGAAATCATGTCCTTGAAGGTGCTTTTTCATTGGAGTAACTTTATATCGATGCCTGTTATAAACATGTGTCTCTGTTCCCAGATGAAGAGGATGTCTCTTATTGAAAGTTATATAGCCAGTGGGGAAAAGGGAAAGAAATTCACTCTTTCCCCCTTGTAGGGGTCTCCTGCACAATCAGCTCTTGGATTGTAATCCCTCTGATTTGGCACCAGCTGGGAAAGTAAATATGTTGTAAGGTACCATGGTTGATAAAAGAGAAATCCTTTCTTCCCAGTTCTCCAGGGGTCTTACTTCCCCGTTACTCTGTGCCTCCATTGTCTCCTTTTTCCAGGTTTAGATATTTAAAACCCCCAGGGTCAAACCATATTTGTTTTCTCAGTCAATCAAATTGTTTCCTTTAATTCATCAGAGAAATAAGTTTGCATATCATAAAGGGATCAGCCTTGTTAACACCTAGGTAATAGGTGTTCATTATCTCTGTAATCTACTTTGCTTTTGGTGATTATACCAACTGAAGCGGGGAGGGGGCTCCCTTATAAATCCATTTGCAATTTGAATGTTAGCCAAGTAAAGACCCATTTATCATCATTCTCCTTTTTTCCCTCATTTTTCAGGAGCTTCCCTTTGGAATAGAGGAAAGTAGAAAACCATATTGTATTTCTAATTCTTCCTGAGTGAGGTGCTTTGAGTCACTTTCTTCTAGACTGCTTTTCTATTGTCAGTATTATTTTCCTTGATAAAACAATATTCATACTTCATTTTGTTCAAGGTTCCCCTGGTCAAGAAGAAGCAATTGTATTTTGTGACAATAAATATGTATGAGTTTTGGAAGAAAAGAAAGTCCTTAGCTGTATCTGCTGCCAAGAATTCTTAGGGATAAATAAAGCAAAATAGAAATAGGAAAGATTGCATTTCTGACCTCTGCAGTATAAACTTGGTCCTTAAAAAGGAACACAAGGATTATTATCTCTTGATGAAAAGAAGCATGTAAAATTTCGAAATGTGGACTAGAATTAATTGATAAGATGTTTTTAAAAAGAAAAAATGAATTATTTTGTTTGGAAGATAATCTTTTCTGAGAGATCTAAGACAGAAGACTAGGCCTTCAGAGTCTTAGCCTTCTATTCTAGGCAGAATTGATTTATAGGATGGCTTGGGGTCCTTTACTTTAGTCTCTTTCTGTCTATTAATTAGCATTACATTGGATTTTATTCCAGGGCACAGAATTTAGTCAGGCTTTCAAAGAGTGTCTCTGCCTGAAGGAGTTTATAATCTAATTTTCAAAAAAAGATAAAATGCCTCTTCCTCACCAATCTATATCCATCAAGTCCTTTAAAATATACTTCAAACCTCACCCCACCCAACACTGATTTTTCTTTTACAATGTGCTCTTTTAACATTGTCTAGGATCACCATTTACATTATCAAAGATTTGCTTTTGTCTTCCTGTATTTTGTATAATTCTTCTTTCCTCATTTAGAGTTTAAGCCACTTGAGGACAAGATTTCTATTTTTAAATATCTATATAGTAACTGCCTTCACTGTACTAATGCCTTTCCTTTGCACAAAGCTAAGTACCTTCAAGGCTCAATTCAAGGGGTCGACTCCCGTAAGAACTCTCAATTCCTTGAGCTATGAGTGCCTTACCTCTCAAAAATTATGTTTTATTTGCTTACCTATCCTCTCTCTCTCCAGCCCCTCTTTCTCCCTTCAGGATCCTTCAGGGGAAATCCTAGCTGACTGATGGTAGTTTTGTCTTTGTATCCCTCCACATTTCATACTGTGCTGTAATTGACATTTGATAAGAGCTTGTTTGGTTGCTAAATGAATAATAAATAAGTACACAACAATCCTTCCTGAATAAAACTGTTCCTCAAACTTGGTTTGCCCCTAATATGCTCTTGTATTGTATTTATTTTGTATTGTATTTATCTTGTATTGCACTTATATGTGTGTGTGTGTCTTATCTCAGACAAACTGAGGCCTGGGAAAGACCTTAATTTAGAAAGGCCAAGGTCATCCACAAAATCCTGGATCATTGATGGTTTTCTTGACTTTTGTTTTGCCACTGGACTTCGATGACTCTGGAAGAAAGAGTGAGGCTAACAGCTTTGCACAAGTCTGCCTCACTTAAATCCACTTCATGAGTAAGTCAAGGCATCAGTCTCATGATGTCATTGGTCCTTTTCAAGAACAAAGGATGAACAACAAGACCATAGACTATTTGTACGGGCTCCATGAGGGCCAGGACTGCCTTGTTTTTCAGGTTACTAAATCATAGGCAGGTTTTGATCTGTTCTGGTGCTGAGAGTTTCTACATCAAAAGTCTTAAAGAGTTTCCTGGGTCACTGAGAGATTAATGACTCACCTGATGTCTTACAACTAATATGCATCAGAGGCTCAGGTCTTCCAGACTCCAAGGCCAGCCTGACAGTTGCTCAGCAATGCTGCCTTATTCTTGCTAATAATACACATTTATTTTCCCCACTAAATTATTTTCTTCCTCTTCTAATGGACCTAGATCACTTTTCCTGGATCTCTCTTTTCCTTCTTTCACTCTGTACCTTATATTAAATCTATGTGTAACACAGTATCCAAGGTTACCCCCTGGAACAAAAAGCCTGGGTCACTTTGATGGTCTTTAAGGTGTCTGCTCACTTGCCCCAACAAGTCTGGAGATCTTTATGTAAGGCAGGGTTTCCAAGGGTATTCACTGGCTCCCTTTATAAGCACTCAGGTTAACAAGTTAGCAGATATAGAAAAAGTTTTATTTACCTAGCAAAGAACACAGAAGCAACTTGAACCCAAATCCAAAGTAAGGCTTTTTCTTCCTTCTAGTGGGTTCTCCCTTTTCACTTCCTCAGTCCAAGGGAGGTCCATATGATCCCTTTGCCACAAACTACTACAATGTGTGGGGTTCCAGTTCAGAGACTCATCCCTGCAGCTTTAACTCCTATCATTCACCACCATGTTCTTGTCTCCTCCTGCTTCTCTGGCTCTCCTTCCACAGATGCTCCTTTTCTAGTACTGACAGCTCTTGAATAGCTGGGCTGGTAAAGACTGATTGTCCTTTAGATCCTTCACCCCAGGACAGAATATCTGACTGTCAGTCAGTTGCCCATCTCTCAGCACCTAGCTGGGAGCAACTAAAAAGTGAACTTCCAGGTTTTTGCCCTCTCTGTTGCTTGGGCAGTATGAAAATCAAATTGAATGAGGGTGAGAGTCTAGGATGTGTGCGGGCTGATTGCTCTGATATTAATAGATTCATCTTCCTTTAAATATGTCAATTAAAATTTTTGAAAATAGTAGCCTTGTTGAACATAATTTAATGAGACACACATCCATAGGCAGAAGAAAAAGTATCTAAGTAGGTATGGATCATGATCAAGAGATTTCATTGGCAGATTAAGATCACACACAATTGTACACACAGATATCAGAACCAGAGTGCAAGCCTATCCAGGATGTATAGCTGCCTGGAGAATACTAATAGAAAGGCACTTGTAGCATGTCTGATACCATGATTGCCCTCTGGTGGTAAGTGGCTATTATAGACAGCAGGAGGAAGTTCTACATAGAGAAAATCTCAGTCTCAAAGTTGAGAGAGGGAAGATTCCATAAAGGAATGAAAGAAAGGCTATGGTTCAATAATAATTATTTACATATATAGCATTTAAAAGTTTGCAAATTGATTTATACATATTTACTCATATGAACCTCACCTCTCTGAGGTAGATACTATAATTTTCATTTTACAGATGAGAAAACTGAGGCTCAGAGAGTTAAATGCCCTTGGTGGTATATCTAGTGTCAATGGAAGGTATTCCTGACTCCGGGTCCAGCTCTCTATCTACCGTGCCTCTGACAACTTCAACAACAAATCAATACACATTTATGAAGCCTCTGGTATGTACAGAGCATTGTGTAACACTCTGGAGATGATATAAAGATGACTTAGAAGCAGACCCTGCCCCTCTAGAACCTGTAATCTAGTGGAGAAGCTATGATATTTATACATTCTCGTGTTTCCTGATTGTTAAATTGGTACATATGGTTTGCTATAAATTCAAATTGCTCAGAATTTAGGATATATAGTCTATGAATACACAGATAACTTTATTACAAACTAAGGCATACATTTATAAAAGTGGTAAGCTCATGTCTAAATAGACTGTAATCAGACAGGTAAGTGGGGTATTAGTGGAGCATGTAAATCAGTGGTCAGATGTATAAATCTGAGTGTGCCAGCTAGGTGGTACCCTAGCTAGAGTACCATACCTGAAATCAGGAAGACTTCTCTTTCTGCGTTCCAATATGGCTACAGACACTTACTAGCTGTGTGACCCTGGGCAAGTCCCTTAACCCTGTTTGCTTCAGTTTCCTCATTTGAAAAATGAGCTGGAGAAGGAAATAGCAAACCACTCCAGTATCTCTGCCAAGAAAACCTGAAATGTCATGAAGAGTCAGGTGTGACTGAAACCACTGAACAACAACAAAATGAATTTGATATAAAAAATGGGTTTGGGCAAGAACTAGCTAGAGATCTCTAACAGAGATTCCTTTGTGCATTGAGCTGTGTGATAGATAGTTGCTAAAGTTTGGGTAGAAAGTTCAATGCAGTACAAGGGATGCCATACATAGAGGCAGAGGACCTAGGTTCAAATCTTGGCTCTGTTGCTTTACTTTTGATATCTTCAGCAATCTAGTTAACATCCCTGGGCTTCAGTGTCCTGATGTGTAAAATGAAGAAGTGGGACTAGATTCCCTCTAAGGTCCTTTCCAGGGATAAATCCATGACCCAAAGATCTGCTGTGATAACAGCAATGATGGAGAAGGGTCAGATATAAATGAGGGATTCTGGCTTTTAGAGCCCTTCATAACCTGGTCTCTTTCTACCTTTTAATTCTCATTCCTTATTTACACCTTATTTTCCCCTCCTGCCACCATGCAGTCTTTGATCCAGTGACGCTCTCATCCTTTCTGTTCCTCATACATAACTCTTCATCTCCTGACTTCGTGCATTTTCACTGGCTGCTCTCCATGCCTGGAACTCCCTCCCTCCTCATCTCTATCTCTTCATTTCTCTCACTTCTTTCAAATTCCATCTAAAATTCTATCTTCTGCAAGAATCCATTCCTGATTTCTCTTAACTCTAGTACCCTACCACTAAGGTTATCTCCAGTTTCTCCTGCATATATCCTCTTCTTACAGGGGCCACTAATGCCTACTTAAGGATCTCTTTAAATGCGTAATGACTTAGAAAACCACATATTAACATCATCTATGTTTTTATTGCATTTCTCTTTACTTTGTTGAATATTTCCCAATTACATTTTAATCTGGTTATGCCTATACTTGCTAAGGAATGTTGTGGGCTACCTGTTTGACACAGCTTTACATAGTTGTTTGTGTATTGTATCCCTCATTAGTTTGTGAGTTTCTAGAGGAAGACTTTTTTTTCCTTTTCTTTGTATCTCCATCCATAAACACTGTGCCTAGTACATAGTAGGCACTTAATAAAATGCTTGTTGACTTGACAAGCAGCAAGCAGTCTGAAGGTGTGGTGGTCCACGGTCCTGAAAGGGAGGCCAGTAATGTAGTAGTGTCAGGGTCCAAAGAGCAAAGGAGATCATTTTGATCTACAATCAGGTAAAAAGTCTTAAAAACACAGAATCCAGGGGAAACTGGAATTCAAGAGGAGTGATTCCCCAAATCAGCAATGATCCCTGACCTTATATAATGCAGCTAATGTATCATAAAAGAGAGTGAGTGGAATGGCCATATCATGAAAAAATCCTTCATCACCACCCCTCTAGTGGTTAAACATGGGGCCTTTTTCAGAATTATTTTTAAGTGTGGATTTTTAAATCATCATAAGTGAGGGCAGGTAAGTGGCACAGTGGATAGAGTATTACCTCTAGAGTCAGGAGGATCTGAGTTCAAATCTGCCCTGAAATATTTGACACTTAACACTTAGCAGCTCTGTGACCCCGGGCAAGTCACTTAATCCAGATTGCTTTGTGGACAAAAAAAAAGAAAGATAAATCAGTGTAAGTGAAGTGTATAGATTTACCTGGAATTCTGATTTTTTAAAAGACATTTTAGAGATAATTTCCTTCTGTTTTATTTGGTTTTGGTTGGTGCCATTATATCACCTTGTCTATCTTTTTTGAAGCCCCAATCACATCTCTTTCTCCACTTTGTATGGAAGCTCTTCCTTACATAGCTTGGTAGTCAGGCTGACTTTTTCCTCCTCCCTTTTTCCCTAGTGGGACAGAGTGAGGAGGGGGTTACATTGGAAAACTCATCCTGATTGGCTTTTGACAGTGAAAATGTGAGAATAGCAAGATAAATGAAAAGTGGAAAAGATTTTGTACCAATTTATTTTATTCATCAGTTACAGTTGTGAGATCACATTCAGATTTCAATGGTGCAGTCCCCAAAGTCATATATTAAATGCTACTAAATATTAAATAAAGAAAGCAAAGATGGGAAAAGCATCTGGACTACTTCATATATGCCACAAAGCTATTTTGAGGGCAGAGAATAGTTCTCAAGGTACCCCAAGGCAGGGACTATACTAAAGGCTTGGAAAACATTTTGGACTTTGTTATTATCCCCTTAGACCCCTAGAAGAGATGACAGAGAATATTAATAGCTACCAAACCATTTCTACAACAATTTTTAGAAGAATTTACATATGGAAGACAACCTTGATAAAGGTAAAGAATGGAACAGGCTAAAGCAGACTAAGGCTTCATAGTCACACAATTGACTAAAAGATGTAGAGAATGTAAAATCCCACTTTGATTTTTAAAATAGCATTGATTTGGTAAAGCAAAATGCCACCTTAAAGACTATACTTCAACAAAGAGTCTACCATATACGTGTCCAAATGAGGAGGAACTCTTCGAAAGATGTAAATAAGAAATAACTTTATTGGATGACTTTATTATTATTCCTATCAAGCAAGGTATAAAAAACACATGCTTCCCAAAGGTGTCTGCTACCCACAGGTGTTTGGGGCATGTCTAGTGAAGAGTATAAATAGAAGAGGAGCCGCGGAATTCCGTAGAGATTGTGAGGTCCTCCAGATGTTTCTGCTTGCAGATTGCATTATCCTAATTGCATTAAGATGCAGAATGTCAAAATCACAGACCCTCCACATTGGATCCATAATCACACAGAAGAATTTGGCCTACTGATTCACACAGGAAAAACCAAATGGATAGAGAATGCCTGCTTTCCCAGACTACATTATTTAGCGTTAGGAGGACAGCCCATGGAGTTGGTCCATTAAGACCTATATCTTGAATAGACATTGCTTATGGAAACTCAGTTGAGTCCACAATTGAATAGTAAGGAAATGAGGGAGCTGGATTGCTTCTGGAAAACTGTGCAGTGTTTTTAATGACCCCAAGCTTCTCTCCCAGAACAAAAAAAAAACTCTAGCTTTTTAATAATAATTTTTTTTTAGTGCTGTTGTATGGTGTTGTGTCATAAAGTAACATAGCCTCAGTAGAATTTAAATTGTGAGTCATTCAAAGGGCAAAGGAAAGGTTCATGGGAAGGTGCTAGTAGGTTAACACACCCTGCCAATCAAGAATTGCATAAGAGGAACAACATGAAAGATGTCACAGGACATTTGTAGGCTTGCAAAATAAGGTGGCCTAATCACATGGCAGAGGCAGCTAGGTGGTGCAGTGGATAGAACACCAGGCTTGGAGTCAGAAAGACTCGTCCTCCTGAGTTCAAATGTGGTCTCAGATACTTAGTAGCTGTGTGACCCTGGGCAAGTCACTCACCCATTTGCCTCACTTTCCTCATCTATAAAATGAACTGGTAAAGGAAATGGCAAACCACTGCAGCTTCTTTGCCAAGAAAACTCTAAATGGGGTCATGAAAAGTGGGACACTACTGAACCACAATAGTCATGTGGCAAGCGAGAAATAATGGGTGAATAACTCATACACTCCAGTGGTAGCCATACAATGTCAATAGAACCAGAGGAAGGTACCAGTATTTTGGGTAGGTTCCCTACTGAGGATTTTTAAGAAGACAGAAAATTCATATAAAATGATAAGGCATGAACAGGTTTTTTTAAAAAAAATTATTTATTTTGGTTTTCAACATTCACTTCCATAAAATTTTGAGTTCCAAAATTTGTCCCCATGTCTCCCCTCTCTGTACCCCAAGATGGCATGTAATTTGATATAGGCTCTACATATACTATATACTCTATATATTCCATTCATATTGAACCTATTTTCACATTAGTCGTGTTGTAAGGATGAATTAGAACCAATGGGAGAAACCATGAGAAAAAAGAAATAGACAAAAACAAAAGGAAAAAAAAGAGAGCAAATAATATGCTTCAATTTGCAGTCAGACTCCACAGTTCTTTCTCTGGATGTGGACAGCATTTTCCATCATGAGTCCTTTGCAGTTGTCTTGGATCCTTGCATTGCTAAGAAGAGATAATTCTATCGAAGTTAGTCATTGCACAATGTGGCTGTTACTGTGTATAATGTTCTACTGGTTCTGCTCACTTCACTCAGCATCAGTTCATTCAAGTCTTTCCAGATTTTTCTGGAATCTGCCTGCTCATCATTTCTTATAGCACAGTAGTATTCCATCATATTCATATACAACTACTTGTCCAACCATTCCCCAACTGATGGATATCCCCTCAATTTCCAGTTCTTTGCCACCACATGAGCTGCTATAAATATCTTTGTATATGTGGGTACTTTTCCCATTTGTATGATCTCTTTGGGATACAGTCCTAGAAGTGTGGTATTATTGGGTCAAAGGGTATGTGCAGTTTTATAGCCATTTGGGCATAGTTACAAATTGCTCTCCAGAATGGTTGGACCATGAATAGGTTTTGATTTGTGTCATTGGAGGAAGTATCTCCATAATGGAGAACACAGGTACATCAAATATTTAAAATAATTCATTCAGTCATTCTATAATTGTTAGATTTAAAGTTATTTCCCACTTTTTGCTAATTCTAACATTTACTAATACCAACTTTTATATTCTAAGGGTCTAAATTGCAGAGTTATTACTTACCACCATGGTTAGGGGGAGTTTACTCACTGGAAGTTTCCTGTGCCAATATATCATAAGTCCAGAAGCACCCATGGCCTCCCCATCCCCACCCCACCCCTCACCTAAATAATAAAGCTACCACGAATACTTTGTGTAGATGGAATCTTTTAACCTTTTTTTGGTGGGGGGAGTTTGGAGAGGAAAAGGCAGGGCAATTGGGGTTTTAAGTGACTTGCCCAAAGTCACATAGCTATTAAGTTTTAAGTGTCTGAGGCTGGATTTGAACTCAGGTCCTCCCAACTCGAGGGCCAGTGCTCTATTCACTGCTCCACCTAGCCACCCCCTCTTTTAATCTTTTTAATGCATAGGATTTAAATCCAATAGAATCACTGGATCAAAAGCAGGACTGGTTTTTGTGACATATATTGCCATATTACTTTCCAGTATATCTGTACTATTCTATAATTCCATCAACAATGGAATCAATCGAACAATATTAAAGTTCCTTTTTCCTCAAAGTCCTGACAATATTAAATTCCCTCTTTTTTGTGGTTGCTATTTCTGCCATTTTAGCACAGGGTATCTCAGGATACTTTGTTTGTCAAGGTCTGTCTCAGCTTCAACCTCTAGGCAATTCAAAGAGAAACTTTACAGAAAAAAAGAGAAAAGAGAAATACTTAGAAACAACCATTTTGTGGGAATAGTGAGAAAATCTGAAGCTGAAAATTATCTGAGAATTAACTAGTCACCCATATGTATGGGGAAATACATATAAATGTATGTATATGTATACACACATATTAGAAATATCCCATTCAACTCTAGAATCACACCTCTACTTGGGTCCAGAATTGGGGGCTAATATTTAGCTTGAGTACCCATCCAGGGTTTCTTTATTAACAGACCAGACAGAAACTGTGACTCGTAAGTAAAACATTTCATTAGAATAGAGCAGCAAAGTACATAGCAGAAAATAAAACAACAGGGTCATTCTTGGCCCTTCAACATGAATAGATTCAATAACCCACACATTTGATTACTAGTGAGGAAGAGAATAACTTTCCAACAAATTATTGCTCCAAAGTGAGGAAGAGTTGTGTCATGGTTGGAACACTCCTCTGGTCCAACTCCTCATGGTTCTGCCTCTTGGCACCCAGCTGTACTTCCTTATGTTCAACTGGGAAAAAAATCTTTGAATCAAACACCTCTTACAAGACTCTGATATCCAAGATATACATACACACATATTATATACATAATATGTGTGTGTTGTATGTATGTACATATGTACACATATACACATATGTACATAGATACACTATTTTGAGGGCATAGAGAGTGATTCTCAAGATACCCCAAAGTGGGGACTATACTAAAAGCTTGGAAAACACATTGGACCATATTGTTATCCTCCCACACCCCAGAAGAGATGACAAAGAGAGTAGTAATAACTACTAACCCATTTCTACAATAATTTTAGGAAAATAATTTACACATGGAAGACTGCCTTGAAGAAGGTATGATAATGGAAAAGGCAGACAGACATGTGCAAACAATATTCTACAGCCGATTACAGCTTTATAATCATACGCTTGACTAAAAGATGTAGAGAATATAAAATCACATATATGCGTGCACACACACATACACACAAATAAATCTATCAGTAAAGCCTGCCATGTGCCAGGTCCTGTACTAAGCACTGGGGATACAAAAAGAACCAAAGCACAATCAGTCCCTGCCCTCAAAGAGCTCATACTTTAATGGAGGAGACAACAAACAACCAATATTTACCAAAAAACTAGGCATAGATAAATAATTAACAGAGAGAAGGCATTGGAATTAAGAGGGGTTGGAAAAGGCTTCCAGTAGAAGATGTGATTTTAGTTGGGCTTAAGGAAGCCAGAGAAGCCAGGACGAGGAGGGAGAGCATTCCAGACATGATGGTTGGGTGGAAAAAATACCAGAAGCTGGGAAATAGAGTGTCTTGTTTGTGTAAAATCCAGGAGGCCAGTGTCATTGGGTTGAAGAGTTTGCGGCAAGGGAGTAAGGTATAAGAAATTTAGGAAGATAGGAGGGGGCTAGGTTATGAAGGACTTTAAATGCCAAGGAGGAGATTTTACATTTGTTCCTGGAGGTAAAAGGGAGTCATTGGAGCTTATTGAATAGGAGGGTGACAGAACTGGACCTGTTTTAGGAAAGTCACTTTAATAGCTGAATAGAGGCTGGATGGAATGGAGAAAGACATGAGACAGTATAGCAGCAAGCCCCTAGCATACCCAGGGTGGCTGCTAGCACAGGTTCTTAGATTTGCTTTTCTAAAGGAAAGCAACTCAAAATGTGTTAACAATCTTACTTTAATCAAACATATTATTTACTAGTTCAGGGGGAAAAGTCAGCACCCTGAACTTCAGAGAATGCAAACAGAAGTTACAAGCAGATAAAAAATACAGACAGAGAAACAGATCAGTAGATAGGGCTTCCAGCTCTCTGATCATTACATCCATACCTAGTTAGTTACCAGAGAGGGAAGCACCAGCACCCGGGTTTTCAAAGGGGGATGGGGCTCAAAGGCTGCCCAGAGTCTCATCTGGCCAAATCACATAACTTCCCAAACCGAGCCCTAAGGCAAAACCTCACATCAGGATATATGTAGCCTTCTCCTGGGTCAGAGAATGTCACAACCGTCTTGACCCACTGCCCAATCACAAAGTAACAAGGTATGGGCAGTTCTGAAAAAGACAAGCTTCCCGCCACAGGCTCCATGTGACCACATTCAGCCTATTAGGGGCAAGAGCATATTTTCAAATCAGGGAAGGTTCTCAGATTCAATTAAATTTATCAAGGGGCCAAGGGGCAGGGAAGATCTTCAGATTCCCATTGCAGGGAGGCAGAACCATGAGCAGACTACTGCAATATAACAGACCAGGTTTGAGGTAATGAGGGCCTGTACCAGCATGATGGCAGTGTCAGAAAAGAGAAGGGGCCACATAGGAGAAATGCTGCAAAAGTGACATCAGAAAGCCTTGGCAACAGTTTGGATGTGGCAGGGTGAGAGATAGTGGGGAGTGCAGGATGGCTCCTGGGTTGGGAGCCGGAGGGACTGTGAAAATGGCGTTGCCCTCCGCAGTAACAGAGCTTAGAGTGGAAAGATGATAAGTTCTGTTTGTAACTTGTCAAGCTGAAGATGTCAACTGAACATCCAGTCTGAGATGTCTGAAAGGCAGTGGGACATACAAGATGGGAGGTCAACAGAGAAATTGGGACAATGTAAGTAAGAATGGAGAATCATCAGCAGAGAAATGGTAATTAGATCCATGAGAGAGGATGAGGTCACCAAGTGAGGTAGGATAGAGGGAAGAGAAGGCAACAGAGCACCCAGGACAGAACCTTGAGAGACTCCTATAGTTAGAGGGTTTAAAAATGCACTAAGACTTTGTGAATATAATGTATGTGATTATATATGCATATACACACATGTACACACATATATACACGCACACACATATGTGTGTATATGTGTATATAAATATGTATGTATGTGTATATGTATGTATATTATATATGTGGACAAAAGCCATTTTCCAGTGGATAAGTAATCAGAGTATGAGTAGTTTTCAAAAGATGTGCAAATTATTAACAACCATATGAAAGAATTTTCCAGACAAGTCATAAGAGAAATGCAAATGAAAACAACTCTGAGGTTTCACCTTACAAACCATGAACTGGCAAAGGTGACCAAAGATGGGAATAGTTGATATTGGAGGGGTCATGGGAGACAAGTGCCCTGATACATTGCTGGGGGAACTGTGGATTGGTGCAACTGTTCTGGAAAACAATTTAGGACTATATTAAGAAAGCACGCACCTCTTCCACTTCCCTGGAGTGCCATTGCTGCTACTGCTCCATTCTGTCTCTGGAGCCATCACCTGCCCCTTCAATGACTGCTCTCTGCTTCTCTGATGCTCTGATGATATACAGCTCCTTAAGCTCTTCTCTGCTGCTACCAGTTTCTTCTTTTGGGGGGAAGCATTGTATTCTTTCAGCAGGAGACAATGCCAGGTCAATATGCCTTAGGTTAATCAGAACATTTTCATCATTTTTTTTTTTACTTATATCATAATCAACTGACACAAAAAAAGGGTTACCCAGGTGGCTGCTGAGACGTTGTTCAGAGCTGGGTTTTAGGGAATGGATTCTTTTCACTTTTTCCCCACGTGAGGGCACATAGCTCAGGCTGTACTTCTCACTGAGGTTTTCTGAGCTTGGGGATAAACATATGCACATCTTTTCATCCTTTCAAATTTCCATCGTGCTTCCACATGCTAGTGTCAGGGCCATGCAAATTTCCTTGAAACTTCAATAAGCCTCAAGGAGGCACTTAGCAACACTGAAAGGAGAGGGGATTATCCGACAATCTTTTCTTTACGTTTCTTGCCAGCAAAGATCTCTGACTTTCTTTTGTTGGGGATTTTTGATTCTGTTAGTGTAGGCTGGCAACCAGTCTGTAATTTCTTCTTAGAGAGTTGTTTGAGTCACTGGAGGATTAATTCTCATGTGGTCACTCATGTGTATCCCAGGGAAGACCTGAAGCCTTGGACCTTAAGGCCTTTTTATCCACTATCCCATGATGCCTCTTACACTACCTGGTGTGCACACACACATGCACACACACACACACACACGCAATAAATTGCCAGTGGAGGTGGTAGTCATATTATTCTCTATCTTGGTCCTAACACATGTGATTACTGTATTTTGTGCTGGGAGCCATGTTTTAGGGAAGATATCGGCAGTCAAGTCCAGAATGGGGCAGAGGATTGTGAGGAGACTCAAAAGTAGGCCATGATTGGACTGACTGAAGAAACTGAGGGTGTTTAGCCTTGAGAAGAGAAGACTTGGGGGGATGTGTTATCTCTGTCCTAAAGTATTTGAAGGGTTGTCTTTTGGAAGAAATATTACTATTGTATCTCAGAGAACTGTACTAGTACCAATATGCAAAAAGACAGAAATGTAGTTTTAGGAACACTATAAATAAGATTTAAAAAATATGTTTGTCTAGAAATTGAATGAGTTTTTCTTGGGTAGTAGTGAATTCTTCAACATTAGAAGTATCTGGGAAGAGACTGGTTGATTGTTTGTTGGGCATGGTATCAGACAAGGCTTGGCCTAAATGGTCTCTCCGAAGTCCCTTCTGTCAGTAGGACACAGCTGTCAAAAATAACATATTTTTTTTTTTGATGAGGGGAAGACGTAGAGTTACTTAGAGAAGATGTCATCTCCACTTCTCATGTGGAACACTCAAAGGGTGTCAAACAGACAGTAAATGGGAACTTTCAGATGTTTCAGGAAAAGGGGAATATCAGGGGGGTATGACTCCCAATCAGCTGGCAGTTTCTTCACCCGTCCTACCCAAGGCAATGGAGGCTGGGGTTTTGAGCTGGTAGTCTGGCCTAGTTTTTGTCCAGCTCTTGCAGAATGAAATGTTGTCTAGAGAGATATATTTCTTGGCAGAAAGACTTGTAGGGCCACTTTGGTGGTTTAATAACCTCCATTTGCAGGTTGGAGAGGCCACCTTGCCTTTTCATTATCATGAGTCAGTGCTGTCCCTGTGGGACTTACACTGCTCAGGCCTAGGACCAAGAAGCTATATTGTCCTGGTTTCTCCAGTGGGCATATTTTCTTTAAGTGAAGGCTCTGCTTCATTGTTTTCCTCTGGGCATCAGAAGGGACCAGAGAACAGGACTCAGTGGCACAGAGAGGGAGTAGAAGTGCCATGAGGAAAGTTAATCACACAATATGCTGCAGCCTCTTGTTGGAGATTGTTGCTCTGAAACACGGAGGCATCACTGATATAGGACCTAGGAAAGAAGGAGGTGGCTCACACTTCACCATTCTGGGGTTTTATGATATTAAGCTGATCAATTTTTAATTTAGATTAGTGTGTGTTCCTGCAAGGTATTTATATACCTGGGAAGATTGCTAAGAAAAGTCCTATAGATGAGGTGGCATTTGAATTCAATAGGATTTGTCATCCAATTCACCTTGGGGACCTTGGCCCTCCTGGAATGAAGAAAGAACATTTTAATGACAAGGCTCATAGATACAGGGTTTTCCAAATGAGCGGCATAAAACCTAGTCAACGTTTACCACTTATTGTACATAGCAATCTGCATTTATTTCCAAGGGGATTAAAATGAATAACACTTTATCACTTTACATTATACTGCTCTCAACATATTTTTTGTTCTACTTTAGTAGACAAGGAGACTGAAATACAATATAACTAAATAACTTACAGCACAGATTCTTCTGCAAATATAGTTATCGTAGTGGCACCCAGAGGCCTCACAAAATCAAAGGCATAATCAATTACTAAATGGAATTTAGGAAACCTCCAGAGAGAGAAAGCAGAAGGCTACAAAGGTGGAAAAACAATAAAGGAAGAGAAGGAGAAAGAGAAAGCATGCACCATTTGAATGGTTTGGGATTATGCTGATGCATGGACTGAATGGCAGATGTGGATCTTTTCTTTCCCCCTCCCCTTTCCTTTATTTCTATAGGAATTATATACCCAGTAAATACTTGTTGAATTAAATAGAAACGAGTTAAATTGAATTGAGGCTGTACTGTATTACCCTGGTTGCTTTTCATTAATTCAGGACTTGGGAGGCCGTGCTAAAAATCAATCAATCATTCAACAAGCACTTATGAAGCTTCTCTTTGCCTGGCCTTAGATGCCAGGGATTTAAAATAAAAAAGAAAAAAAAATGAAACTGCCCCTCCCTACCTTCAAGGAACTTGCACTCACATGGGGGAAGGAAACTGGACATGTATAACTATGCACAAAGTCTATATAGACTGCTTCTATCTTTCCAGGGAGCTAGCTTGAAAAAAGACTGACACTCAGAAGGCTGTTGATTTAGCTAATTAATCCTCTGGCTCTGAATTCTGGTTGAACCACCTGGAGAGGAGTTGTGAATGTCCTCATTTGCTGAGGCTGTAACTCTTGCACTGAAGTAGGTTTAATAAGAGATTATTTGAGTTCATGACTTCATCATCAAGAAAAGCAACATCTTTTTTCCTCTTAGGATACCCAGTGGAACTCGGGTCTAAGAAATGGCCCCATAATTCATAACAGATGGTTTTCTCCTTGTGCTATTTGGAATACATTCAGGAAAACAGCAGGAAAAAATGGCTCTTGATTGATTGTGCTTTAACGTATTTGCCAAAATGCTTTATAATTACCTCTTTTGAGCAGCCAAAAACAGCATTCAGTTACCGACTGCTAGTGCAAAAGTTCATATTTTCTTGGAAATTAAGAGATTTTAAGAGGCCTAGTTTACTTTAATATGTAAAGGGTGCCAGTGGCCACTAGGGGGCACAATTAGCAGCAAAATCATTGAGAAAGCCAAACAAGGGGTGCCTATTCCTCTGTATTTTTTGAGCAAATCTTTTTTTTTAAGCATTCATGTTAGCCAACAAACTATGTTTCACATTCATTTTTACTTTTTTTTCGTTTTCTCCCTACTCTTGCTTCCATCTCCTTACCAGTAACATTTTTAGTTTTTAATTCACTTATTTAATTAAAAAACGAACAGCTCTAAAATTGGATTGCAGGATTACAGTAGATCACCAATCCGGACTCTCTTTTAAAAAGTGACAAACAAACAAACAAACAAACAAACAACTTTTTTCCCTAAACTTTTATGACTTTCTTTGTATCTCACTCTGAAGAAGTTGCATAAAGTGAGTGAGGGATAAGGGCAGGTGGGAGGGAGAGAAGATACTTGTTAATTGAAAAAAAATGTAATTAAAAATAAATTTTATATAACATTGAAGACCACTTATTTACTTCTGCATATACAAACTGCCTTATTGTCAGGATCTTATCTCGCTGTGTATTGAAATCATTTGGTTCAAAAATTATACTCTAGTTTTGTGAATTATTTAATTAAAAGTTGATTAGAGTGTGTGTGTGGATGTTCAGACCTTTTATATTATTAGTGCAGGGACCTCCTGGTGTCAAAATCCCTGTACAAATGCTGATCACTAACTGCTCTCCAAGTTTTAGTCTTAGGTTGTTACCTGGGAGTACTGAGTGCTTTAAGTGACTTGTCCAGGAACATTTAGCCAGAAGGTCTTAGGGATGTCTTGAACCCAGGTCTTCTTTACTCAGAGGTCAGCTTGCTATTTGCTGTGCCTCTCTTTGTTAATAAACATGAACTTTTCAAAAACTGGTTTTATGAAATAAATATAAATTTTCATTTTAGTCTCAAACCTCACATTTTTATGCTTATAATTGAAACATACTCAACTCCTAGTAATCTCTTTCTGGTAGGAAGGGACAATGGAATGAATAAGCTAATGTAATGAACAAAAATCATTTTTAAAATTCATTAAAGCTTTGAAGTAAATGGTATGGCCAAAAATAATGAGATTTATTTTCAAGCTATACAGGGAATTCAATTTCTTTATAAGATTGGTAAGAAGAGATGGGGTACAGATTTATGTTATTAATATTATC
This sequence comes from Pseudocheirus occidentalis, assembly GCA_028646575.1. Taxonomy (NCBI): domain Eukaryota; kingdom Metazoa; phylum Chordata; class Mammalia; order Diprotodontia; family Pseudocheiridae; genus Pseudocheirus; species Pseudocheirus occidentalis. The sequence continues at coordinate 142,171,107 of CM053597.1, read as the reverse complement.
TTGTTAAGATAATACTTGAATCTGATCTGCTTTCTCTGAGCAAGAACAAATGGAACAAATGATGTTAAAGGGAAATGATGCTGCAAGGGATTCCAATGAGTTTTCATTATGTAATAATGAATTCAAAATGGAAAATGGAATTTCAGTATTCCTCACACTCTGGGAGCCCTGGACTTAACATTTTACTATATGTCCCTATACACACACATATATGAATATACATACATGTGTGCATATATACATATACATATGCACACATATGTATATATCTTTGCCAAGAAACCCCAAATGAGGCAATGAAAATTTGAACATGACTGAAAAATCGTTGACTATACACATAATATATGTATATATACACATATAAAAAACCCACGTACACACATAGTATACGCAATATGTGTATATTTGTATTTGCATATACACGTATAAATATATGCTATATATTGCAGAAAATATAATATATATGATCATGCCATGTCATGTATAATTACACACACACACACACATATAAATTCACTCCTACTTTGAGTACACCCTGAATGATGATAGAAGGAAAGCAGCCTGGATATATATTAAACAGGAAGATGAAGCCCGTTTGAGCTTTAAAAGTCCTTATGCTTCATATGGTGTATCAGCAAGCACCCTACCATACCCAGGATGGCTGCTAGCACGGGTTCTTAGATCTGCTTTTCTAAAGGAAAGCAACTCAAAATGGGTTAACAGTCTTACTTTAATCAATCAAACACATATCATTTACCTAGTTCAGGGGAAAAAGTCAGCACCCTGAACTTCAGAGAATGGAAACAGAATACAAACAAAAGTTATAAGCAGAAGTTACAGAAGGACAAAGAAACAGATAAGCAGACAGGCTTCCAACCATCTGACCATTACATCCATACCTAGTCAGTCACCAGAGAGGGAAGCACCAAACATCTGGGTTTTTCAAAGCTGGGGGGCTTAATGGCTTCCCAGAGTCTCATCTGGCCAAATCACACAACTCTTCTCAAAGTGAGCTCCAAAGCAAAACCTCACATCAGAGTGTATATAAAGCCTTCTCCTGGATCGGAGAATATCACAGCCCTCTTGACCCACTGCTCAATCACAAAGCAACAAGGCATGGGCATTCCCGAAAAATAAGTCTCCTGCCACAGGCTCCACGTGACCACATTCAGACTCTTAGGCGGCAGAGCATACTTTTTTTTTTTGCTTTTTGGAGGGCAGTTGGGGTTAAGTGACTTGCCCAAGGTCACACAGCTAGTTTTTTGTGTTAAATGTCTGAGGCCAGATTTGAACTCAGCTACTCCTGACTCCAGGGCCGGTGCTCTATTCACTGCGCCACCTAGCCACCCCTGCAGAGCATACTTTCAAATCAGGAAAGGTTCTCAGAGCCACTTAAGCCTATCAGAGGACCTAGGGGCAGGGAAGATCTTCAGATTCCTGTAACATATGGCTAATTTAGGGTTTACTATTATGGGTTCAAGTATTAATTCTATTTTTATACCAAATGCCCATTTGCTGCTTCCCCTGGTTTTATACAAGAATGTAGGTCATGGGGGTTAGGGGGTGGGGCCAAGATGGTGGAGAGAAGGCAGAGACTCTCCTGAGCTCTCCCCCAAACCCCTCTAAAGACCTTTAAGTAATGCCCTAAAACAAATTCTAGAGTGGCAGAACTCACAAAAAGACAGAGTAAAACAATTTTCCAGTACAAGGCAACTTAGAAACTTGGCTGGAAAGGTGTATTGCACCTAAGTGAGAGTGGCATGCAGTCCAGTGCAGGCTGGAGCACCACAGACCAGGTCCCAGGAACAAGTCTTAGGAGTGACTGAATCGGCAACAATAGTGGCAGTGGCCAGAGCTCTCAGTCTACAGACAGTAAAGGGGTTGAACAACTGTTTAGAAGGAGATTATAGGTCCCTTTGCTGGCACTTGGGCAAGACTCTATTGCTTTGCCATATTCAGATCCAGGTTGCAGTCTGAGTGGCAGTCTCAGGGCAATGAGGAGCACTAGCACACTGGAGCTTGTGACTACAGTGGGAGGGTGACCCTCCTCACAGTGCCAGGGCAGAAAAGAGTTCTTGTGGTTATTTACAGACCAAAGCACAGGCCAAGAGAGTGGTAATATACCTCTTCCTAGATCATACCACCTTGGAAAAAACCCACAAAATTACAGGTCCCTAGAAGTATCTCTGAAAAGAGCTGTACAAAACCCCTGAAGTCTGGGACAGTTAACCCTCCACCCTGGAAATAGAGCCCTACTTTAGCAGAGCACAACAAATACTGAAGAAAATAACACCTTAAAAAGCAGAATAGGCCAAATGGTAAAACAGGCACAAAAATCCAATGAAGAAAGGAATGTCTTTTGTAAAACAGAATTGGCCAAATGGAAAAACATATACAAAAATTCACTTAAGATAGAACTCTTTAAAAATCAGAACTGGCCAAATGGAAAAAGAGGCATAAAAAATTTACTGAAGAAAAGAGCTCATTAAAAAACAGAATTGGCCAAATAGAAAAAGAAGTATAAAATCTCACTGAAAAAATAATTCCTTAAAAATTAGAATTGAGCAAGTGGAAGCTAATGACTACACGAGACATCAAGAAACATTTAAACAAAACAAAAAAAATGAATATTAGAAGACAATGTAAAATATTTAATTAGAAAAACAACTGACTTGGAAAATAGATCCAGGAGAGATAATGAAGAAATTATTGGACTTCTTGAGAGCCACGATAAAAAAAGAGCCTAGACATCATCTTTCAAGAAATTACCAAGAAAAACTGCCTTGATATTCTAGAACCAGAGAGTGAAATAGAAATTGAAAGAATCCACCTATCGCCACCTGAAAGAGGTCCCAAAACGAAACCTTCTAGGAATATTATAGCCCAAATTCAGAGCTTCCAGGTCAAGGAGAAAATATTGCAAGCAGCCAGAAAGAAGCAATTTAAGTATTATAGAACCACAGTCAGGATAACATAAGATATAGCAAGCTTCTACATTAAAGGATCAGAGGGCTTGGTATATGATAATCCAGAGAGAAAAGGAGCTAGGATTACAACAAGAATCACCTTCCCAGAAAAACTGAATATAATTCTTCAGGGAAAAAATGGACATTTACTGAAATAGAAGACTTCTGAGCACCCCTGATGAAAAGACCTTAATAGAAAAAAGCTGAATAGAAAATCTGACTTTCAAATATAAGACTCAAGAGAAGCATAACAAGGTAAACAGGAAAGGGAAATGATAAGAAACTTACTAAGGTCAAATTATTTATATTCCTACATGGGAAAATGATACTTGTAACTCATAAGAACTTTCACATTATTAGGGCAATTAAAGGTATATGTAGAGGGTACAGATGTGAGTTGAATATGAAGGGATGATATCTAAAAAAATAAAATTGAGGGATGAGAAAGAGGAATGTACTAGGAGAAAGGGAAAGGTAGAGGAAGAATGTGGGCAAATTATCTGACATAGAAGAGGTATGAAAGAGCTTTTATAGTGGAGGGGGAGAGGAGAAAGGAGATGGGGAATGCTTCAACCTTACTCTCACTGTAATTGGCTTGAAGAGTGAATAACATACACACCCAACTGGGTTCAGAAATCTATCTTACCCTATAGGAAAGTAGAAGGGGAAGGGAATAAGAGAAGGGGGGGTTTGCTCATAGAAGGCAGGGTGGATTGGGGTAGCAGTAGTCAAAAAACAAAATACTTTTTGAGAAGGGACAGGGTGAAACGAGAGAAAATAGAATAAAAAGAGGAGAACTAGGATGAAGGGAAATGCAGTCAGCAATCAACTGTGAAATGAACGTTTGAAGGAAGTTTATCTGATAAAGGTCTTATCTCTCAAATACATAGAGAAATGAGTCAAATTTATAAAATGTGAGCCATTCCCCAACTGAAAAATGATTTTAAAAATATGAAGTCAGAGAATGCAGGTTGTGGTAGATTCATTTGATTATAACTATAATTATAGAAATCATGTAAATCATAAAATACAGTTTTGATAAAGTTCATGTATCTTAGAAAGAGTCTCTTTCTCCTCCCATTACTTACATATGCTAGTAGAACAAATAAAATATGATCCTTATGATTACAAAGTTATCAGCATGTTTATCCACATTTTACAGGTGAGGAGACAGTGTGTTTTAGTGGAATAAGCATGGGCTTCTGAGTAAAAAAACTTGAATCTAATCCACACCATGATGTTTGCTATGGGTGTACCTATTTCCTTATTTATAAACTGAGGGGAGGGAGTTGGATTAGATGGTCTCTGAGAACCATTCCTGTTTTAAATCTATGATCCAATGAAACTAGGGCTTTGAGAGATTACCTAACTTTTTCAAATGTAATACAGTAGTGGAACAAAGACTTGAATCCAGGTTTTTGGACTCCAAGTCATTATATCAAGTTGAAAGGAGTAAAAATGTCATTTGTTTTTTCATGAAATGGATACACAAAGGAAAACATAGGTGTAGCACTGGTCAGGATCTGGTCTTAACCAAACTTAACTGACTTTAAACCACAACAGATAATTTGGTTGGAAAATTAAGAGTATATTGATGATCACTTTGATTATGATAAAATTGGATTTTGTATTTAGCACAAAATGAATTAAATTACTATACCTGGACTCAGTAGGATTGGCTTCAAGTCCCACCTTTGAAACTTATGGGTTGATTGTGGTCAATTCACTGAACATATCTGAATCTCAGTTTTCAAATATGTTAAATGGAGATATTACCTGTAATAACCTTGTCTATAAATTGAGGTGAGGATCAAACAGAAAGCACATATAACATGTTTTTAAAAAAATTAACTATATCTATGCATATATATATATATATATATATATATGTCAGCTCTTTATTATAAAATGAGATGGCTTATGATTTTTGATTATGAAGCATCGGGAAAATGCAAATCATTAATATTATTCTTTATTACCACTGTACAACTGAAAGATGAACAAACTGCAAGAATTTAGAGATGGCTTTGAATACCAGATCCATCCATGCCTCTTATTTCCCATAAGTCACAGGGAGAGGAATGTATTGAAATGAGTGAATCATTTAAGTTTTTTTTGGCTTGCTGACACTTCTAGACCATTTTAAAATTAGGTATGATTTTTATAGTCCTTTAAGATTTAAATATGACTCCAAACAGATTTTAGAGCTACAGAACTCACAAAGTGACAGAAAGAAACTGAAGGCAGCCTGTCAGGCGGACAGGAAGGGTCGATCGCAGCACACTGGGAGCCGAGCACAGTACCTGTGTGAGCCCATGGTTTTAGCCCTAGGGCAGCCCTGACCAGTGGCTGTAGTGGACGTCTGGAGAGTGGATCACTAGCTGCAGTGGTGGTTTCCAGAAATATCAACCCATAAATGCTAAAGACAAAGTAAAAGGTCAGTGGAACTCTGTTGGAACTGAGCAGGACAGAGTGTGGTCTGGCTCCTGCCGCCAGAGCTAGAAGTAAGGGAGGTATGGCGGCAACTGCTCCTGGCCTGCAGATCATAGGGAGGCCAAGAAAACATTTTGAGGGGTAATTGCACTTGCTTTAACGTGCCTGGATCGCGGTCTTGGGTGGTGGTCCAGAGGTATGTGACCAGTGAGCCAGAGCTGCTGGGGGCTGTAGAGACGACGGCACCCTAATAGATCTGGTAGCTGCGAAAACCCCAGCAATTTGGGACAAAGCTCTCCTCTCTGGAAGCAGAGTTCTACTGTGGAAAAGAGCTCAAAAGTCAAGTAATTGAGTGGCAACATGAGCAAGCAAAGGAAGCAAAGCAAGCACAGCAATCCAACTTTAGAATTCTTTTTTGGGGACAAAAAAGATCAAAGCATGGAATGGGAGGAAGACAACACAGTCAGAACTCCTGCACCAAAAGCTTCCAAGAAAAATATGAATTGGTTACAGGCCTTGGAGGAGCTCAAAAAAGATTTTGAAAATAAAGTAAGAGAAGTAGAGGAAAAATTGGGAAAATAAATGAGAATGATGTAAGAAAATCATGAAAAGAGAGTCAACAACCTGACCAAAGAAAATAATACCTTAAAAATAGATGAACTCAAATGGCAAAAGAGATTCAAAAGTCAATGAGGAGAAGAATGCCTTAAAAAAACTGCATTTGCCAGATGGAAAAAGAATTTAAAAAGCTCACTGAAGAGAATAATTCTTTCAGAATTAGACTGGAGCAAATGGAAGCTAATGACTTTGTGAGAAATCAAGATGTTATTAAACAGATCCAAACAAATGAAAAAATAGAAGGCAATGTGAAATATCTCCTTGAAAAAAATGACTGACCTGGAAAATAGATTTGGGAGAGACAATTTAAAAATTATTGGACCACCTGAAAGCCATGATCAAAAAAAGAGCCTAGAAATCATCCTTCAAGAAATTCTCAAGAAAATTACCCTGATATTTTAGAACCAGATGGCAAAATAGAACTTGAAAGAATTCACTGATCACCTCTTGAAAAGGATCCCAAAAAGAAAACTCCTAGGAATATTATAGCCAGGTTCCAGAGTTCCCAGATCAAGGAGAAAATATTACAAGCAGCCAAGAAGAAACAATCTGAATATTGTGGAAACACAATCTGGATAACACAGGATCTAGCAGCTTCTACATTAAGGGATTGAAGGGATTAGAATATGATATTCTGGAGGTCAAAGGAACTAGGATTAAAACCAAGAATCACCTACCCAGCAAAACTGTGTATAATGTTTCAGGGGAAAATATGGTCATTCAGTGAGGTGGAGGACTTTCAAGCATTCTTGATGAAAACATCAGAGTTGAATAGAAAATTTAACATTCAATTACAAGAAGCAAGAGAAGCATGAGAAGGTAAACAGGGAAAAGAAATCATAAGGAAATTATCAAAGTTGAACTATTTACATGCCTACATGGAAAAATGATAATTGTAACTTATGAAACTTCTCTCAGTATGAGGATAGTTGAAGGGAATATAAATGTATATATATGTGTATATATATAAATATATACATATATTTATATATAAATGTATATGTATACACACACATATATAGGAGGATATATGTGTGTACAAATACATATATTTGTGTATATACATATGTGTGTATATGTGTGTGTATACATATGTGTACAGGTATACATAGAGGGCACAAGATCAATTGAATAGGAAGGGATGATATTTAAAAGGTGAAATTGAGAAGTGAGAGAGGAATATAATGAGAGGAGATGAGGAGAGACAGA